>NC_047566.1:41542666-41895166 GCF_902806645.1 Magallana gigas | reverse complement strand
GGTCGTCGTTTTCCTTCTCTAATTGTATCGATTGATCGAAGCTTTGCATTTGGTTTTAAGTTTTCAATTTTATACACACACAGACACTGGATATCAGATTCATGTTGTAAATTTGTAAGTTTTTGAAGTTTGTTTCCCTTCATATCCATGATCCCAACTAAAATGCGATATGTATAAGTAACCCTTTTTCAACTTTTCACCAGTCACGTAGTAAAAACCATGAAAACATACATGTTTGTTATTGTGCAATTTATAAACAATTGTAAGTGGAATCGTGAATAAAAATCAAAACTGGAACAGAGGAAATGCATGGTCAGGGATCATTGTTGCTCTGTAAAAACTAGAAAGGTACATTTACATTTCCAAACTGACCCTCTAGTCTGTAGTTTTGTTTGGGAAAACATGTGCGGAATTCTAAATGCCCTATACAGAGACAAAGTTAACATATCAAAATTTTCATATAACAGCTAGAGTTTATACTACTTGGAAAGGTTTAACAAATACACTCAAACATACTTGTTCTTGACATTTGAATAGTTTTTTCTCTTATTGATAAACATACTGTACCTGTACATTTCCCTACAGCCTCATATCTTTAAATTGGTAAAACATCGTTAGTAAAATGTGTATGACTGAAATCATTTTCTTATATACTATACTGATTCGCATTTTGAATCAAGAATTGTCGTTCCACGTCCTATGCTGCAAGAACGACCATTCGATTAATGATTTATGTCTTTTATAACAAATTAGAAATATAAAAAATAAAATATCAATTGAACTACAACAATATGCAACAATCAATTTTAAAAATCTAAATGATATGAAAAAACCATTAGCATTTATACAAAACAGGAAACTATTACATAAGCACATACTTATAGAGTTAAACGTAATATTTATCATGACAATATGATAACATCTTTCACGTTGTCTTTAATCTTTAATACCATTCAGGAAATGTGCACTATGGAAAAGTGGTCGATTTGAAAATACTTAAGTTTTTTGTCTTTTCGAGAACTTGAATGGAAAAATAATATAATGACGCACTTTAGTTTATGAAAACTATATTCATCTTCATGCAAAAATGAAACGGCATGAATAAAAAATGAACATGAAACAAACTTTAAGAGGCCTGCCAGGCAAAGTTCAGGCAGGGCTTTGCACATGATATGTCTTGGATTTCATTCAATTTTTTGGTAACACTACATTTTAACGTGATTGTAATAGATGTGCAAGAAAAAGTTCATAGTATGCCTAACTAGGCAGAAAAATGTCTATATTTGAATTTGAAACATGTTAAGTGCAAAAAGATCACACAGTTGTAAAAATGTTGGGACGTTTGATAAGTTGAAAAACTTTTCAATTTGATAAAAACTTTTCAACAAATATACCATATAGTTTTAACACCCTTAATACTTTAATTTAGACTGCTTTTAAAGTATAAATATAATTCAAACAAAAATATATGCCTTGTCAAAGTTGGTGCATATATTAAAAAAATTCTGGTATTCTAATGTAAATTTGAAATTTCAATAAAATCCAAATGAATACATGTTCATGAAAGGACAAAATGAGGCACCTTTATAAACCTGAGCGATGAAATTTTTAGAAACAAAAATAAATTCAGTGGTAAAAGCATCGGTCTCGGAGAAGCAGTTGCACAAAATTACTAATTTTTTACATTGAAAATTAAGCTTTTCCATGCATAACATGTATAAAGACATTGAGTGACAAAGTTAATGTCACAAATGTTGACTATATTTAAAAAAAAAATATTTAACAAAGAATTGTTCTTCATGTATATTTTTTTCTAGGCAATATGACTTTATGAAAGTAAAATAAGTATCACCAGCTTACCAATTCATTAAACTAAGAAACGAATAACAATTTTGTTTTTTGGGGTTTTTTTGTTTGGGGGGGGGGGGGGGTATTTTCTTTCAAAACTGCTCTGGATACTCAAATGTTTGGAGCAATTTTGAAACCACAGGCAAAAAACCAAAAATTGAAAATAAAACCATTATTATAAAGTGAATTTTGATACTAGTACATGTATTATTTAAATCTTCTTCTCAGAAACTAATCAGTCAGGAAAGCTGAAACTTGTGTGGAAGCATCCTCAGGTAGTGTAGATTCAAAGTTGTGAAAATCATGACCCCCGCGGGTAGGTTTGGGCCACAATGGGGGGGGGGGGTCAAAGTTTAACATAGGAATATATAGGGTACATCTTTATAAATCTTCTTCTCAGAAACTAATCAGCCAGATGATCCTTTATAATTGTTAAGACTTTGGCCCCAGGACAATTCTTTGGCCTTCTTTTTGAGAACTGCAGTGCTCAACATATGCTATGACTATAAAACCATCCTGTTAGAAAAGGGACCAATGATTAAAAACATAAGAATATCCAGGGGAAAAATGGATTTTATTTATACAGGATCTACATGTATTATTGTACATTGTCTAGATAGTTTGTATTATGACTCCATTAAGCTGATTTTATCATACCTATTGTTCCTCAGGTGAGCGATGTGGCCCATGGGCCTCTTGTTTATTTTTTGTAGGATATATCGATACCACTAAAGGTAGGAGATATTCCGATATCTTAAGGATGACGTTTACTCAGAATGAAAAAAAATTCCACTGATGATAATGAAAAACCAACTATTGTGTGTTATAGACCTTACATGGTAGTGTTATTCTTCACTTTCAAAAAAGTACGTCAATGACCTACTTTTTGAGTTAATGGCCATTGAATATTATTTGAAAATTTGAGAAAAATCCATAAAATTTTAGACTATGATTGAGATTTTCTTAATTGTGAAAATAATACAAATTGCTTAACTCTTTGACAAATGAAATACAGTTTATGAATGGCAGTGACATGAAATTGATACAAAGCATTAAAATTTCATTGACGATTTTTATAGATATTCTAGTCCGAATTTCCTCTATCAGTTTTCAAGTTACTACCCATTTTTGATTCAATATTACAAAAAACTGAATGATGATAATGCTTAAACATTATTAGTATTAAATTAAGTATATTGACGTTCTCTGCTGGCATAAAATTTATATGAGGTAAATGATCAAAATTTTCACATATGGTGTCTTTTATCATGTTTGAGCATTTTTCAATATTTTTGTAGTGTGCGCCATGCGATTATCTAAACGAAAGAGCAAAATAAAACCAATAGAAAATATGCAAAAATGTGTTGACTAACAAATAAAATCTTAACTTTAAATATTATAGTACTACCAAAGATATTTCAGAGGAAATCAAAATCTGAAAAATTTAGTCCGAATTTCCTCTGTTTCGCTAAAAGTCAAACTTTGCCAGAGCCTAATTCCATAATCTAGTAAAGATATCGATTTTTATGTCAATAATAATTCATTTCATAAATACTTTTTGTATTTAAAACAAATTTCACTAATGAAATTGAACTTTTTAACAATCCAGATTTGAGAACTCAAACCCTGAGTAAACAACGTCCTTAATGTGCATTTTCTTGACTTACATCTCTCTCTCTCTCTCTCTCTCTCTCTCTCTCTCTCTCTCTCTCATTTTATTATATTTATTTGTTTTGCAGCTCCTGATTTGTCGACAATAACAGTTCCAAGCTCAACAAACCCAGGTAAGGGGTAACACCAGTAACAACATAGAGATTTGGTCTGAACATTCCGCGCAGTGTATTCAATAAAAGAGTACTTTCCCTTTACTTTGCATATTCTTGCGGCACGTGAAAAAATCATACCAGAAAGATTTTTTGAAAAGAAAACTTACAAACAAAAAAATGAAAACAATTTCTTGGAGAAGTTTAGGTTTAATGTATTGGCCAACACTGAATATGAATAATTTAATGCGTTAGCTTACACTGAATATAATATCCTAGTTAACAGTTAAAGCAGAATAGTATTGTAATTGCAGCAACACCTGTATCTACTCTGTCTTCATCCTCAGGTAAAAAGGCATATCAAAGTGTAATCTTGCTGCCAGTGTACATATATAATACCATACTGTTCAGCGTACAATATAATATCATATCGTACAGTACACAATATGAAATACCTCGCCGCACACATCTAGTTTATCTATCTAAATTACATTTACTCTGCACTGAAGAACGTTCCATGCTTTGCCGAATTGGCTTTCTTAAAAACTTCACAAGTAATTCATGATTACAGCGTGGAGCATTGAACAGATAACTCAATTATTGGATCTCAAAAGATAATTTTCATGATAGCAATTTTAGCAGAAGTGACGTCCCGTTGGCTTCCAAGTTGTGGTTCAAACTGCCTTCATTAATCAACCAATTTCAACTTGCCATACTGGGAAATTTGACGCAGATACATGTAGCGCTATTCTTTATGACATATATATAGAGGCTTGTAAAAGCTTCCCATACCTTATATTTATTATGCTGTTCTGATTTGCCCCTTTACATTTTTGCCATACTTGTTTAAATGTGGTTGCTCAAAAAAGGAACATTCATTGCTTTTACCCACAAGATGGCGGCCATAGAAAATAACTCTTGCGGAATGGGAACTATCTATATATTATACCTTTTGAGAGCGATATGCATAAAAAAACTAATTAAACTTGATTTTGAAGTAAACATATCATATCTATGTGATTATATTTAACTTAATCGATAACGCAATACTACGGTGTATTACATTTATCTATAAAATCTCCCAAATGACTGTAGTAAAGAAGATTTATAATCTGCAAATCTTATTTGGCGTATGGTGCGTTATTGATGTTCGGTATTTATACATGTTTGTACATGTATGTAGTAATACGTGGATTGTTTTCTGTTTTTACTAACAGCATAATAAGTAAAAAGTATTCGTTGATCATTAGTCGAATCAGTATGCAACATGCTATTACGAACTCAAATGTTGAATATAGTTTTTAAAAGAACTTGTAAGGTTTTTTTTAAAACATGATTTCTAAGCATACGGTTTTAAGTTAAAAATGCGTTAATAGAAATGTGACCGTTTATCAGTTATTTCAAGCAAAACTATTATTTTCCGATGCTTTCATAGAATATTTGCAGCAAAAGTTAGATAGACACTGTAGAACAAATTATCTGGTTTTTAGAGGGTAAAATAGGAATATTGTGAAACATTTTTAGGTCACCTGAGTAAACTCAGTTCGTCGTCGTGCGACGTTCGTCGTGCGTTAACAATTTTACACTTTTAACTTCTTCTTAGAAACTATAGGGCAAATTATTACCATTTTTGGTGTGAGGCATCTCTATGGTAAGAAGAATCTAAATTATCAAAATCGAGGCTCTACCACCCCGGGGGCACCACAAGGGGGGGGGGGGGGCCAAATATGCAAATGTGAGGTAAAAACTGGTTGCATGGTTATGATTTCCATGAAGCCCTCCACCACATTTGTGAAATTCATGGCCCCTGGGTCAGTGGTTCTGGCTCTAGGATGGGGCCAATACGGCCATATAGTAAAAATGTATTAAATCTTAGAAAATCTTCTTCTTTACTCCCATATATATATTTTAAAAACTAAATGCATGATTATGATGTCCATGAAGCCCTCTATCAAAATTATGATATTCATGACCCCTGTGTCAGAGGTTCAGGCTCTAGGGTGGGTATGAAAATATTGTATAATGAACTTTGCTAATATTATTATTTAGAAGACAGTATTAAAGTAGAAGGCACACTATTTTACATATTAGAGATTAAAATAAAAACGTGTGAATTTTAGTCAGGCACTTTAACAAATAATTAATCACAGAAACCATTGAAAGTTGGACAAGTTAAATCCCGAGTTTTTAATATGTCCACTCATTTTATTATTAAGTACTAATTAGTGCAGGGTTTTTTTTAAAGATAAACGGGGAAATATTGTCAAATTATTAATTTAATATCCATCTAAAAATATTTGATTTCCAATTACTATCGTTTCTACATCTTGTGAACAAGTGTCAAACCAGGAAGGATATACGAATTTGTGTCATTCAATTCCAGAACGGATGTAGACATTTTATGCATATCCAAAATAAAAGCTTTTTTCCCATAATTCTACACATCTGATGCAATATATGTTAACTGTACTTATTATAAACAATATGAAAGGGAAGGGAATATTTTTTTTTAAAATACATGCAAAGCTGTGAGTAAATCTACAACAAATTCCGTCAGTCTATGCGAATTATTGAATATGTATAGTGAACTGAGCATCAACACATAAACACATTTTTTCTTCTAATATTGTAATATATCTTTCTGTATTTGTTACAGGTTGTTAGCTGTCCAGGGGAAGTATACTGCTGATGTTTCTGACTATTCTTGGATGTACAGTGATGCAAAGATTTTGAGTTTATTTTTAAAAGATAAAAAAATGAAACGAGATCCAAAACACATCAAATTTAACCCATTTCATTTTATTTTTCATAGCCTTTAAATAACAAATGATACACCTTTAGTACATATTATGTTATATTATAATCCCTTGAGGAATTCATGTATATAAATTTGGTTTTGATTTATAAATCCCTGATTAAAATTTATTTTACATATATATCAAGTTTGTCTTATTCATTTAGTTTTTAAAGGCATCGATAAGTTGATTTTTTGTGATGAGTGGAATATCTGAATATGTTCTCTGAATATGTTCACCAAATACTGCATTGTCTATCTGGCGTGAACAAATAAAATCCTCAGTTTACTTTAATGTTTTTAAAATATATGTGGTCGTCGTTTTCCTTCTCTAATTGTATCGATTGATCGAAGCTTTGCATTTGGTTTTAAGTTTTCGATTTTATACACAAACAGACACTGGATATCAGATTCATGTTGTAAATTTGTAAGTTTTTGAAGTTTGTTTCCCTTCATATCCATGATCCCAACTAAAATGCGATATATATAAATAACCCTTTTTCAACTTTTCACCAGTCACGTAAGTCACGTAGTAAAAACCATGAAAACATACATGTTTGTTATTGTGCAATTTATAAACAACTGTAAGTGGAGTCGTGAATAAAAATGAAAACTGGAACAGAGGAAATGCATGGTCAGGGATCATTGTTGCTCTGTAAAAAAATAGAAAGGTACATTTACATTTCCAAACTGACCCTCTAGTCTGAAGTTTTGTTTGGTTAAAAAAAACCGGAATTCTGGATGCCCTATACAGAGACAAAGTTAACATATCAAAATTTTCATATAACAGCTAGAGTTTAAACTATTTGAAAAGGTTAAACATATACACTCAAACATGCTTTTTCTTGACATTAGAAAAGTGTTTTTTCATCTTATTGATACACATACTGTACCTGTACATTTCACTACAGCCTCATATATTCAAATTGGTAAAACATCTTCAGTAAAATGTGTGTGACTGAAATCATTTTCTTGTATACTATACTGATTCGCATTTTGAATCAAGAATTGTCGTTCCACGTCCTATGCTGCAAGAATGGTCATTTGTTTAAATGGCTTCTATGACGCCACAGACATTGTTGAAAAATCATTACATCTTTAGAATTCAAACTATTATCCAACTATGTTGTTTATGTACCTGCTTTTTAAAAACGAATTGAATAAAAAGTTGACAGATAATGTATTTTCGAATTTTGAAAAAATCGACAAATTACTAATATATGCCTGTTATAACAAATTAGAAAGATATAAAATAAAATATTAATTGAACTACAACAATTTACAACAATCAATTATATAAATCTAAATGATAGGGAAAAAAACCATTAGCATTTATACAAAACAGGAAATTATTACATAAGCACATAACTATAGAGTTAGACTTAATATTTATCATGACAATATGATTACATCTTTCACGTTGTCTAATACCATTCAGGAAATATGCACTATGCAAAAGTGGTCCATTTAGAAATACTGTTTTAAGAGTTTCGTCTTTTCGAGAACTTGAATGGAAAAATTATATAACGAAGCACTTTTGTTTATGAAAACTATATAAATCTTCACGCAAAAATGAAACAGCATCAATAAAAAATGTTCATGAAACAAACTTTAAGAGGCCGTTCAAGCAAAGTTCAGGCAGGGCTTTTCACATGCTATGACTTGCAATTGGATTTCAATAAATTTTTATGTAACACTACATTTTAACATGATTGTTATATATGTGAAAGAAAAAGTTCATAGTATGCCTAACTAGGCAGAAAAATGTCTATATTTGAATTTGAAACATGTTTAGTACAAAAAGGTCCCATAAGTTGTAAAAATGTTGTGAAGTTTGATAAGTTGTAAAACTAATTATATAAAAACTTTTTAAGTGTTATATTACATAGTTGAAACAAACTTAAAAATTCAATTCAGACTGCTTTTAAAGTATATAAATATATTTCAAACAAAAATATATGCCTTATCAAAGTTGGTGCATATATTAAAAAAATTCTAGTATTTTAATGTAAATTTGAAATTTCAATAAAATCCAATACATTTTCATTAAAGGACAAAATGAGGCATCATTATAAACCTGAGTAATGAAATTTTGAGAAACAAAAATAAATTCAGTGGAAAAAGCATCGGTCTCGTAGAAGCAGTTGCACAAAATTATCCGTTTTTAACATTGGAAATCAAGTTTTTTCATGCTTAACATGTATAAAGACTGTGAGTGACAAAGTTCATGTCACAAATATTGACTATATTTTTAAAAAAATTATTTAACAGAGAATTGTTTTTCATGTATATTTTTTGTAAGCAATATAACTTTATGAAAGTAAAATAAGTATAACCAGCTTACCAATTCATGAAACTAAGAAACAAATAACAATTGTGGTGTTTTCTTTTGTTTGTTTGTTGTTTTTTTTTGGGTGGGGGGGATGGGGGGGATGGGGGGGGGGAGGTATGAATCTTCTTTCAAAATTGCTCTGCATACTCCAATGTTTAGAGCAACTTTAAAACCACAGGGGAAAAGCCCAAAATTGAAAATAAAACCATTATCATAAAGTGAATTTTGATACTAGTATTAGTTCTTAGATATATAGCGATGGTAGGGTATGATCCAGCTTCTTTACATCAGCAATAAACTCAAACTTTAAAAGCTTTATTTTTCATATGTGTTTTTTTTTGTATTTTTTTAATTTGATTTGATTTTGTCTCTTATTTGTTTTGTTTGTTTATTTTTTAGATACACTATGTTTTGATTTTTGTTTGTTTTTTTAATTAAGTTTAATAAATTTAAAGCATAAAGTATTTTTCATAGAACGAGTTTTTATATTGGTATGTGACATCTGTTGATAAATGGGTGGATTAAAGTACATTATAATTGAAATACTTTCACCGGTAGAATTTTTAAATTTTACAATGTTTCACAAAACAATTCGATTCAAAAAGATTTGGACAGGTGAAAATTTTAAAATCGCCATCGGTAATTGAAATTATGATTTACAAAATCGTACTGAACCACCTATGCTGTTAGTTTACAATGATAGGAAAGAAACTATTTATAAATATTACACTTTTTTTATCATTTTTTTTATAAATAGTACGTCACAACATGGAGGTGTCACATAACACCTTAATGGGGGTTTGATTAAGTGAAAAAAGAGTATTATTCTAAATTTTTAGATCTAGTATGACTAGAAAAAACCCATATATTTCTTATAACATTTACTAATAAAGTTTAAGATCACGTTGCTTAAACTTTTTGATAATTTTACTGAAAATTAATTTTGTTCTTGATATGTTTTAAAATCAGTTTTATCCATCCAATTTCATAATAAGTTCCATTTGATGCAAATTAGCATTAACCCATTTTAGAGCAATATGAGCTGCAATTTTCATGCTGAAAATTTTTTTAAGGAAAAATTTATTTTCTACTAAAATGACAACAATTATCATGGTTTTTGAATTTCTGTTCGCCTTATTTTGTGGTAAAAGCCGTTAAGAAGCCTAAATGGAAGCAAAAATGAATTATTGTCGTCCTGTACAAAAACTGATCTGCTATATATTCCTTAGAAGAGAAATCTTTCTAATAACAAAAACTAATGATTATTTTCAAATATTATTTATCATAAAAGTTTAAGTTTCATGCAGACTTAGCACACTAGCAGGTTTTTGAAGCAAAATAACATTCTAAAAAATACAGCTCATATTGCTTTAAGGCTGTGTGTACGAAATAAAAAGAACGTAAGGTTATCATACCTGCTCTGTTTATTTGTAAAAACTGTTTGGTATTGATTTTGAAATTCCTGTCTTTTATATACTGTTCAATGGAGAACATTGCTGTAAAACCATGGTCTAAAATCTTTGTTTTGTGACGCCCTAACAAAACAAAACAGCATTAGATGTATATAAAACTGATTTGTATCTATCAGTTTTAACAATCAAAGTACTCAAAGTACTGGAAAGCGCCAAGCCAGCCTCAATGCTACTTTTTTTTCAAATCATTGTTAATTGTTAATATTTTTAAATCATAATTATACAGAAAGTAAAAGAAAAAACAGTTTCATGAAAATGCATCATATGTATGAGATCCTTACCATACCATTTCAATCAATTTGAAGAGAGTAGTTTTTAATGTACATGTATATGAACTGATTAGTCAGCCCACGGACTTACTAATTAAGTTGGGATGAAACTTCGATTGCGCTTGTGTACATTGGAATTCTGGGAAGGAAATAGACAGTCCTCGTTTAAGAAATTCGAAGTTATGAAACTGACTGTCCTTGGGTTCCGGAGTCCGCATATATACCTTTCTCGAATTTGAGAGGATATGTAGTTTAAAATTCAGAGATCGATCTTTGCAATTTTAGAAGTCTAATTATAAATAACTAAAGTTGGTGTGCAGTCATACATTGTAACGCTGCACGACTGTCTCCTACCCTACAGTTATAAAAGTAAAGCGTGCAAACTCAATGTACACCCGCATAATATTATTGTTCTGGACATTATATATCTTGTATTTTTATAGGTTGTATATTCATTTTTGATCTAAAATTAATTTTCCGCTGGCTGACTTTATTTCCTTTTTTAAATGTTAACCTTGTTCATATATACAGTGTACGGCAAGTTTTGAATACACTTGCTCAGTGAGTGAAAACAAGACTAACAAATTAAGACCGTAAGATATGACTAAATGTCATTGAATTTAAAATCGACAAATTGCACGAGAAAATCACGACATGAATCAAAAGATCAAAGTTACACGACAAATATTTTTTTAAATATCAAGTTGATAAATTTGTCGACCTTTGAGGGTCTCAAAATTTTTCTATGTAAACTTTTTATATAGCAACAAGACAAGGGGCGCATGCTTTGGCACTGTGAGATCCTCACCACTGGCCATCCTTTGTTTACATCGCACAGCGGTCACTCAACATGCATCTAATAATAGCAGCATGGAAAGTCCCGTGGCACGTTTAGTTGTGTAATCGCCAATGCACCCTCAGACTTCAATGATATTGTGAAAGTTTGCCATTTGTTCTGATCTTGATTAAATAAACCCACATCTCTACGTTCTTTTGCAAAACCTGGGATCTTAATAGAAACTTAAGGATGCCATGATCTGGCTATTTTAAGAATTCGATCGTCGGTCACCATGATCACTAGGTGGCGCTTATAAAAAGATCATGAGATTTGGTGCATCCCTAATCAGCGCTAGCGCATGCGCTTAGCGCTTAAAAATGTCACAAAATACGACCGAAAGCATCATTTGTCAAATAAAGCATCACATATTGTAATTGCAGTTGTTTTAGAACTTAAACAAAATTATACAAAAACAGTATAGCTAAATTCCTTGTGTTCAAGATGATATCTTGATATCAGCCAAAAGATATCGAAGGCTTATCTGCTTTGAAAATATGCAACACCGAATACAATTCTGAATTGAAAAAGGTATCATCATAGTTTGAGGCTTTTAACAGCCAAAAACTGTCTAAATAGTTTCCTAGAGTATTTTTAGTACTTAAGGTGGGTCCCTACTCAATTGAAGTTATTGTTGATAGTTCAGTACGTTATACACTTAATTAAAATATGTATTTATCGTTACTGGAGAATTACAGAATTATAATACAGACCATGAGTTAATAATATTGCATCAGTAGAAGATCATTATTTAATTCTCAGCGAGTTTAGAAGTACTATAAGTACTATATGCTTCAAAATAATCGTTGTTCGTGCATTCAGTAGGTATCACATGTACTGTTCACACACTTTTAATAAAAATACTAGTTTTGTTTATAGGTATCACCCAAAGATAAAGACTTTTACTAGTTTTCAAAACAGAACAACCAATTGACTTTAAAACGTTGGAAGAAAAATTGATCTGTGACATTTTCCCCCAAGATCAAGTTGTTTGAGCTAAATGGGGGTATACATGTTCTATAAGATGTACATGAAGAAAGAAAATAAGCATGTTAAACCCTATTTTGTGTAGCTTTCCAAGTGCAACAGATATAAATCTAAAACTCTAAAGAGAAAAATAAGCCAATTAACCATTTTATTTTAATAAATTGCCAATATATATCAACTTCTGTTATAATTTGTATTTTTTTAAATTTGGTATTTTTACCCAACAAACTTAACTGTTTGGCTGTATAAGTTAGAACTTAAGTCTATAATAACTTAATTTGTAATACTTTCAGCAACTCCACTATTTTGTTTGTAACAGGTGTTGACTTCCGCCTTTTCATCAACAGAACACATGTTTGATTCCATATTCAGACACTAATAACCATATATATATTTCTGTAACAACATACATTCGTTCTTGTGGTTTTAATTAGGAATCTACTCGCACGTGTTCTAAGAACACACTTGATTATTAAATACTAACAAGCCGTTCTTAACAATCTTTGCTGTTACAATTGATGAGAAAGACATCTAATTTAATGAGTTTTGTAACCAGCACCTAAAATAAGATACCTATTAAAAAAAAGATAACTTAATATAATTTATTTTTTGTTTCTAGCTCTTACTACATTCATTGGTAAACATATATGTTCTGAAGAAACTAAATCAATTTCAAAACTAAATACCATTTAAAAATATAACCTGTTCAAAACAAACCAAAAACAAAATTTTTG
This sequence comes from Magallana gigas, assembly GCF_902806645.1. NCBI lineage: Eukaryota > Metazoa > Mollusca > Bivalvia > Ostreida > Ostreidae > Magallana > Magallana gigas. Next base: position 41,882,132 of record NC_047566.1, on the reverse strand, counting down.
TGTATTTCAACTTTATATAAAGTCGTTAAACTATGGATACAAATACATGTTAAATGTTTTGAAATTAATAGCAGGCTACAAAAGCATTTTTTCCTGTATTTATACGACTTTGAACATTTTATTTTAGAAAAGCTCACTTTTTAGTTAGTATATATAAATATAAAAGTGGAACCAATTTCATAATGATAATAAATTTCACTTTAACCGGAAATTTACGACACTCGAACACTACACAAAACTTGACTATTGAGGAAGATGATATTTTGTATAAATTGCGTGTTATAAATTCATGTTTAGTGGTTATTAATATATATTTTGATTTTAATTTATGAAATATATTTTAATTTTTATATAGGAAGACATAAATGGGATCTCGAACACAATTATGAAGATAAAAATTCAAATTATACAAATGAGGTATATTATGGAATGCTAAGATTCAAGTATAAGTCTCAACATTGAAATTGTTGAAACATATCGTTACTACTGGTAATAAAGTATTTTTTCTTTCTATTCCTAAAACAATTTGCATCAAATAAAAATATGAGAAAAGACGTATCTTTTTTGTTGTAACACACAATCCTCAGAACGATTAGGTACCTAACGGGTCTTTTCTTATTGTTAGAAAAAAATGTAAAATTAAAAAGACATTATTAGGAAGTCCAAAAATTAAAATGTTTGATACAGAATACAACACTGCTATTTTAAAGTGGTTGGGTATGGCGAATTGCGAGTGGGAGGGTATGGCGAATTGCGCACGCAACTATTGATAAGACCACCGCGTCAAAACACCAAGTTTTGTAGGTAATATCGTTTTTGTTTTATTTTAATGTGTAATACTCATTTCAGATGCAAGTTCAGTTGTACTGTTTCCAAACCATGGATGACACTTATGACTCTGTCAGAGTAAACAATATTTGGAGTTTGTCACAAAGAATGTGACCTTTAATAAATGACCAAAGGTTGATTTAACTTAGTTTTCTTTATTCTTTTTATCATTTAAAATGTTCAGTGCATTTGTTTTATTGATTGGTCGAAAATAAAATTGAAATTTAGCCGGAGCTGCTTCTTTCTACTGCTCTGATTTAAACGCAAATTATAGAATGCCAATTTACAATATACAAATTAAACACTGTTAACAAAATGATATGATCTGCTTTTTTATTGTCAGCAAATCATAAAAATATGTAATTTAAAAATGTACCCTAAGGCTTGACAGATGAACAGTACACGTTAACGAGATCTCGAAACAAAAAATTAATATTTTCTCTAGACTTCGTTAGCTATAATCAAAATCACCATTGAGGTTGAAAATCCAGGAAATTTAATATTAATTCTTGAATACACTGTCGAGATAGCACTGTTGTTCATATTCTTAATGATAAGGTTTAGTTTAACATACTTTTATTAGTTTGAATAATCGGCCATCACACTAAAGTGTCGTATTGTTACTGATTTCTCTCCTTCAGCGTGGTCGAATTGTAAGCTGCAGATAGAACATTTATGTACCACACTGGCGATAAAATTACCACAACATTCGCCAAAGTCGCACATACATATCCTTCTTTGTCGACATGTCAACTTTTATTCTTTCACGACCGTGTGTGTCTCCTTGCATTACGTTTAAGCCAAATTGCATATTCAACCGGTCAAACTCACTATTTCCAACATTACCGAATCTTGCTGCACATTGAAGAATAACGTAAGCCATATCATGTATTTCTTCCTCTCAATTTCAGCAGTTTTGATAACTAGTTTCATTTCATGTATAATCCATTTGATTCAGCTTGGTACCTCTGCATCCAATAAAGGCGCATCCGTTGGAAATATTGTTTCTGTTATTGTTTTGTATTACTTGTGTTACTATGTGTTAATTAAAAGAACAATAATGAATTCTACTTCTTCATTACAAACAGAAACCATAAAACATACTATGATTGCATTGTTGTCATAACAACCAAGTGTAACATTGCTATATAAAGCGCCTGGTCTAATAGCATCAAATAATTTTCTGCTCAAATCAATTATCTATGAACGGTAAAGACTTTTACCTATTTTCACCAGCAATACAAATCTCTAAGAAGATTATAAAATTAAAAAAAATAATCTCTGTATGGGAAAACCAAAACACATCATGAGAATGTTTAGAAAGGAAACAGTTTGGTTTCGTCCCCCAATTGATAGGGTTTATTCACCACGTATTTTATTCATCTATGGTATAAAAATATACACAGGTTTATTTTGATTTGCCTAAACATTTTTTAAACTTTCTTGTCAAAGCCGCAATACAATCACACTCGCCCCGTTGCTAGGGGCGAACTTTGACAACGTGCTAAACAATATTGTACCCTCAATTCTGACCAATCAGATTTAAAGAATGTTGAATGTCATTAGGCCAACCAGAACAAACAAAAAGCAAACGAACAAAAAACCCCAAAACAAAAATGAAAAACAAACACAAAAAACAGACTGCAAACTGAGTAAGATTAACAACAAAAACAGAAAGAAAGAAAAAACATGCCTTGAAATACTGGTATTTTTTAGGGGAAGAGAAGATAAATCTTTTTGTAAAGGGAATACCATCGAACCCATTTGTAGTCTTTCCACTAGAACTCGCAAACACTGGTAGTTACTCGGGATACTTTTTTCATTGAAAAAATATTCGCAAATGACTGATTGATAAAGTTAATGATTAATTTGCTACAAACTTTATAAATATAAATTAACTACAAAAGGAACGTAGATTCTGTGCTAAAATTGGATTTAAAAAACTAATATTATCCAATGAATCTTCATTTTGTTGCGGACTTATACAAACGTATTTCACGGATGATAACAAATGCAAAGATAAACGAAATAAAGGACCCTATAGGGATCATAATTGCTCTATATGTTTTTAAAACCTTTGAAATATCAGGTTTCGAAGTGCCATTTTTTACATTAATTTCAAAAGTCCCCTCTGTTATATTACGTTTGAAAGTTCCTTCTGGTACAAACTGTTCCGTGGAGAAAGATGTTGTGAAATCAAGGGTAGCAATCGTTGTTTCATGAAGCCCTAACAACAAACAAAATAATATTGAGATATTATCCATAGTATTAATTTTTGTCATTATTAGTATCAAGCATAAAATGATTAATTTGTGCTTGTCAATATATATTTCCTATAGATAAGGAGTTCATCATTTTGGTATTCTTACTATAGATAGTTAGATATAAGTAAAATATAGGTGGGATACGTTTTTTTCGTACATGGATATGTTGAAGCTACAATTGTTACTCTATGTATATGAAATAGTATATACCAGGTACCTAATTACTGGATATGAGAACATTAGCAAGAGCTCCAGTTGATCTCAAGGGGGACATTTAAATTGCTATTGTTCCAATAGTCAGAAAAGTATCTTATTTTACTGAAGAAAATTTTATTTCTCTGCGATGTAGAATTGCTGCTGGTTTAGTTAGCGTTATTAGAATTTGGATTTTAAGGTATCTACAACAATACATATAACATTAAAGGTTTTCCGAGACTCAAAGCAAGGGAAATTGAACGCTACTGATTAATAGTTATGATGACCATTAAAAAAGCATGGATTTTTTTTACGGTATATCACTTATATATGAAAAAAAACAAGTTTACTTGCCTTAATTCTTATATAGAAAAATATAATAAAAGAAACATCGATATTTTATGCGAATTTTAGATTTAAAATTATTAATAAAGTGATACGAACCCATTTATTCTGGATATCAGACAACTGTTTTTGATATCTCCAAAAGTAAAATAATCTGATAATCTATCATTTCTAACTGTTGCATTGACATTTCTTTTGTTTTAGTCTGATATTCCCGATTTCTTCGTACATGCATGTGTTTATACTAACCTGTTATATTCACAATCAGAGACTGATTGTTTACCAATCCACCGAGTGAGTCTATAGCGACCAGACAGCACTGATACGACCCAAAGTCCCCTGGATATCTGACTACTGTCTTTGGAATCTCCAAATGTAGATACGGCGACATGGCATTGCTAATTGACGCATTGACGGTGACCCCGGTTTTATTTTCCAACGCTGCATCTTTCCAGACGACTCCCTTTTCCGATACAGTCACAACTGTTGTATTTGATCTAATCAGTTTGATACTGTAAACCTCAGATAGGTTGGTACCATTAACAATACACCTGATGTCTATATCTGATTTATCAATCGTCACAACAGAAGATTCAACCTTTATAGATATGAAACTAAATGCTGCAGAAAAAAAATCCATTTTTAACTTTTGTTGAAATTAAATAATAATAAATTCTTTTAATCAATGCGATAAACTGTTTGTTTTACGATTTGTTTTATCTATTTGAAGAACACAAATTATAATTAAATATTAACACACCTTCTTTAACAAGCAGTATCCACACATAGAGCGAAATCATTGTTGTTTCAATTGGTGAGAAACATATCTAATGTGATTATTAAGGTAATCAGCACCTAAAACAAAACCTCCTGTATATCAATTATATTTGAATACCTGCTTATTTTATTATAGGTCTTGAAAATAACATCAAGTACAGTCTTTAAAAATTTAATATTCTGTATTCGTTTTTTGGTTAAATATTAAGCTTATAATTCTTACTTTCAAGTTAAATGTCCTCACATTTAAACAATTGCACTTGTTTGTCCGTCTAAACTGACATGTTTGCTACAGTTATACAAAATTGGAACTAATTGCATTTTAATATTAACAGTTAATATCAACCGGAAATTTACGATACTCGTGGACTACACACAACTGAATGCATAACAAGTGGTGAAAAGTAAAGTCTCAACCGGGACGTCAACCCAAGGCCTATGGCTTACCGTGCTAGCGCTCTTACATGTAATACTAAACTATGGAGACCAGATATATTGACTGACATTCACGCACCTGTTAATCCGGTGACATACTCCCCCCTCTTTGTAGAAATTCGTCGTCCAATTTACAAGTGGTATTGTAAAAGAAAGGAAATGTTGAGAAACATGTTCCGAGGGAGTTGTGGGATTTGTATGTTGGGCGTCAGATGTAACAAAAGTCAAGTCTCAACCGGAAAAAATTTTGTTGTGTATAAAATATTATAGATTTATGTTCATAGTTGTTTGAAATTATTTTTATTCATTTGAAAAAATTCAGTTTGAATGCAAGCTGGAATACAATTATGATCAAGATTTTACGTGTGTTAATATGACACGTTAGTGGCAAATGATGAAATATTTTGATAAAAAAACAATCCCATCACCATTGAATATGTCTCAACGTTAATCGTTAATTATAAATAGTAACTCGTTTTAGATATATTTTTAATAGCATTCGCTTCCCAAAAGATAATATGAAAAGAAATCCCTTTTATTATTGCATACAATCAATCATATTATTCTAAACACTGCAAATATATTATCCCCCAAAATAATGGCAAATTAAAATGAAAGTTATTTTTCAGGAGCCTTAACCATTTCTTATCATGTTGTGTCTCTTTCAGAGACTTTGAACTTTTAAGTTCTTAAAGGTTTGAGGCAATTGATTCCTGACCTCACAGATACTTCTTGAATGAAATATAAAGGAAGTCAATTATGGTAAACAAGATAATTGATTGGTAATAAATCAGCTCAATGTTCAGAATTCATACTTTTTGAAAAGTCCATAGCAACGGCAGTTATTTTTAGAAAATTTCAGATTTTTTCAAGTGTCATTAAAGTTAAGGACATACTTTATTTTTTCTCACCATTTGATTTTATATATTTATTCATTATAAATAAATAATATCCATTTAAAGATACCTAAAAATATTATAATTTTCCTTATTTTTTAGCTTGTTACCATAGCAACGATTCTCAATTTTCATATTTAAATTTTTAATTGCACAATCATAATAGTGTTTACCAAAAAATCCAAGATTTGCACTTTTAATTAAAATTATAGGAAGAAAGCAGATTTTAAAATTTCTGTTTAGTAAACATGGAAACGCTCTAAAAATATGCGTTTCTCCATGACTTTTTTTCTTCCTTTTGAAAAATGATAACTATTTTTAATAATATATTCTACCCTGGAAACCCCAAACTCTGCACATTACTCACAATATGTTCTCAAATAAGCATGAAAATGCTGCCATTTTTACATCTTTACCCTCGGTTACCATGGCAACGGGACCACATAGCAACAAACAAATGGTGTTAGGCTTTTTTACTCACCAAAGTTTATCAAATTGTCAAGTATGAAGAAAATCCGTGACTATGCGTGGCCACCGAATTTTGATTCTTACATAGAACTGATCTTATAAACTAAAAGTGTACACTGTATATGTATATGAGTTAATCAGAAAAAAGGACAAAAATAAACATATGTTGAAAAAACGTATACGATACATATCAAGTTTTTATGAAATAAAGATGCTACATGTATACCGTACGTACATTTATACATGTATGTGTTCATCAGAAAAAAGTGAGAAAAAAAAACATTGATAATTTACATGTGAGTGTTTGGCCCACACATAACAAAGGGTTTCACTACCATCAGTCAAAGTCTGTGTCCATGTTAGAAACCCTTGTATACAACAGAGGGACTGTCTCCCTCGGAGGGTGGGCGTATATAAATATATATATATATATATACATAATAGATATAAGCATAAATACATATTCATAGCATAAATGCATATTCATAGTAAAATGCAAAATTTTTAAAAAGTTTCTTTTCTTTCATTTGATGTAAAAAAAAAAAAAGATATAACTGAACAATATGATAAAGTATTCTCTTTAATATACATTCTTAACGATTGACTTGTTTCTTTTCAACTCTACAGAACATTTTATATTTGTAAATTCTGAATGCAATAAATGAGAGGAAGATATTATAAAGCTTTGTTGTTTCTTTATCATCAACAAGAAAACCAACAATGACATTTTCCCAAACAATGGTAAAATTTAAGCATTGGCTTGCCATATGCCAAACATGTTTTACATTTACACAATCAAAAATTAGATGCTGTGAATTTTCTATCTCGGTTCTACATATTTTGCATTTGTTATTTACCCCTTTATTCCACTTACTAATTAACAGATTATTACTTAGTAAATTGTTAAGGTGTCTTTAACATACAGTATTCCGCTTTTAATCCATTCTGTTCATTAAAGGAAATACGGTAGATAACTCAAACTCAGTGCATTTAATATGAAAAATCCTGAGAGTGCCGAATGTTAACATGATGTGTAAATTCGAAGCGTGTTAAAAACGTTGTTAAAAAGTATTGAATTCTTCATTAATTGCTAGCGCTCTCGAGCGCTAGCAACTACGTTAGTCCTTTTCACTGGAATACGCATGCTCGACTCCATAGTAGGGTATTCTTGGAATACTGTACTACTGTAGATAAACTGTACCATTTGAATTTCGTTTTATCATCGTCGAGTGAAGTTTCGTGTGTCATCGTTACTGTCAAAAGGTAACAGTTGCTTCGGTCTTATAATGCAAAGTTATTTTCAATATTATAATAAACAAGCATTCTGAGAGTATTGCATAAACAAAACACGTCCCCTACCGGTTTGTGGAAATTGTGAAAACAATGCACTGTTATGCAGAATATCGAACCCAAACATTGAAAAATTGGAATAAAAAAAATTAATTTTCTCGAAAATATGTCAACCAGACGCTACAAAAGTGTAAACTTGATCTGTAGTTTGACATTTTGAAGCTGTTCGGCAAATGTCATATTATTCCTCAAACGCATAAAGAAAAAAAGTGTGGAAAACTGAAGTGGGACAGACAGACAGACGGACAGACAGACGGACGGACGGACGGACGGACAGACGGACTGATGGACGCAGAGGAAAGCCATAGTCCCCTCCGTTGAAAACCGGTAGGGGACTAATAACATGTACTAGCTAGCTTTATCTTGAATTCCTTCCAGCTCGGACGACAACTTCTGTTATGTTTTCCGAGCTTGTCGGAAAGGCCCGAGAAGATACGATTGCTACAAAACAGTACCAATGGTATCTGAAAAATTTCACCTCGAAATTGAAATTACAGTAGATACATAATGATTAAGGCACAGCCAATGAGCTATGTCATTGCCGATGTGTAGCCCACTCTAGATTCACAATTTTAAATTGAGACCCCACTCCAACACAATTCCAGTACACCACTGTGCCTTGTAATAAATCGATTCAGAAATTTAAACCAAAGCTTCTGTGATTCATGATTGCTTCAGCGCTAGCTCAACAATCTTTTTAAAAAGATAAGCTTGTATGAATTAAATTTTTAGATGAAAGGAATTTACAGCCCTAAAATAGTTTGTTAGGAATAATTTGACTGGTTTTTTTTCAATGCAGCTTCATTAATGTTTACAAAAAGCGTTTCGGAGCGATTCTGGAATTTTTTGCTACGTTACAGGTATATGTAAGGCATTTTAACTGTGGTGAAGGCTTGTCCCGAGACACAGATTATTCTAACTAAGCAGAGTGTAGTGCAATTAATAGCATTATTGTAGACTTAAAGCTTTGTTATGTAAATGTCAACAAAACGGGTGTGTCAATGTGTATATATATATATATATATATATATATATATATATATATATATATATATATATATATATATATATATATATATATATATATATATATATCTATTTCGTAATGTCCAATATCATATGCAATGTCAACCCGTGCACGCACGGGTCAAAGTCTAGTGAACATAGAGTTTAAAATCAAAAAACGTTTAGATTTTATACATTTGACTACAGGTACCTAGATTCCAGGAAATAGACTATAAACTCGAGGCACGATTTTTACTGTGAAACTGTAAGGGTCAAATAAAACCACGTGTTCTAAATCGAAATGACAATAACATTCGCAGGGGTTAAGAGGACCATTATGTATCCACGTTTAAAAAGCTTCTTTGATGACATAATGGGTTAAAGTCTTGTCAACCGCAGTTGAAAGAACAGGTGTAAATCTGATATATAAAATTCATTATTTTTTATAACTACCGAATACATGTATTTTTCAAATACACAAACAGAACCATAGATGTCATAATGTATTTTGTTATTTTTTCTTCAAACTAAAAAAGAAATTACTCATTTCTTCTTTAGTATGTATTTGTACTATTATTTTATGGACAATTTATTAGTTGCATTTTACTTTTTGTTTTCAGTTAAATTATTTCTTTTTTAATTTCTGTTTGGTTTTGTTCAGTTCTTCGATTACTTACTATTCAGTAACTTCACCATCTCTGTAAATTCCACACGGAAAACTGTTCTCGTAAATAACGAAAGTTGGAAGCACTCTGCCACTTACAGAGACGCATATGTTTGCGGTTATATGACTCGTGATTGAGATACATTGTGGCTATGTTTTCTAACTTTTTCTGTAAAAACCTTTTCTTTGTATTCTGGTTTTCCAAAGCATGTTTCATCAACGTTGAAAATTTGACGAGGTTTATCTAGTATACCTTCAGTCAAAAGAAATTGTAAAACATGGATTTTGTAATGAAACAAATTAAATGAAATTGTTTATCCTCTCTTTCTTGACCCGTGTTAATTTACTGGTTTAATATGTTCAGATTAAGATATTTAAAAATTTTATGACTGGAAGTTCAAGCAAAAAAGTTATTAGTGTTATGAGCATTCTGTTCCATACTGTTGATAGATTAAAACAGCAGTATATTTTTAAACAAAACTTTATAACTTTGCTTTCTTTATTATTTACAGTAAGTATATTAAAATGAAAATAGTGGTCTTACCAAAATTTTCAAGATATTTTATCCCAACAATTGTAAGTGTTCATTCATGACAGTTGTATTTGCCATCCAATAGCTGCCACAGTCAATGTTATCTGGTGTTCTAATTAATATTTCAGGGTGCCTCTTTAAAAAACTCCTCAGCCAATTATCAGATGGTCCTTTGCTTGTGTGTGGCAATGCACTTACAAAAATTACGCACTTTGGAAAAAATTCTAAAGTGCATTTAATCTGGGATCAAATTGTATTTTTTCTATGTGCTTTAACTTCGGGACCAAGTAAACGCGCATTAATAAAAATTCAAAGTGTGTTATGAAGGTACATCAACATTTAGTATGATGGAGACACTTAACGCACTTTGAAAAAATATGTATAAATCACAAACTATGGAATTGAATCGTAATTTGTTGCTAGTATGGTGATTTTTTAACACTAGTAAATCTAATTTACCGTCTTTATTTACAGAACGAGGGTGGGGTGGTGATTACAGGTCAATTACAGATACATATTTTAATTTATTAGAGTAAGAACTAAGGTTCCCTACCCTTTATCTTTTCTTCCAATGCATAATCAATGATATTCAGCAAACGCTTTGTTCTTAAGTACAGTGATATTGAAAAAACAAGCTGGCCAAACAATAAGATCTCCAATGGTATGTTAAAGAATCTGTAAGTGTTTCAACACTGACCCCCTTGTCAAATTCTATTCAAATAAATCACTTCATTATAAAAATAAATGATATTGATACACACTAATTTTCATGAACTTAAAATTAAGCATTAGAGTGTGTTTTTTCCCCTCGCACTGATGGTCTTCAAGATCTTATTGCTTTTTATGCAAAACTAACGTATCCTTGTTTCACATCATGTTTATTTATAAGCACATGCAATTGAAGTCAGCTGAAATATGCTATACCTCGATTTAATCATCAATATATAAAAATCATTTTCGTTTCTGGCAAAGCACAATGAAAAAAAAGGAAAGGGAAAAGGCTAAAGGGCTAAGCGATAAAGATTATGTTATATTTAAATAAATCAAATCGCTTGAGTTGTTCTTTACGTGTAAATTGTCAAATTACATATTACGCTTATGAGAAAAGAAATAATTCTTATTGAGAGACTGTTCATACATTTTGTTAACAATGCAATTCTTTCTATTCTAAACATATCCTATTGAGCTAAACAAAGTTAAAACAATTATCTATTGTATTTATCAATCATTTAGACCAAACCCTGAACATTTTCAAAAGTGTGTTAATATCAACGATATAAACGCACTTTGATTTTATTTCAAAGTGTGTATGACTGGTCCCAAGATTAGCGCCCTTTGAATGTTTTTTTTTTTTTATCAAAGTGCGTATTTTTTTCAAAGTGCGTTGTAACACTGGTGTTAAAAGTTATATCTAAATGTACATGTTTTTATCCATTTTAATTATCTCGCCTGCAAAAGCTTGTTTAATTTATGTGTTTTCTTTTCATTATGTATTCATATTGTTAATCACTGTAAAGATTTGTTTTTACATTTCTTATTCATATTCATGTATATATCAAAATTTATCGGTATATCTAAATGTCTTGTGAATGACCGTTGAAATAACATGTGTGAATTTATACTCAGTGTATATATCCCAATGTATTAATTTCTTGTCATCGTGTTAGAATTGTTGATTTACTGTTTACAATATTTGTTATGTATGTCCCCATCCAAAAACAATTGTCTAAAGGAGTATCATTATGTATTTTCTTATGAAATATTTCTCATTCCTTTTGTAATTTTTCTAATTTTCAAGATCCTTAAATTTTAAGCATGTGACATTACATTTGGTCTATGCTGTACATTTTTTCCACCTTCATCATTTTCCGTTTAAGTGGAAAAGCCCCTTCCGAACAGTATTTAATGTAATTCACAAGCACAACTTCGAGTCTACTGAGACATCTCGCTGGAAATCTTTTTAATTGATGACTAACTTAAAGTTTGTTTCTCAATGTTCACACCCGGATGTTGTACTTTTAGGAACAATTGTCACAGAGTTGTTAACCTATTTGATAGCATTATATAACTTCGCATTTTGTAAATATATAATGAACATTACATTGTTTAAACCCTTAATGAAAAAAAACAAATAAAAAAATACGCAGAATTTTGCTCTTGGTTATATGAGATAGATAACTTTTCTGCTGAAATGATTGTGATTGTTCATTTATAGGGGTTATGCCCCGTTCCATAAAATGAGAATTATTTCATTCGCTTCCGGCTGGAGAATAAATAGCGACATGTCAACATATTGAATGTAGTGATGTTCATTTTATTTTGTAGGTACATAAGAAATTTTATTGATTTCAGTAAAACCAAATTTCTTTATAAAAACATTTTTCTTGCACGCAAACTTTCAAATTTTGTGTATCAATGCATAAATTTGAAATACTAAAGATTTTAAAGACGTGATGTTTTGTGTGTAGTTATTCATGTGTATTCAAGGACTTACATTGTACCACCAATTTTGGCTATTTCTTTAACCTTTAATGTTAGATATCTAATGTGGCGACTTCGTGAGTTTACAAAAAGACGTTAGTGATGTTTTTGACGTCGTAATTAAAAAACCTAAAGATTGGCGGAATTGTGATTCTTTATACGTAAAACGACAATTATGTGTACTTGCACGTTATTAACATTGTGCCTGATAATTATGCCAGTGCTAAGGTGGCATTTTGCACCCATCTAAGCTGCAAGTATTAAAAATCCAAATATGCCATATGATAGACCAGTGCATAAGGAGTTTACAACCACCTTTGTTGTCAATTATCTCACCTGTTAAGTGAGATATTAACTTAAATTGCTACAGAAAAATATTTTTTTTTCCATGGGAAAAACAATTTTCCAAAAGGATACAAGTATTTGGATTTCATACCAAAACAGAATAATTTTATGATGGAGTTTATAATCCAATAGTATTTGAACAAAATTCTATTAGGATTTTAGAATCCAATAAGAAATCTTTTTCCATAGGCTAAGTATCTGTGTGAAACAAATTCGTGCAGGAAATACTTTTCTCCAATAGGAAATTTAATTCATGTAAGATTTTTATAAAATCTTGTGGAATTTTCAATATTTTCTGTTGGAAAATTATTTTTTCTATGAAATTATTATTTTCCCATGCGATTTACATTTAAAAGTAAATATCTTACCTGCCAAGTGAGACACACTAAAATCAGGAGTGGATATATACTCTCCAGAAAATGGTCTATCATTAAGTATGTAAGGATTTTTACGAAACTGCGTCTGAAGTGGATGCAAAAACGCCACCTTGGTACTGGCATATTTATCTGGTACAGTGTTTGTTGTCTTATTAATTTACTGAAAATTTAATTTTGCCCCCCCCCCCTGCCCCAAAATGGCGGTATCTCTTTTAACTCTCTCTCTGTCTCTCTCTCTCTCTCTCTCTGGGACCAGAACTAAATGAACATTACTTAGAATTAATGTACATGTATCAATGAAAATTATAATATTTCAAGAGAGTTGCAAACAATGATAGTAATTGGGTGGATTTCAGGTCATAACGCTCAATTATGGTCTTTGTGGGTATGGACCCAAATATTACAATGTACCTATTAGACTTGAAATTTTTTATTACCACTGATTGATTTGAACATATTTTATAGCATTATATATTACAATGGGATTGGGCACAAGTTATAAAAACTTAATTCGCCCTCTCCCTGAAAGGGACTATGGCTTTAGTGTTACTTTAACAAATTATTCTTCAGTAGCCCAAAGAAAAAGATTCCATTCTCTAGATTATGATTTTTGCCGCTAAATTCCTTCATGAAGAGGGGGGGGGGGCTGCACAAAAAAAGATGTTAACCATTTATCTTTATGTGTATCTTTTTTTTAAATTTAAAACTAAAATGATTGTTGTTGGGTTCTCTTTGTTTTCAGTAAAAAACAGAACATTAGAAATGTACAAACATCATTTATTATGCTCAATAATGAAAAGTAAAAACATAAATATCATTATTATCAGTACTGACTGGAAATACACTTGACTAGTTTTTGAAGTATTTGGCTATATACAAGGGTTGGTCCAAAAGTAATGTCACAATATGCACAGCGTTTCATACTGGCGCTGTATTGTATAAATAATACTTCAAAATTATCCTTATCAAAGTTCTAATCTGAAGTAAAATTTTGATTAAATGTCGTTGAATACTTAACAAGATATCAATGTTTATAGCATGATATGTACGTGACATCGCCACGTCATTTACGTCTTTGTTAAGCTTTGTTTTTATAAATATATTACATGCTTCAAAATTTGAAAACGACCCGAACAACACAATATTTTGAAACAGATATATTTAATAGATGTTTTCTAACTGTTTACAAACTGTTTACAGAAAATTAAGAAACGTTACCGTTCATTTCGGATATCTATGCAATGCTTTTTGTCTCTATATCAAGGAATAAAAGGACTGGACATGCGAATAATACGAGGCATTTTTTGCTTCGATTAATAAAAGCATTTGAAATTGTACTGAAATTGTCATATCAACCTAAAATAGAGAGCGAGTAAACAGGGTGCTCTAACGTGGTTCCAATATCTAATAAAAGCAAATGTCACGTTAATGAATAAATTAGACAGACAAAAGACATACACTCTGAAGGAAAGTTAAAATGAGGTTCTAACGTCATGAGCTATATCATAAATTAAGCTATGTTCATGACTTCTCTAAGCACTGATTGCACATTAAATTATATCAAATATACAATCCCATCGATTAAAAAAAAGAATAATTAGTAACATTAAAAAAAAATTAAAAAAGTAAAATAGAGCATCGTGGCCAATTTTTATAGGGTACTAAATTATGAAATTCTACCATAACGCCAAAGATCTAGAATTGACGTCGCTAGCCTGCTCACGCTCTACAAAATATATTATGTTCCGGATTTTTTTTTATCATAATGCATTAAATTTTTCAGATCTGAATTGAAAAGTTGGTAGATATCTCAAACCACAAATTTTTGTCACTTTACGCGGATTTTTCACGATTTTATCTCATCTGTGATATTACTTTTGGATCAACCCTTTTATTATGCATTTTGCTTAATACCTATAGTAAAACATAGAGAAAAATCAAACATACATTAAAATGAGATACATGCAAATACAAATAAAAGGGAAAATTATAAATGACGGAGAAAAGGTGTAGATGAAAACTTTTTTTACCAATAAGTTGAGCGTAGCTTTCTCCTCTAGTAAATAGATCGATATATTGATTACTCGATCTTAAAGAGACACGTTGATCGGTTAAAACTTTACAGATCCAGAGCAGGCATAAAAAGCGATAAAAAACATATTTAGAAATAACACGAAACTATTATATAACATCTAACGTCCATAAGGGAGACACAATGATTGTAAACAATTTTAATACAATATGATTAAACTAGATATACTTGTTATCATTGAACATAATGATAACCATGTATTTGTTACAACAGTTCATGCTCTAACCTCTATATTCTTTTTAATTTTTGAAGGGATTGTTTATGTATTTTTAACTATTTATGAACTTTGATACCCCACTGTGGCACACTCCACATGGAATCGAGCTATTAAGAAATTTCAACACACAATATATAAAGAAGCTTATTGTTGAGATTCGCTTTTAACTTGCTGTTTGGCAATTATATTTGAGAATACATCTAAAACAGTCCATGCTGTATATACTTTTCAAGATTATTTAACCGTTAAAAAGGGTTCTTCAGAATTTACTTCTAGAACCTTTTATACAAAACGAATTTTTGCTTATTTAAACTTTGTTATATTGAAATTGGTTACGGTAAAGAAGTTTAAAATGTAACACGTCGTCTAAAAACGACGGACAGACGCTGCACAAAAATTATCAGTAAAACTAAGTTGAACCTTCAGCTAAAATCATCAATTTTAAGAAGAATTTCAAAACATAATACTAGGCTTTAAAATTGAAATAAAATCTGGAAAAGGTGATAATAAATTTAACAAGATGCCAATGGGCCACATCGCTCACCTATGCAACAATGGCGAACTACTTGGACTTAAAACCCTTTAAATAATTAAGAATAGTAAAACTTAGTATTTAGCCAAGTTAAGTACCATAATTTTCTGATTTAAGACTCAATATTTTATGACGGGGTGGGGTGTATATATATTGCGATATATAACTTATATATAACACCGGTATATTATTTCCTGAAGTTTTTGCACACATGTGAACAGAATTTTCTAAGACGTATATCACTTAAAAATCAGCACCCATTGTGGGCTTACCTTATCGTGTAACATCATAATTTGAACATGTTGAATCTACACAATTAAAGGATGTCAACATTTTATTTCATAAATATTTTGTCTCAGAGGTCATGCAATACAAATCTAGTTTATATAATGAAAATACTGGAAAAGGTGTTCACCATGTATATGTACCTGCAATATTTAAACTTAATTCATTTAACTGAATTTTGCTGACACACAATTAGTAATTAATAAACAGGAAAAACAGAGGGAAAATTGTCTTAATCAGAAAGAGCACAATTTATTTTTAAAATCATACATTTACCTACATATCTCCTTCAACGAAAATAATGTCTGCTTATAATGTATTGAATTGACTCGAGAAAATGCTAGACATTTTAACAAAACATATTGAAGTAAACACCATTGCGACCAAATCGATTGCTCAGAGAACATACCGAATTACTAATTGAATGAAATGACTTTTAGTACGTTATTAGTGAATCTGATTTTATCATTTTTGCTGGTAAACAATCAACAGTCTATTTGCCGATGTCTGTGTTTGGTACGTTACCTAAAAATTCCAAATACCAGAATACTTAATACAAAATTGTTCCCCAAGTTATAAAGCAATATGAAAGAAAATTAAAACAAGCTACAACCACCGTCACATGTGAAAATGACAACGCGTTGAAATATTTAATCTGAATTTACTTCACAATTATCGGCACCAATTTATCTTCCGTGTTTTATAGATTATATTAGCACGAGAACTGTTGCACACCAAACATATTGTTCTTTGTAAGATTGCCGAAATGACTGCATAAAAAACCCTCGTTTTCAAGATACGCTAGAATGGTCTTCTGTCTCTATCGTCGAAAAGACTGGCAATACCTGTCATAGGAACAGTCTATATCGTACAAAATTGCCAGACTACGAGATATGGAATAACGAACCCGCTTTATTAGAATTTCATAATTAGCTCAAATTTGGAACATAATTAGCCCTTAACTTTTGCAATTTATATTTACCTTTCGATAAGGATAATTTATGCGAAGTTACGTTCAGATTAACTCAGTAGTTCTTGAGGAGAAGATTTTTTTAAAATGCACCCCCTTTTTTACAGTCTCGTGGTTTTCTCTGCTTTGAATTCATACTGACCTTTTTATTTTTGCAATTTATATTCATCTTCCTATAAGAAAATTTAGTTGAAGTTGGCCAAGTGGTTTCAGAGAAGAAGTTCAAAATGTAAAAAGTTTACAGACGGACAGACAGGTGGGGGGCATACAGATGGACGACTGACAACAGGTGATCAGCTTTCAGCTAAAAATGAATACTCATCAGAGAGTAATGGAAAGAACATGACAAAATACACAGCTACACAGAATGCTGCTAGCAAGAAACATGTTGATACTCTTCTAAATACTTTTTATTTAGTACGTCATGTTCTGAACTTCAATATGACATCACTCGAATCAGTGCAATTTTTATGAAGACATAAATGGATCCTTTCACAAACATTGCGTGGCTATGCGCAGCTAAAAAAAAGTAAGTGAACGATTAGCTTGTAATTAAAATCAAGAAAGGGAAGGGGGATGACTTAGAAACACATACTTTATCAACCTAAACTCAAGAATTATTCTTTTGTATCTTTCCGAGTATTGTTTAAAACAACAAAAATACTCATGGTCCTAAATAATTTGATAGGTATATATATAAGGAATTTAAAGAAAGATGTTTAAAGGATCATAATTTTCCCATGCGTTTTACTCTCTATGTTTTGATGTAAGGTTATAAAGATGGATCTGGTAAAACTGAGAGATCTAAAGGTAGTCTGTAATTCAATTAACAAAACTTAGAGGTGAATGGGAATGAAGTGCTGAAAAGCCCTAGGAAGGCCCCTCGAGTGTATTAATAGATTAATCGTAATAAATTTACAAATATAAATGGGTTGAGTAGAAATTTTGGGAGTATTAAATGTTACTAAAATGAAAATTGTGAATGATTTGGCTCTTATTTGTTAACGGTTGTCTTGTACATGTACTCCAAAGAAGTTTTTTATGCTCAAACAATAGGAAAAACAAAGCGATTTCATAACATTTATCATAAAGCCAATGATCCAGGAATAATTATTCTTCAATTTTGGTAGCTTGCATACTTATTTTTACCATGCTGCTAAGATTTACAAGTATTCCAGTAGAGAGGTTATTTGTTGATTAACAAACATAGGCAGTCTTAAAAGCATGTGAAATTGAGATTTAGATTCAATGAATTAAATAACAATAATGTGAAAGCTTATTAAAAGCAAAAAGATTTTAATATCAAAAACGTATAAATTGACTCTATCATTGTACTTACCACATTTTTCTTGTTTTCCTTCAAAAGATCCTTTATAAAGATTCAAGAGAATGGTTTAGTTATACCGAACATGGTACAAATGAATTGGCAAATCGAATTAAAAACAAATGAGCTATAAGATAAATACCTGTAATATTCAAATTTACTTTATTAGAATTCAGAACCAAGGTATCTTCGTTTCCATTGGCAATTAAGGCGCAATGATAGGATCTCTCATCTATTGTTTGATTGACATCACAAGCCATTATCTTTAAATGTAGGAATGGCGAGATGACATCTCCGATGTCGCCATCTCCTATGCTGCGAGTCATTAATTTTGCATCTTGCCAAAGAACACCAACATCTGATATTGATACTATGTTCGTATCAGACCTCTTCAACTGGATAATCTTAATGCTCTCAATAGAGGTCCGATTCACTCTACAACTGATGTCAATGTCAGTTCTTCCGTAATCAATCAATGTGTTTTGAACCTGGATCGATATAAAGGCTTGCGCTGCAAAAGAATTTTATACTGATCATAAACTTATAAGGTCAAATATAATGTAATTAAGAAGTTGTATGATCAAAATAGTTATGCAAGTAATTTTATTATTTGAAACAAACACAGTTTTTTATTTTTTAGATAAACATATAGACTTGTTAGTAGTAAAGTAATAACTGGCTTAAGAAAATCACTGAAAAGCAGTATATGTAAAATGACTTTCGTATTAATGCCAGATGACAAGAAATGCCAAAGAAGGTTGATATTCAAAATCTACAACAGAAGTGAGTAACACAGTATAGCTTTTAAAGCTGGTATTATGTTTTTAATGCCAACAGGGAGAGTGTCTGTCTGCTCCCTGTGGATGGGGGATGGGAAGTTGTTTAAAAAAACCTGTTTACTGGCCACCTTTTTAGTTTATCTATGAAAACAGATATACATAAAACCTACGTTGAAAGTTAACTTATATAGGGAAATCATTTTCTATCAGAGTGAAAAATGACAGTAACAAACTGTCAACCATCTCAAAAATCCATAAAACGAATACAAAGTTCAAGGCAGAGCAACACGGACTTCTAAAAAGATAGAGGTAGGATCAGGTGCCTAGGAGGAGTAACTATCATCTGCTGACCGGTCACATTTTCCGTGCTCCCAAAGTCATAAGTGTAAAAATGTCATTATCAAGGAAAATGTCGTAATTTGGGAACAATTTCACGATCGGGAAAAACGGAGAAAACCCGTGGATTCAAGCAATAGTCCAGATCAGAACAATCAAGGACCTCTGGAAAATCTCAGAGGCAGGATCATCGTTCAGGTGCCTAGGAGGAGTGAACATCCTCGGCTGACCTGTCACAACCGCCATGTGGTCTTTGTCGTAATCGGGAAAAAGACAACGGAAAAGTATGTAGACAATTAGGTGATTAATTATGGTCTATTAATTAGTATGAAAAACGTCAGTCAGCATGCGACCCAGTAGAAGATTGTATTTGCTGACAAAGTTGTTGTATCGACCATAGAACTAACGAAAAGATGTCTTCAACGAGACTGTTGATAGTCCTGTTTTATCCTGTTTTATTTGTCAGTAGCTTGCCTCGCCTTAAAAGCTGTTCATACGAAGAGCAGGGCCTTGTGTATCAAAATAACTAAGAGACAAAAACCCCATATGCAGGGGATGAAGGTATATTGCAACACAGGTAAGGAAAATTGACTATAGAAAAATTGAAGTCATCGCGTTTATCATAAAGTTTTGTTGTTAGGTTTGTTACAACGCACTTTGAAAAATTACGCATTAAGTGCGTTAATTTTGAGACCAAGTCAATGCACTTTTTTAAAGTGCGTTGATATCGATATTATTGCACTTTGAAAAATGTTCATGATTGAGTGAAACTAGTTTAGTTTTATATACAATAAATGATTGTTTTAACCTTGTTGAGCTTATTGTGATATATTTAAAAAAGACCTCATTGCATTATCAGCTACTTGATAACAGTTTCTAGATGAGAATTTCTTTCTTTTCTCATAAGACAATATGGACAATTTACACAGAAAAAAAATTTCAGGAGGTTTGAATTATCTAACATGACATAAACTGCATCGCTAAGCAACTGCATTTTCCTTTTATTTTTAAGTACGCGGCAAATTTACCTCTTACATGTATATCGGGCTATGCCCGAACGAATATGATTTAAATATATAAATAATGGAGATCAATGTATAATATATATTAACTGGCTTATTGAAAATATAATGTGAAAAAAGAATACCTTAGTTCTGTTTTTCAAAAACAATTATGATCTTTAAGAAGATCAGTGCGGGGAAATTAACCCAATCCTTATGATTGTTTTAAAGTTTATAATTAATTAATGTTCGTTGACGTTAATATTCTTTTATTGAAGTAATTTATTTGATTAGAATACGAACAAGGGTTACTGTTGAAACATAGATTCTTTAACATACCAATGGAGAAATTATTGTTCGGTCAGCTCGTTTTTTCTATAACACTGCATGTGCTTATGCAGATCATATTTCTTTATCCGATCTTAAATGTTTACCCAAAGTTGCTGAATATCATATGTTTTGAAAGGAAAAATGAGGGGTAGGGGACATTCTCTTGTTATCAATTAAATGATGCACTGGTATTTAACCTGTATCTTTAGTTAACCCCCATCCATGTTCAAAATACGATAAATTAGATTCACGAGTGTTACCAAAACATCATACAACCAATATATTAGAAATTCAGTTCCAGAATTTGTAATATAAAAATGTTTTTTCAAAGTGCGTTTAGAGTGTCGATACTAAAAAATCTTGATGTACCTTCATAACGCACTTTAAATCTTTTTGTCAAAATGGGTTAACTTGGTCCAAAATTAAACGCACTTTGAAATTTTTTTTCAAAGTGCGTTGATTTTGTCCAAAATTTAACGCACTTTGAAATTTTTTTTAAAGTGCGTAATTTTTAAAGTGCGTTGCCACATAGGTTACCGTCAATGTCGAGTTCCAAGTTAAATATCCAAATTCAAAACAGATGCCCACACTATTTTGCTGTTTTGAGACACACAGCTGATTTGAGAGAAAAATTGTCGGTATATATATATATATATATATATATATATATATATATATATATATATATATATATATATATATATATATATATATATTGTCGGGGGGGGGTTGACTTTTTTTTAGATTTATCATTATAAGATACATTTTTGTGCATCTTGAACTTTGATATTATTTGTACTTTGATATTAGTGTTATTTTTTGGTTGTATTAAGTCATGACTATTATAATATTTTACTGAAAATAAATGAGACAAGCATATTTGTATTGACACAAATGCTTGCAGTATATATAATTTCAGTGTTTGTAATGTCAAATGTCAACGAACAAAAACTGAAAGTTCTTATTTAACAATATTCTAATAAGTTAATGCCAAGCAGAAACATGCACTTTGTGAATTTGATTTCCGACTAAAATATTTCTGATTTAATTTATTTTTACAGCAATGCACTGGATACTGTCAAAAGAACCTGCCACTAAAGATAATCCTGTTGTCTTGATACAAGATCCATTTCAAAGCAAAGATATCTTGAATGCTGAATGCAAGGAATCCTTTTTAAGGTATGTTTTAACCTAATATTTTGACATCACTTTTATATTGCACTGATTCAATAATATTCTAATCAAGCCTATAGTACATATATCAGCGTTTTTCTTTAAATATGTATTTTCTAACAGAATCACTATCTAATTAATCAAAGTACTGAAGTGCTGACGGGAGTTGATTTTATCGATTATCATTTTTTTAAAATTAGCGATATGTGATTTTGCATGGCAGGTAGTATCAGTAATCGAACTATTTCTGAGAAATTGTATGAATCCAGGCAAGATTGAACTCCAGTTTTGTTCAACCAACGCTCGACTGTCTCCGTTTATCTCCGACAAGCAAGAGAGACTCCCTGTTTTTCGGATATTAAGGGAGACAGCCGAGCGTCTGGTTGAACGAGACTAGTACATTGAAGTCTAGCGTATGAATACATGCACACGACTTCAAAAAATATCCAAACTGTTTGTACCATTTAAAATCTTACAATTTTCATGGTATTAATAAACAGGTTTTCTTGAAAAACAATGCTTCGGAATACTAGTACATTGCATCGAATTTTATCGATTATTTTCAGGAACTAAGTGTTGTCAGAGGTATTGATTTGTGCTTAGGTCCAAACACTGTTTCACTTTCGGTTTGCCCGAGTAAGTGCATAGGAGAGTTGATTAAAATCAACTCCCAAAAACCATGATTTTAGGGAGAAGCTTTTAATGTCCCCAGAGAAAGTTATCCAGACTGCATGAACTACTTTAGGGCAGCGGGAAAATACCTTGTGGGCCAAGGTTCGCAAGCTGCGTTTCACAATATCCAATTTTGGACAAATTGTTACAGCTGTTCGAAAAAACAGGTATGATTTTCAAAAAAAAACACATGTGTGTGTCTCCTTAACCTCATAAGTAAAGGACTGATGCATTATTGAATATTAAAAGATACATAGTTTAAAGATATCAGTTTTCCTGAATTTTTAAAATCACACACTATATTGAGAATATGTTGTATATTCTTTTAAAAATCGACAAAATATTGTGCTATTCAAT
Organism: Magallana gigas; assembly: GCF_902806645.1. Lineage (NCBI taxonomy): Eukaryota > Metazoa > Mollusca > Bivalvia > Ostreida > Ostreidae > Magallana > Magallana gigas. Next base: position 41,859,102 of record NC_047566.1, on the reverse strand, counting down.
GAATGATAAAACTACAGTAGTTTTATTGTAGAGTATGTTTTTTTCAATAACAAGATTTAGATCAATTACAAGTCCATTGGAAATATTTTCGCTTAAACATGTCCTTGAAAAAAGACTACTGAGTGCATACAACTTGTTAAAAAGAGCACAAATCCAATGGGGACTTGCCAATGAGAAGACTGCAATACAAGAATACTGCGAGCTCATTGAAATGACTGTTTTAGAGACAGGTAAGTTTTTAAAGGATATAAAAGTTTATTGAGCGTTTTGAAATTGTCATTATATTTGTGCAATTATAAATTGTTAAAAATATGTTAAAACATTATTTACCATTAATTCTAGATAACTTATTTATTGGCATCAAACTCTGCCTTTTAATGTTTAAGCCACATTATTATCCGATGGTACTAAAAACTAAATACAGCACTGCATGTATTGTTCCCAAATATATACAACTTCTTTAATAATTTGAGTAACCATTATTCAATATTTTTGTAGGAATTTGGCTTCATGAGTCTGGGGTACTTGGAGCCTCTCCAGATGGCTTTATTCAAGGAAATTCAAAGAACATCACTGAACGAGTCCATCAACAAGAAAAGAACTCAACATTGCTGTCACCTAACATTGTTGAAGTGAAATGTCCATTTTCTGCCAGATCAATGACAATCAAAGAAGCTTGTTCAAATGTGAAGGATTTCTTTCTAGGTAATCTAACTAAAAAACCTATAAATTTATATTGTAGGGGATTTAATTCTATTTTGAATCGTGCACATTTACTATTATACAACATGTATGTGTCCTATTTGAGCTTTATTAAAAAGCTTCATCGATGAAATACCTTGGTATTATCAAAACTGTTCATTGTATCATTTCAATAACTTGCACTTCATTCTGAATATTGAAGTGCATTTAAGCCTAAATCTCTTGTTTACATGCTGTCAGTGTTATTCAACATGTAATCACTACATGAAATGACACTTCCCATTTTTAGATAGTAATCCAAGTGATAAAGATGTGTACAGAGGCGCACAGGGAATGACACGGTATACAAGGGCTCTGTACAGGGGCACACATGGGATGTACAGGGGATGGCAGTGAAAACACACGGGGTGACAGGGGAAGACAGCGGATTTTCATACGGACAGGGGTTTTTAGAGGCAGTAGTGTTATCATGTCAACATGAACGTACACATTGCTCTAGTTTTCTTATAATTGTCTCTCTAATATCAAAACTCATTACATACTTATCTTTCTATAAGTCATTTAAATGTAAAATTACAAAAATGTCGCTCAATATTTTTGAACTTTTATCAGTATTTTCCCCATCAAACAGACAGTTCAAATCTCTACATAAGATAATATTTTCTGTGTTTATAGAATTCGTAATGATAAATCTCTTCATTCCTTTCAAAAAAATCAATTCTGCAGGTTTCTTTGTTCGGTGCATAAATATTAACAAGATATCTGTGAGCCAATGCTCACTAGTGATACCCCCGCACTGATGTGAATATGCAAAATAAGCAAAGTCGACATTTAACAGAAAGCTGGCATCCTATTGGTACAGAAATATATCCCACAATATGGCATGCCTAAACAAATAGTGTGTTAAAATTTCAAGCATCTGCGATAAACAGTTGCTGAGAAATCTTTGACGGAAATTTGTTTGAAAATTTTGGCTAAAATAAACAAAGTACTCATTTAACAGGAAGTTGACATCCTAATGGAACAAAAATATATCTTACGTAATGGCATGCCTTAACAAACACTGTGTAAAAATTTCAAGCATCTGCAATAAATATTTGCTGAGAAATCTTTGACGAAAATTTGTTTGAAAATTTTGGTACAAAAATAAGCAAAGTCGTCATTTAACAGGAAGTTGACGTCCAATTGATACAAAGCTATATCCCACAATATGGCATGCCTATACAAACACTGTGTTAAAATTTCAAGCATCTGCAATAAATAGTTGCTGAGAAATCTTTGACGTAAATTTGTTTGAAAATTTTGGCTAAAAATAAACAAAGTACTCATTAAACAGGAAGTTGACGTCCGATTGGTACAAAAATATATCCCACGATATGGCATGCCTATACAAATACTGTGTTAAAATTTCAAGCATCTGCAATAAATAGTTGCTGAGAAATCTTTGACAGAAATTTGTTTGAAAATTTGGGCTAAAAATAAACAAAGTACTCATTAAACAGGAAGTTGACGTCCGATTGGTACAAAAATATATGGCATGCCTATACAAATACTGTGTAAAAATTTCAAGCATCTGCGATAAACAGTTGCTGAGATAAATGCGACAGAAAGTTTTGTTACGGACGGACAGAAAGACGGACAGACAGACGGACAGACAGACAGACAGACACACAAGGGTAAAACAGTATACCCCCTCTCCTTCGGAGCGGGGGTATAATTAAACTATTGGAGATATCATCAATATTAAAATTGACCAATATTTTTCTACCATCACTGGTCTTATGCATATTTTTTATATCAATATCTAACCCCTTTTTAAAAATAGATACGCCTCTACTAAAAGATGAGTCAGAAAAGCAGTGCATAGATTTTCCATTCCAAGCATAATCGTATTGAAAAACTTTTTGTGCTACAAAATGCGTTTCTTGAATCAAAATAACATCCATATTATATATCAATTATCCAACTGTAAAATTTATCTCTTTTTTCTTTAGAGTTTAAACCTCGCGAACTTACTTACTATAAGTCAATATCTGCACTTACATGTAACAGCGCCGAATCACAAGACACACTGTTATCGTAATTTTAGAAATCACATATTTTAGTTGATAATTTATTGATACTTAAATGATCATGCTAACAACTAAAGACTTGAGATTCACCGGGTGGTAAACCTCAGGTGCGGGCGGGATTATTTTTAGACGGTTGCTATAAATTGCCACGGTCTATTGCTTCGGCCCTGGCCGGAAGAGTATTTCTCACGGGGACCCTAGCGGATAAGGAACGATAACCTTGTTAGGTATGCAGCGTTACAGGCAATGTTTTATCTATGTGTCGATTTCAGTATGAGAATTAATTTTCACCTTATCAGATATTTTAAGCATTATAGCTGCTTATTATTTTGTACATACATTTAAATAATGTATGAAATTGTGTTTTATCTTAAATGAGCCGTTACCCTGTCTGCTTACGCGGTATTGATAATATATGCACCAACTGCCAGTTGTGACGTTTACATGCAACTCTGTATCAGGACTGCATAAACTATATCACTGCGATGATTGGCCAAGAGATCTCACAATAATCGCTTCTTGTTTTTTTTATGATGTAAACAATTGTCTGAAACACACTATTTGAACAGGTTCGCCATTTCATATTTCAGCAATTATGCTTCATCGATAAATTCAGTCATTTTTAACGCATTAGTTTTAGTTGAGGCAGTATATTTATTTTGTTGTAGCTTATTCCAAAGAACTCACAACAGATACTGACAATGAATATTACATAAATTACATTTTATTGAACTTCAAACGATCACTGGCAGATTTTCTTATACAAGTGTGCATGTGTTTTCAAACATACAAAAAACTTTAAATTTACGATACAAATGTGTTTAATTTTGGACTGACCTGTGATTTACAATGTACCTTATTTGCAACTCACTCAGTCTGTAGAAACACTAATTTCATAACAGGCACCTCAATATTCATCAGACAATATTTACTACTGATGTTGACGCTAAAAAAATACTTGCTGCTGACTTTCTCTCAAACACGCTAATAGACGTCGGATTGTAAAATTCACGTACAAATCGAGTCGCAATTTTACAATTTTACATGTATATAAAGAAACCACATTTTACGATGTTTGAACGATTTTCAGTTCAGATTTTTTGTAAGCAATTATAAGGGATCGAAGACATATGCTGTAAAACGTCTTATGGATTTCACGGCGTGTCAGCTCGTGTATCTCTAATTTGCAGCAAACGCTAGCTTTTTTGTGAGAAAAAAAATCGGTTCAACTCATGCGATATTCCATATACATTTATGGTACATTGTGAACAGTAATGTAAGATATAATAATTTTGTTAACTAAACAGTTTCTGTCGAATTTTTTCACAATGAACTGAATAACGCAATTCGATGAGCGAAGTACAAATAGTGACTTTAATCCAAATGCGCCCGTCCCTCCTAAATGTATTATGGAATCTTTTCTTAGGTTTTAGGGGATTTTTTTCACTAACAGATAACATTATTTACATATGTGCGTAAACATCGCCCAGTTTGTTCACAAATAATTTTTAACTCGCGAGTACAACTCTATTATGAGCTTTCTTCGACATTTGTTTGACTTTCCAAGTGTTAGCATCATTTTGTCAACATGCATTTACAAATATAGGCGGGCCTATATAAATGTGCCAGTTTGTTGCGACTCGCAATTGAAATACACACCGGTTAGAAAGTGTCGTCACTCAACGCAATGCTACATCGGCCGTAGCGCATACATCCATGATATATTTGCGATAAACATGAAGGCAAAAAAATGTGCTTCATAGATGACTGTAGCATTCTTCTGAGCTACAGAACTATAGCTTTCCGGAAATATCACCGGGATTTGCGAACCCTAGATATATTGTCTAGTACATGCAAAGAATAATATCAAATTTATATACACAGCTGAACGGTCAGAAAAACGTGCTTTCAACTTGGATTTTGTTTGTTTGGTGTTTTTAAAAACTTATTTTGAATAATTAATCAATATTTGTTGTAAGTTTACTAGAAAAGTTTAATGTAGCAAGTGATTTATGCGTGTTAAAATGTACTGAAAAGCGATAAAATATACATATGACTTTCCCGAATTCATTCAAATGATTTGAATAAATCTGTAGCTAAATACAATAGAACAAATGTACTTTAAATCGTTGATTAATGAAACTGCCGCGACTGAATATTGCATGATATTTTTTTTTCAAATTTTCATTCACTTTCGTTGTGAGCAAATGGAAATAATCCACTAACGTCGAAGATAAAATATTGATTGACTCTTCTGTTTCATGATGACGTGCATTTCTAAATCAATACTAGTTTTATCAAACAGGTTCTTGTAAACCCATTCCGTTTTCTTTACACCAAAATGTATTAACTGATTATGAGGACAAAAGCAAGTGTGATGGTCCACAAGACTGCAACTTTTTCCCCGTGAAGATTGAAGAAATTGAGGGAAAATGCTGTCGAGGGACAATAAACATACTACATGTATTACCAAATAGTTAGTAAAAACCTGATAAGTATATTATCCTACAAAAGCTTTATTTGTTCTCGGTACTTTGAGAAATCTACAATATATTTAAAGCCGATAGTCAAATCCACACTTTTCAAAAGTTGTTCCCCTTTGCCGGTGTAACGAAGAATATTGACCCGGGTTGAAAATTGACCCGGGGGTCATTTTTCAACGTTGAATATTGACCCGGGGGGTCATTTTTCAACGTTGAAAATTGAGACCAAAATCGTGAAATTTATACCCGGGGTCATTTTTCAACAGTATGAGAAAGATTTTTCTAAACTCTGATGACCTCGACCCGTTGAAAATTGATCCTGTTGAGAATTGACCCAAACCTCAGAGTTTTGATCTGAAATGGAACTTACTCTACACGGTTTAAAGGTACAATCATGCACATATTTGAAAGTTTCAGTTTTAAAATGTACATACTGTCCGATACATAGATACATGCGGACGTGGCTAATTTCTTTTAGGCTAATATGTCCAATTAATCATTTAATTTTTAGATTGAACATATGATATCCATTTATTATTACAATACTATGTAAATAAAGCTAAGAAGATGACCGTTTGCTTCGGAATGGAGCAAGCGAGTATGGCTACTTTTGTCATTCCCTCATGTGACAGAATTTTAAGTTTAAACTTGTCACAATCTCTGATAAATATATCTAACAAACATATTGCCCGTTATCGTCAATTTTAAGGCAATTCAACAGAGCGCTATTCGACAGGCACCTGACGTTGTATATTTTTCTAATAACTAAAAATATATAACCTCTATACTGCTTTATTGGGTAAAGGGTATATATATTTATATCAAGACAAAAGGATATAATGTCAGATACCTATGCTTAATTTGAAGAAGTCAGAATATTTCACTGACAAAATAATAAATGAATGGTTGTCATATTTTTATCCTTTTTCATTTATAATGGGTTTTTTTTTTATACGTATATATACAGCATATACATATTTACACATGTTTTGAATTTTTTACTACAATTAAAAAATAATTTTTCATAAACTTGTCTGATTAACTTTATTGAAGCACCATCCAATTTTTTGCATATACAGCCATAGTTCTTCTTAAAAATGCAATTTTTTTCTATTATTTTGAGTTTTCAATTCTATTATTTACCTGTAAATTAGAAACACAGGCAACTGACGTAATATATTTTCTCAAAATTAAAAACATATACCCTCTACAGCAAAAATGTTATTAATTTAAAAAAAAGTAGGTTTGCATCTAAATACACAGTCGGAGGATTGTTGATCTAATTATATTAATGGTATATACATGAAAAGGTATGCGAAAAGTATACAACTGATAGATATATTGTTTGGAGCAGCTGTATCAAGGAAAAATCCGAATTGCTTAAACATGTACAAATTGAGGCAACCAGGACAGTGACAGGGATAATAGTTGATTCTTCTAAAATAATTTTATATAGTGAGCTTAATTTGGAAACCTTGCAATCTCGAAGGGATAACCATAAACTAATTATATTCAACAAGAATATAAATGGTTTAGCACCACAAAATTTGTTAAATTGAATTCAATCATATTATCTTACTGAACATGCATATAATCATAGATCAAATTACTTAAAAAACAAAATATACCTAGAGCTTTCAGTTAACCTTTAAGTTAAGACAATAGGAAATATTATTTTACGTCAATTACGGAATAAAGCTAGTAAAGCTTACTTATTTAAGGATTTTTTTTATCTGATGTGAGTCGATGTTTATACTGTGGGTCTGAATCTGAAGGAAATGTGATTTTTCCCCTGGATATCCAAGATACACTCAACAAAGAGACGAACTTTTTAAACAACTTATTGACATTAGTGTACCATTTTATATGAACTATATACTTTATGGTAGCTCTGATTTTTCATATAATTGTTTCCCATGTTTATACTTATATTAGATCTCCAAAGCGTTTTTGATTCTCTTAAGGTACACTGTTTAAACCTATTTAAGTATTATACCTGTATATTTACTTAATATACAGTTCCCTTTTATTTACTGTTCGTTTCAAATGGGCTGGATCATGAAAATCTCATTCTAATGTTTGTATCTCTGCAGGTATAAATGAAGGTGATATGTTTGTTAATATAGCTGTGAGTGAACATGTCTACCAACAATATGTCACACAATCATATATGATAAATATTCAGATAATTATTTAATATTCAAGTACCTCATGTCTTATATACACACTATATACACATTTAACACGTTTAAATTAAATTAATAATGTAGGTGGCTGTGATAGGAAGGTCAATCATCTACTCCAACGCTGCTGTATGATCTTCTACTACTTATTTCTATTCAAAAAATGCAATTTACCAATTTATTGACGAAAACAATTACTGTTAGTAAATTTATGATAAATTTTTGTGATCAAAGCAATTTAGAAACTTTAAAGCAAAATTATATTGTCATCCTGTACAAAAATTAGGTTGCTAACTTGCTACAGATTCCATAAAGCAGAATTGTTAATGCCTAGAAAAATTAGCGATTTGATGATATTTAGTTACATAAGAAGTTATTCTAATGGAACAAATAAAACATCAAAAATCGGCTTCAAGATGTAGTTACTACAGTATTGTTCATGAAAGAGTACAATCATGTTAGCATATCATCATTTTGTAAACTGTTATTGGCTGGATGGGTGTGAATACAAAATTCAGATAGTCACAGTTTTAACAAACTGAGTGGGTGCAAACACAAAAATATCAATATGACATACTGTAATTTTTTTTTATTTACACCCACTCGGAAAATTTACAATGAACAATATCTTAGTTTCAATTTACTGGGTGAACGTAAAACCAAAATCAAATAATATGACATATTGTAATTTTTTTAAATTATTTATAATTGTACACTTCTAAAGCAAATTAAAAAAAAAAGTTTTACTGAATTGAATATTTTAACGTGTAACCATGTATACTAATATTATTAAAAAACATATATTTCTTTAAAAATATATAGATATCACACAAAACATCAATTATACGCGATAAGTTTATTATGAATAAAATAGTTATTACATGTACAAAATTAAAGGGATACTATGTAAATTCAAAAAATAAATTATTTAAGTCTCATTTTAACCCCCCCCCCCCCCCCCCCCGTTGAAACATGTAAATCTAAAGAATAAATATATAAAAACTGATAATTTTTAATTTAATAAACTCAAGTTATAATATTGATTCGTTAATTTGTGCTTCTTTGATGTTGAATTTTGAACCGGTTTCATGATCAAAATTCCACGATGCGGGTCAATTTTCAACGGATTAGGGTCTTTATTCAACACCTTTGGTCTCAATATTCAACGTGGAAAAATGACCCCCGGGTCAATTTTCAACCCGGGTCAAAATTCTTCGTTACACCGGGTCAACCCAAAATTCAAAAGGGGAAAAAGCAAAATTCCCCTTCTTTATACAATCAAATATGTGGGCGTACTGTGATGAAATTGCTTTGGATTTGATTATTCATTCAATATGTGGTGGCAACCCACATATTTAATGAGTCATTCTGGGGCAATCAAAATGCACAGTATTACCGAAAACGGGCCGGTTTTTAATGTGATATAGATATAAACATATAGATACGAAATATAGATTCAAACTTCTATACTACAAAGGCTACTGTGATAAATCTATTGGTTTTCCCCAAAAGATGACGGTCAAGAGACACAGCATTTGTAAAGTGTGGGTTGAGATCAGTCAGATCACAGCTACGATTTCCACAGAATTATCCATGTAGGAAACTCACAACCAGTTGTGTGAGTAAGCGTTAAGTATTAGTACATGTATGTGATACTGGCCGCGGTTTTCGACAACAAAAATTATCATACATGTAATATGCTACTTTCAAACGACGCCACCGTCTAACAATACTTTCAGTACTTTGATTGATATTAGGTGTGAAAGCCCTCAGGGCATGTAGTCACCTAAAGCTCGGGAACATCGCCATTCCCTTATGTTTTAAAAACAGACATAAAAAATTCGACACAGTGATTTATTTATTTTCTAAAATTGTCTACAGATATATGTACACTTGACTTATGAATATCTTAAACCTATGAATCATATGATTCTTGGTAATAAACATTACAATAGAAATTATAAGATCAAGCGCGGCACTTTGGTTTTTTAATTTTGTATATATCTTAACATATAGGTGCACACTAAACCAATAAATCAGTCTGAATGTAGAATTTATAATCAGCCATGTAACGATAGAGTACACCTTTCTTCTTTTTTTAACCAAGATCTTAGTTATATCTTTATTAATTTCCCTTGAACAGCAAAATAAAGCATCAATAGCTTATATACATGTTAGATTAAGAAATAAGTATATAAGCTTAAGAAATTATTTTAGTATGTTTGTTTACTATGTGTCTGACCGGCTTATTGGACTCTTTAATTGACTTTATACTGATGATTTATTCTCATAATCATTTCATTAATTTCTAAAATCTAATTTTCATATCTCTTTTTACTGCAAAGTGGAAGCTAATTAATTGCCAGTGAACAGAAATCTGACGCCAAGGTCAGAACATGTAAATGTGTTTTCTATACATGTAGGAGGATATATAGATATTGAGAAATTTAAAAGAGAGAGAGAGAGAGAGAGAGAGAGAGAGAGAGAGAGAGAGAGAGAGTTTGCATTGATTTTAAATTAAAAGTTACTAATAGTTTACCCGGGAATTAATTCCCTAAAAAGTAAACATGCAATCCTAATTAATTTTCATAACCATTTCTCTATCATTATTTAGACTAACTTAAGTTAGACCTGTAAAATTTATTTTTAATTCATCAATGTTTTATTCTACACCAGATCAATTGATCAAAAAACTTAAAGACACTAGCTAATTGAAGCAGCTGCTGCAGTTTTCAAAGGAGAGGATGTTGATTTTTTTTCACTCGGTCAGTGATTATATAATAGCTACTGCACACAGTCCATCTTGACAATTTGCAGCTCACGGTAGCGAGATAGGGAAAAAGAGATGAAAGACACACGTGTACATGTATATATACACACACTTCCTTAGATCTGAATGGTCGGTCAGTGATTATATAATAGCTAAATATATACTGTATACAGCCCTTCTTCACAATTTGCAGTCCACGGTAGCGAGATTGGGAACAATGAGGTGAGCAACGTGTACGTTCATGTTGACATGATGATTAAGATCAGAGTAAAATGTCCCACCAAAATATGTAAACAAAAGTTAGTTATGTATAACGGAAAGGGTAGCTGAAAGTCCGGACTGTGTCATGTCCGGACTTAAATGTTGCACTGTTTATTGCATCTGCAACAACTTTCAAAATATTTGATTTTTAAAGTTACTAGTATTATATAGCTGCAGAACTGTAGCTCTCCTAGAAAAAAAATATTGACAGACCGGAGAGCTACAGGGCCACCCATTGAAAAAATTGTATATTTATTGCGCAGAAAAACGTGCGCTAGTTTTGGACTGATTTACCTTATTTATACGCAAATTCTGTTAAAACAATTAGAACCATTAAATTCTTCATGCAATATACTACTGATATCGCATCTTTATTTGCCTCAGACTTTCTCCGAAACACGCTACCGGCCTCGGAAAATCAAGTATGTCGAATTTACATCGAGATCGAGAGTCGCCATTTTTACCTGTAAACAAAGTGCACCACATGAATTTTACGGGACTGGTGATGGTGTTTAAAAGACTATCCGAGGCAAGTGAAGAGAGAAGAGACGATACCAGTAGTAAAAAAAGGTTTATTGCGTGGACCCTGAGGTCCACGCAGAAAATATATAAGCGAGGTTAAACCGGATGCTATGGGGAAAATTCAGCCTGCGCATGAGCTAGCTTGGTTCCTGTGCGTAATGGGTAGCTCAGGGAACCAGACTAACACGTTTATCTGAATCGGGATCGGAATTCCGTGCCATATGCACATATAAGTTCGAAGGCGCTGTAATTGTAAAGTTGTCGGTAAACAGTACAGAAACAAAGTACTCCTTTTAAAGAAATGATTGGCATGTGATATGAACTACCAGTATTATGAAATAAGTTAATGTTATGCCGAAACTACAACATGCATCAAATAGCATAATTTGCAATGTTTTGTTGTTTTCCGAATACACATGTAACTTAACGTATAATATTCATTCTAAGGTTCAAACACTATTTTTTGTCAGGTATAAAATTTATGAATAAAAAAAATTAGACCCCTTTTGGTTCCTAGTTTTGAGGGGCCAGTCGTTTTTTCTTTATAATAAAAAAATGTTTTTTTTTTAATTTATATAACATATCAAGTGTTTCTAAATTAGTTACCGTTCTGCAATTACTTTCGTGGTTTACGTGTGGACCCAGAGTAAACCCAAAGTAAATACAGAGAGTTAACCCCGATCAGAAGTATACCCGTGAATGCAGATGCTACATGTGTATTTGAAATATGCAAGGGGCAGGAATTACAGGCAGTAAGATTGTGAGATATAAGATGGTTCTGTGTCACACTTCAGTGCGTACAGTGGACCCCAAAAACAAACCCCGAGTAAACCCAAAGTAATCACCGAGTTGACTTAAAGTAAACTTAGAACGGACACAAACTTTCAAAAACCAGACCCAGAGTAAACCCAAAGTAAACCCCGAAAGAAAACCCGGGTTAAGTTAGGGTCTGTTCTAGTATTGGGCTGGGTCTGATCTGTACTATGTATTGCTTTAAAAACATTTCTTCCTTTTTGAGATATTAATGATGACAATTTTAAACTCCTAGCCTTTTTAAAATCCTTATTACGTAACACACGAGAAAGGTTTTATGCTATATGTGTTCATAAATGTAAGATGAACATTTTTGCGTTTATAATATATTACAAAATATTCCTCAGTAAATGGCTATATATGGATTAAAAATTTCAGATTCCTCTCGGTTCCTTATTTGAAGGGTTAGCCCCTTTTTCTTCATATCAAATGAAAACAAAAGTTAACATTTTTTGTTCTACATGTATTAAAAAAATATTTTTGAGAAAAAAAGGATATCTAATAAAACCACATGAAATAACGGCGATTTTTTCATCTCAATTTTCGAGCTCGGGTGAGCTTCGACGCTTTTAGTGCCAGAAAGGTATGACTGCTTAAAGGCATATCTATAATCTTTCATCTACCATCTCTGAAAATTTTAACACAATATCTTTGATAGTTTTGAAGCAGCTAATGACAAGCTGACCCAATATCTCAGAAACGGTCATCACAATAAAAAATCATTTATGTAAGGTTTATATCAACCTTATTTACGAGATATTATTTACATGACTGATAACAATAAGGTCTTCCGTTGGAAACGGAAGACCTTAATAATGAATCACACTAAAATGGCTGTTTGCATACGGATCAACTGTGAAGCAACTGGAGCTTGTGCATGCTGCTGAATAATTTTTACTGGTTGATATTTTAACAAAATATTGATTTGACATCAATGTCACCAAGATCTAAATACCATACCACAGGCTTTAATCAGCAGGTATCCAAATATTTAATTCTTTCTTCATACTTTTCTAACACGGATAAATTAATCCATCTGTTGAAAAACGTACATAATTTACTATTTACGGGGTGTTGCTAAAACGCGGAACGGAAAATGGAACGGAAAGCAGAACGGAACGGAAAACGGAGAGTCTTATCTACTGTTATGTACTTCATAGATTTGTTAATCATGCTAAAAACGATATACCTAATGTAATTTTTAATGTTTTTTTAAAGATAAGCAATATTAGATTATTTATTCAAGAATATTTATTTCACTCGATATTCATATCTACCTCGGGGTTCAAGCGATTCTCTTTCAGAAGCATTCACAATTCTCATTATTCTTGATTAGAAACGCCTTTTTCTAGCTTATCAGCAGATTTCAATACACGGCTGAAAATAAAGAAGTCTACGGTGTTTTGAATTTTAACGGATCCGGGTGATCACGTTGAAAAATTGTGCAAGGTCTTCTGAGTAACTTCCAAATGGAGAAAACATGTCAACATTTTCCATTATAAATCTCCGTAAGAAATCTGTTTTCGATCCTGTGAATTTTTCCGATTAAAAAATGATAATGTGTCAATGAAGTTTCGTTGGATATTTCCCGTTTGATCTATTTCAATTGCATCTTTTACAGGTATGTGTATTTTTTTTAAATCGTCCAAAAGTGCTGCATGAATATTTTGGGATCGACAGACTACAGTCCCAATTTATAACTGAAAAATCAAACCAGGCAATGTCTAGAGCTCTCTATTCGGATCATATGTATATAGCTGCAGGAATAAACAACTGCCAGGAAATGCAAACCTCAACAAAATTGCATTGCTAAAAATAATAGTTTCACTAAATACCGGGTATTTTAATGTATAATGAGTTTAAATGTCGTCAGTCGTTCGGGATTTTTTTTCCATCTCAATGATACTGTATCGTCTGTCTGATTTAAGATCGTATAGAGCACCGAAAATTCAATGTTGGTGTATAAGTATAAATATAAAAATACTCATTAAACTCTTTCACTAACTGCGTACGTTACGCTGATGTGCCAGCAATACCATATATGAAAAATAAGTAAAAAGTTGTAGCTATTTTGCTCGTTCAATCATGTTAATGTTTCACAATTCGTATAAATTTGATTTTTTTCGTTTCGTACTCAATTAAAGCCAAATGAATACAATGCTATATTTGATAGAAATTCATAAGAATATCAATAAGGCAGCCTCATGTTGATAATTATTCATTAGATATGAATAAATGATACAAAGTAAATCGTTCTTGGCCCGTCTATACCATTTTAAAGCGATAAACGTGATATGATATTTTCCGTTTTCCTTTTCGTTCCGTTTTCCGTTCCGCGTTTTAGCAACACCCACTATTTACGTAGTGCGCATGAACAAGTGCAACTACAAGGTCATGGCTATAAAGTGTGTGTGTGTCGATTTGTTTTGCATTTGTGTAGACTTCCTCGTACATCTGAGTTTAACACCTATGAAATATTAATTTCTAGAATGAGGGAGAGAGCTAGGATAAGAAATCACACTTTAAACAACTTATTCTGTAGACAATCTGAGAATGCTTGCATAATTATATCACAAATAGTAGCATTGTAGTTCTTGAGAAGATTTTTGAACACTTTTATTTCTTTACATATTTTTTTGGTTGAACTTTGAACCATAAAGATTTGCAGACAGAAGTGTTTACGAAAAAAAATTACAACTACTGCTCTAATTAGGAATATCCAATGGAAAACCATACAATACAGAGTGAAATCGAGGCACACATATTTAAAAAATCCTCGATTATTCATGAAAGATTCCCTGACTCGTACTATTTTATCACCGCACATGTGCATACCATACACTCTAGTGGATTTTGTAGGGACTGAACGAATTTCAGAAAACAGTGTTAACCTACTTCACTATATCTGTTTGCAACAGATTTAAGCATCGTTTCCTGCCCTTTAGGAACATGCAACAATCTTGTTTATGCGATGAAGCATTACTCATAGCATATTGTAATCATTATATCATGGGGGCAAATTACATACATTCCAGAAACAAGTGTATGTGTATTTACGATACTGATATTTTAGGTCTCACAACACTATTTATCCGAAGGTTACAGTCTAAAGATGGCTGATGCAAAATAATTCCCGAATTCCCCATTGTTTTTACGGATTTTCGGCCAGCGACCGAGGCTGTATTTTTTATGAGATGAAAAACAACGTGTAAACGTGACCAAATTTGGTCACTTAATTTTTGTATGCCAGTTGATTCGGCAAGGGGGTAAAAGGCATTGACTTGTGTATAACACGTTCGTGCCTTTGTGGAAGGCTGTGTGGGTTTTTTGTTTGTTTGGGTGTTGTTTTTTTATACTTAATTGTAAAGGAACCATTGCTTTAATAGATTTAAAGAGGATTTTTCCAGAAGTGTCTTTTGAATTAACTACTTTCATCCAAATTTGCGTGATTTTGGTAAGAATATATAGTAAAAATCAATAGTGATGTGGAACCTGAAGAACACAGCTGAAGTGATTGGCAAGGGAGTTATAAATGTGTTAACTTTTAACATGACTTTCATTTTCAACTTAAACGGAAAAGTTATTCTTGTTTGATATATTTCAAACTCGCTCCTCGTTTTTTTTTCTTTAGAGGGGGAGGGTTTTTTTAGCATTTCGGTGAATTTCAATTTTTCTTCAACATTTGGGAGTTTCATGTAAAAAAAAAATAGCTATCATCACTCTGTAAACTCTTTGAAAAATAATAAAAAATGCCAATGCTATTTGTGTCCACATTCTGAGCATTGCTTAATCGGTATCACATGGGTTTCTAGGTATACATTGTACATACCAACTTAGTGTGTAAATATGTTGTCCTTATAGTACTGTTAATAAATAATAATTAGAATCATCGCTCTTTCCTGCAATGATTTTATAGGGGACGTTTTTTTGTTACTGGTGAATATTTGCTGCACTTTTCTTTTTTATTTCAGGGTTAATGTTGTGTTACTAAGTTTCATGCACACAATGCAATATTGCATATGATGTATAGCACATGATATTATTGCTCATAACTTAACAAGTCATTACTTGCACATGATACTTACATTTAATATTGTATGATTCAAATGTACATGGTGCTTAGGACTCCAGTGTTAATTGGTGTTCTTTGCTGTTTGTCATTCGATAATTTAATTCATTCATTTTAATTTTACTTTTAAAACCTTTCTAAAGCTAAATATGATCATCTGTTATTGAAGTTTTCAGTAATTTGACATAAATTTACTTTACGACAATGTTAATAAATTTATCAAAATTTTCATTTCACACAACGAGAAAAAAAACAAAAACTGAGCTCTACTATAGGATTATTATCTTGAAACTTTTAAGTTTTACAAATGGATACTTATTCGAAAAAGTTAGATAAGTAAAAGAACAATTTAGCAATTTTCATTGTTATGAATTTATTATACATGTATATTAGAACTCCCCAGTCATCATTATTTTAAATGTGTAGAATATTGTTGGTAGGGCCTCGACTTGGGATCGTGCCAACACTATTTTTCACCCAATAGTTAATATTATTATTCATTAGTAGAGGATTTGGTAGCTGACCCTAAAATGTACAACTTCCAGGGAGTTTTTCAGCCCCATGATTGAAATCACGTTATATCGATCAAATAACGTATGTTTATAGGGACACTCAAAATCTCGAACTAGCTATGGTGCCATCCCTATTTTGTCCACAGCAGAAATGGTTGACCACCTGTGATTGACTTTGACAATTCTAGCCACTATATATGATCCATTTTGAATTGCGAACTGCTCTCTAGAATTAGATACACTAGCGAATATCATGATAATAATCTCCAATCAGCGATACTTCTCGACTTTGTGTAGTGTTGATGACTTTAACACGTCAATCTTTCAATGTCGAATTAATCAATTTAACACTAAATTAATATGATGCAGGATTTTGCCGAGAAAATTAAACATCGCAGACAATATTGCAGGTAACTATACATGATGGCCCTATGTAGTCCTTGTGATTTGAACGACTACAGAACAATTGATTTAGAAATCTCTCAATAATTTAAGATAGCGGCCAGCAACGACCTGTATTTTATCTCAGGAAAAAAACCGCTATTTTTTAGTAATTGTGTGTGTTCAAATACTATATTTAACGATTTAATGCTCAATACTAGTGTAGTGCGCATTGTGTGAAACTTTTAAGATCAATTCTCTGTAAATAACAAAATCGGTGGCCACACATTGGTTTGGTTGATAAAGATTCAAGACAACCTTAAATGGTTACCATGGGAATCGGTTGCAATGGTTACAGAGGCAAAAAATGAATTATTGCCAATTCAAGGTATTTTGAAGACAATATGCAAATAATTGCAGCAATTTCAGGTAGAATAAAAAAGATAAGATAACAATTAATATTCTGAATTATTGATGGGGAAATGAATATTTTAAAGAATAACCATGGTAACTTATCTTTTTTATTAGTTTGTCAATGAAGATAATATAAATGTAAATTGAAATCCGTTGCTATGTTAACAAAACTACAAATCACAAAAACTGCATAGCTGAGGTACTTTTGAAGAATGTTTTCTCATACTTGTAAATTGATACTTCAAAATAAACTGGGTGAAATGACCAAACATGTTCTCGAATTTCACGCATAATGGAATAAAGCTGCAATTTAATTCGTAAAAGGAATGACTGTTGCAGTGACGGTTTGAATAATCAAGAATTCTGTAAATGATTTACTTTAGTCCACATATTTTCTTAGCAATGGCAGTTTTAATAGCAACAAACAATGGTTCTGAACTATGTTAATAACAAGCATTTTTGCTTTTCAGAATCGCTTTGGTTTTTATTCATTTTTTTATATTGACATTGTTACATATTATCATGTACCATAGCCATTGGTATCTTTTTTTTAAACATCGATATTTTAAATACAGCTATAAATCTATGAGTTTTGTTCAATGATAACTTCTATGGTATTTTAAAAATACGAAAAGTAATCATGCCATGAGAGGCAAGAACAGAAATACCACGAGTTCAAAATGGCTACATAGTAGTCTGAAAGAAAAACCAAGTCTTCTCATAAGTGATTCTTGTCGTCATCACTACCTGAATCAAATGCATTAGAAGACTTGTGTAATTAGTTACCTAATATGAAAGGTAGTCCCAAACAAGCACCTCCCCACTCATGTCTACCAACCCGTCCAGCTCAACGACAACCCAAGATGCTCATCCACTCCTGCTTCAATCTGAGGATCAAACATATAGCCGACCAAGTTTTATCTACTCATCTATGTTTGATCCTGATGACATATAGCAGCTTGTACCTATATTGACTGTCGCCATCGCACCCTTTTTGAAATGACAGTGCAGTCTGTATATCAGCAGCTGAATAACACCATTCAAAAACAGGCATATGAGATATCTCTATAGTAAGAGAAATCTGAAGTTTAGATTGCATCATGATGGCTCTACCACTCCTAAGACACCACATGCAGGGCCAAATATGCACATAAAAACCCAAATTTTCAAAAATCCTCTGCCTTACTCTCACAACTGTGAGGGAAAAAACTGAATCCATGGTTATTATGTCCATTAAGGCCTCCACCAAATTTTGAAATTGATGGCTCCTGGGCAAAAGGTTCAGGCTCTAAGGTGGGTC
This sequence comes from Magallana gigas, assembly GCF_902806645.1. Lineage (NCBI taxonomy): Eukaryota > Metazoa > Mollusca > Bivalvia > Ostreida > Ostreidae > Magallana > Magallana gigas. The sequence continues at coordinate 41,840,620 of NC_047566.1, read as the reverse complement.
CAATATGCCATATAGTTAAAGTGAATTAAACCTTAGAAAATCTTCTGCTTTACATTATACATCTAATTGCTAAAAACTAAATGCATGGTTATGATGTCCATGAACTCTTCTGCCTTAATTTTGAAATTCACGACCCCTGGCACAGGGGTTTAGGACCCTAGGGTAGGGCCAATATAGCGATATAGTAAAAAAGTATTAAATCTTAGAAACTCATCTCTACTCCCAGGTATGTGGGGAAAAAAACCCTCTACCCAAACTGAAATTCATGGCCCCTTGGTCAGGGGTTCAGGGTGGTAAATCGATCTTACCAAAAACAGAACAAGACCTACAGGTGTAGTTATTATAATAATAAATCTGTATACTAAATTTCATTTCAGTATGTGCAATATCTGCTAAGGAAAATGAACGGAAACTGTTGGTGACCGACAGATATATATATGATGTATTATCAATTACAATATTGTGTCATATATTTGTATAAGTAGAGGGCGATCTAAGTTTCAGAATGTGTGTCAAATCTCAATTGTAAATCAGTACAATAAAACATTATTAAATCAAAAATCTGTAAATTTATCGAAAAGCTTGAAAATGTATGCGTAGTTATAAAATTCGTTGATAAGGTCGATATTTTTACACTACTCTACATGACATGTCCACATTTATTCACTTCCGGTATCACAAAATGGCTGAAAATATTTTTCAGAAAATTAAGATTCAGATTCAAAAATTACAATACATACCATAGCTTGCCATCAACAGGAATCCCACTCGTATCATCAGGCTTATAAAATCGGATTTCACATATAAAAACAATTCCTTCAAATGATCAATGATGAGCGCAGCTGAGGTTGGAACAGATGTAACTTCCTCTTGATATATAAGAATGGCGAAATACGTCGATAAAATAATCAATTACTCCGACTAGCAAGTTTTTTACTATAATCGTATGGAGGGTAATCGTGTTGAAAAATCCAGACATGTAAACTTGTAAATCCGAATATGCAATCGTGTTGATGTGTGAGCCTGAGTATGAATATGTGTAATTCTGATCGTGTAACCTATAAAACTCGGGCATAAACACGTGTAAGATTTGACTCAGTTCCTTCGCATGATGCACATTTTGCAACTTTATTGTTTACATTAGTTAATTAAAGCTTCAACTTTGCACACTTTTAATCCGTAGTTTCTGCATTTGTAACTTCAGGCTCGGCAATAGCACATCTGACATGATACAACTTGACAAAATTAATGTAAAGTCTACAAGTTTGTCGAATTTTGACATGACCTTATATGGCAACTGCCTTGCTGCGGGAAAAGGCATGCCGTAACCGCCGGAATAAACGAAAAATAAACATAATATTCAGCTAAACTGTTGCAATAAGCTTTTAATGAACGACACCTTTTCTATCGAAAACACCGGTATTATATTTAGAAAAAAATTGAGGTATGATTGAAGCTGGACCAAACTGGAAGAGATTCATGTAGAAAAAAAATCGTTGCCGATGTGACGAATGCGCAAATTTCCGTATAGATATACATGTAAATCTCATCGTATTATAAAAGGAAATGCCTAATATCTTATTTCTTTAAAAAAAAAAATTGACATGTAATTTAAACTGGAATATAAGTAAATGCGTACTCTTTTCTAGAAATTAGACGGATCAAGAAATTTCCTAAGGGGGTCAATATATTTTGAGTGGCATGGGGTTCGAAGACCGCCGTGAGGTCCCATGTAACTCCATTGTTTCTGAATTCTAAGAATTTTGAGAGAGAATTTTTAACCGGGTTTCCGATTATTGAAATAGTAAAATTTGCAAGCGGACGAGTGGCTGTCAAAAAGGTACCCTTATTGTACCGATAACTCCTCGAACAGTTTTCAAGATAGGAAGTTGTTCTTTTGCAGATCATTTATACATATATATCAGAGGTATGCAAATTGCTATGATTTTGATTTCTGATAATTTGTGAAAAAAATATCAGCTGTTGAACTTAGTCATTTTTGGGCAAAAACATTGCATATAGAGTACCCCATTTTTACCTTTGTTATTTCTCTGAATTAGTTAGAATAAACGACCTGCAAGGATTTTGTAATTTTTCACGGAAAAATTTATGTTACTTTACATGTATTTATGCTTTTTGTTGTTGTGTAAGTGAAAGATAAATAATAACACAATCTTCAATAATAATATAAAACTAGCGCGTATTTTTGTGCGCCGTAAATTGAAGTTTTACTATGGAAGGCACTGTAGCTCCCAGATCGTCCATCTGTATTTTTAGACAGGGAGCTACAGACCTGCAGCTAGTTCACAAGTGGCTGTAAAGCTGTATTAAAATAGCTCTCCAGAAAATTTTTATCAACCAACTTCACAAAGTGAGTCTGTATTGAACCGACATTCAGGACGTCATACTCATATCCCGTAATAATTGCTTGAAATAATAAAAAAAAAATGTCAATTTTAACCTGCATTATATGCTTTTTTCCCTTATATTGCCAACAATGCAAAGAAACATTTCTAAAATAATATTGATACATATTTTAATTTCACGACAGTTAACCTTATCTTTAGAATTTTTATTCATTTTTTTAAAGAGGGCGTCGCTTCTTATGTCTCATATTAATCACAATCTTAAAACCAATGTCTTTTTAAAAATAGTTTGTTTTTCTTATCGATAACTTTGCAACTCAGCTGGCCGATCCCGTGTAATTTTTCGCGGGTGTGTGGGGGGAGGGAGGTCTTGTCACAACTTTGTGGTAGCGATAAGGATGCATTTGGAGATATTTTCTTAATTCAGCTGAGGCCTATACTTTAACAATTTGTTGCATGTACTCTAATAACAGTGGCGTCGGAAGCAGATTGAAAGGGGGTGGGGCTAAACTAATCATAAAAAATATTGACAAGAATTCCCATATTCATAAAAATTCTAATCCGTGGAGGAGGGTATATCAATAACTCCAATTTTACCTGCCAATTTTTTCCCCCCAAATCATAAAATTCCTAATCCGTGGTGGTGGGGGTTGCTAGTATACCTACTATGACTCTAATTTTCACTATCACTATTAATATTTCATTCTTTATAAGGTCTTTTAAGGAACAATTTTGTTTGTTGCGAGGGGGGGGGTGAATCCTCCCTGTTGCTATGTTCCTAATGGTTAGGTCTAACTTGGCAAAAAAAGTGGGGGGGGGGGGGGGCTAAGTCCCCCCCCCCCCCGGTTCCGACGCCTATGAATAAAAATGCGTATATATCTTTATACACGTGTATTCAAACAAAGTCTTTAAATGTAATTTTTTTCAGTTATAAGAGGATATCTGAAGCCGATCGAATTCTTTACTCGCATCTTTTATACATTCTCTTGATAAAATGTACACCAATCTCATAATTTAATTTTCCGAAAAATAACACTCTATGAAATGTTGTTATCCAGAGATAATATGATTATAGGCCTACCTAATATTTTTTATATATATATATATTCCGTCCCTATTCCGGCGATTACGGCATGCCTTTACCTGCAGCTAGCCTTTTTCTATCAGTGACGTCACTGTTTCCATATAAGGTCATGTCAAAATTCGACAAACTTGTAGACTTTACATTTGTCAAGTTGTATCATGTCAGATTTGCTATTGTCGAGCCTGAAGTTACAAATGCAGAAACTACGGATTAAAAGTGTGCAAAGTTGAAGCTTTAATTAACTAATGTAAACAATAAAGTTGCAAAATGTGCATCATGCGAAGGAACTGAGTCAAATCTTACACGTGTTTATGCCCGAGTTTTATAGGTTACACGATCAGAATTACACATATTCATACTCAGGTTCACACATCAACAGGATTGCATATTCGGATTTACAAGTTTACATGTCTGGATTTTTTAACACGATTACCCTCTATATAATCGAAAGGGCATTGTCACGATTTGAGCTGAAAATATTCATATTTTTTTCTTTTAATGTTACATTTTTCACTGAGGTATGTATCTCGATTTTTTTATATCAGAATTTGAGTAATGAGCAACATACAAAACTCATGCACATTCTTTGTGATGTCATGTTTTTTTTATCCATCCAGAGTTGTCGTTCCCGCTTAATTGCTCCTACTGTCGTTGTAAACTGTAGTTATTGTTTCAAGCATATTTATTTCTATTTGATAGTTTGCTGTAAATACAAAAACAGTTTCTAGAGTTTGACATGTTAAATTTTGTTTTAAACAGGTTATTTTCTATTCATCATTCAGCATGTAAACAAAAGTATTGGGTAAGCTATGACTGTATCAATAACAACAAATTCTAAACTCTGCATATCGGTTACATTTTGTATAACTCGATAACTGACACTCAAGTTTGGTTGACAGTTGAAAACGATTTTTCATAACGAGTCATAACGACTGAAAGAGAAAAAATATTCGGCTATAATTGTAACCATTTCCCTTTAAAAATGCCTGTGTTTTTTATTCAGTCAGGCCTTTCTGTTTAATCTTCATTTAACATCAATTTTTTACCTTGGATTCTATCTAGATAATTACCCCTGTTACATACATTATATTCCCTTTATCCATACTATAATATATTAAACAGATGAAATTCATGTTATGGGTAACACTATTCAATTATATCATCTATAATTTAGTAACAGAAAGACCTAGTATATATAGTGTGTAAAAAACTTCCAACCAGTTGCCATTATGGTGTTCCGATGGGGCCACTTCGACCTTCGCACTTTCGCCTTTAGGTCGAGGTACGAGAGTGCGAAGTTGCGACGGCGAAAGTGCGAGAGTGCGACGGCGAAGGAGCGAAAGTGCGAAGATGCGACGGCGAAGCGCGAAGTTGCGACGGCGAGAGTGCGAAGTTGCGATGGCGAAGAAGCGATACTAATATCGCACTCTCGCCTTCGCAACTTCGCATTCTCGCCTTCGCATCTTCGCACTTTCGCCTTCGCCTTTTTATAATTACGGAGCTCTCTATCGTTTAAAGACAATTTTAGCTGTATAAAAGGACATCTGAGGCAGGCGATGGACTTTTTAGAATTTATTTTCAACAGCCTGCGCAGATCCATAACTTTTTCTAGGGGGTGGGGTGGATAAATAATTATATTTGTCGGGGGTGGGGGAGGGTTCCGAGACATATTTTGGAGATTTTATTATATATAATTAATAAAATTAAATTTTCCGGGGGGATGAGATCCGGACCTTCTCTCTCCCTTTACTGCATGTGTGAAGTTATTAATATTGAATTTTCCGGGGGGGGGGGGGCCTCTCCACCTCTAGATCCATACATCAGCAAGGAGTGTCGCATAATGAAATTAGAATGTTACTGTGTTTGATCTACGGTAAACAGACATGCTGGTAAGTGACAGGAGTCTGGAAGTGCATATGTATACATTATTGCGGACCTTACATTTTATATGGAGTATATAACGATTAGGCATAGCCAGCACTGATAAACATAAATGTCACATATACACATTAAAATATTTATAAACATTCATAGTAAGCACAATGGCTTAGCGCATGCGTACCAATGATATCATGGATTAATCGGAAAACCTTTGCGAGTACGGTGCCTGCATCAAATTCTATGTAATAGACCGAGACTTTCTGAATGCTATCAAAAAAGGCGAAGGCGAAAGTGCGAAAGTGCGAAGGCGAGAGTGCGAAGTTGCGAAGGCGAGGGAGCGATAGTAGTATCGCTCCTTCGCCTTCGCACCTTCGCGCTTTCGCCTTCGCATCTTCGCGCTTCGCCGTCGCATCTTCGCACTTTCGCTCCTTCGCCGTCGCACTCTCGCACTTTCGCCTTCGCAACTTCGCACTCTCGCATCTTCGACCTAAAGGCGAAAGTGCGAAGGTCGAAGTGGCCCCATCGGAACACCATATGCCATAGCTTCCATTAACTACTTGAATTCACGTTTCAACAACGTACGGTGCACTACGCTGCTCTATAAATAAATTGTAAGTGTTTGGAGCAAAATTAAATATCGTTTTCCGCAGTTGCAACTCACAGTGCTTGTGAACAAGTTTTCATTATATTATGGGTGTACGCTTTATCACAAAAACGTGCATGTGCCTTTGAGATTGTAAATTGTGATTAATCAAGATAGCCTAAATAATGCATAGCCGAAGGAATTTTGAGCATTAACTCAAGATTGGCGACTTTTAATTTCACCATCGTCATACTTTGAAAGGATAAATCACGTATGATACAAATAAAAAAAAATAAAGCAGAAATAATTGTCCCATTTGGAAGACTCTTACAAATGTAGGCCCTATTTTCAAACGCGAACAATGAAATGCTTTCTAGAATAATGTATTCTGTCGAAATGCAAATAACAAACTGCTTCCCAAAAACCAATTGCCCTTAGAATGGCCGGAATTCAGGGGATGATGACATATTCCAGGCAAGATTACATTCAGTAAGGACTTCGTCTTCTGAATGGCCATCAGTATCGTAAGTAACTTTTCAGAGGAACATGTGTACGCCAAGAAGCGGAAAAACGCCTACCCAAGTATTATTTCTTATAAACTTGGTAAAGTCTAGAGGGTCGAGAATCTTGGGGGTGGAAGGGGAGGTGGTTCGGTCCTGTCCTCAAGCACCTGTGGGTAGACCTACATAAGAATTAGAAGAAGAAAAATATGTGAATTTGGTTCTCTGTGTCTTTTAATTAATGTATCTGAAGTCAACATGTGATTAAACACCGCATGCACTATATGCTTTCAATAAGCTTAATCATGTCTAAATTGGATTTGGCTTGTGTATGTCCCCCTTTCGGTACCATATTTACGTGAATGAGATATCAGATGATATTTTGTTGCATTTTATCAGTTTTAGTCAAGAACCAAGACTAGAACCAATTTTTCCTACTCAATAACTCTCGTGCACAATCACATGGCGATAATTGGTCATTTCATGACAGAGATAAATGTATAATGTAATTTTAAATTATCATTTTTAAAAAGTTTAGTAATCTCTCCATGGTAAAGTAATCTTGCTTCTGCTTCTTTGGCACTCAATTCAATAAATTTGAAACTCAAAATCAAAGAAATGTTTATATATTTAACGCTTTGATAAAAAATTACATGGATGTACAGAATCAATCATAATTAAAACACGACACGCTTCACTCGTTTGTAAGACGCTAGTAACTACCATTTTTCAGCTCAATAGGTACAACAATTATCAGAATAGCAATTTCTCGGTTTGTGTCACAGAAGAAAACAGGCTGCATGTTTTAATTGATTTCATGTTTCTATAAAAGCAATGATATAAAACTTATAACATAGTTTGTTCTGAGTTTTGTATAGGTACTGCAGATACTTGACACTCATTGTGGGCAACACATACGGTTTACGTTTTCTTAATTAAAAATATATCCCTCAGTTTGATGATAATAACTACATCGGAATTGTATATTCATCAAGAGTTGTCGTTCCCGCTACGCTCCCACCCACACCTCAAGTAAACCCCGATAATCACGATAATTGTACAAAGTGTTAATGATGGGCAAAAGTATTGAAAAGCGATTTAATGACTTAGTTTACTAATGATTATGAATTATAAATAAAAATTGTTCATTTTAAAAGGAAGGTAAAAATTAAAATATGACAGCTGTTTGAGTGTTCTGAAAAAAATATTGTTTAAAGAAAAATTTAGTTATATATTTCTGTAATTTAATGGGAATATATTTTCTTAAATAGTATTATTTACTATTTAAGAAAATCTATTCCCATTAAATTACAGAAATATATAACTAAATTACGACTATCGTCACATCGTCTGGCTATTGAAACTGGTAGATATAATAACACAAATAGAGAAAATAGATTTTGTCCACACTGCAAATCTAGTGTTGAAGATGAATTCTATTTTTTATTTGTTTGTCCTCTATACAGAACATTGCGCAGAATATACATGAAAGAATATTATTATAAAAAACCTTGTATGTTTAAATTAATTCAACTTTTTAATACTGACAATGTTAAAGATCTGTGTAATCTTGGCAAATTCAAAAAGTATGTTATTAAGGGACAACTGTATTACATAATTGTAGTCTTTTGTTTTCTCAACCTGTATATGTAACAGTAAATGTTATTATCTGTACGTGCACAAATTCTCCTGTAAATACACTACCACCTCATGTTATACATATGTTATACTGATAGCTGTAAAGCTTAAAGAAATAAGGAATTGAATTGACTACAATTTCCATAGTCAATTACTCGTTTTAAAGTAAAAAAAAAAATCAAATAATTAGGGTTTTCCGTTTTTCAACGGAAAACCCTTCTGTTATTCTACTGTTTCTTATTATTATTTTTTTTTTTCCCGCAAATTTTGTGCACGAGATTTCTCGAATATTTTTTGTCTGATTGCTATGAAACTTTCAGGGTATGTAGATGATATTAATATCTCTAGACGTTTTTTTCAATTTTTTTAAAATTCACTTCCGGTTATGAGTTATTGTCCTTTAATTGAAAATTGGGGGGTCTTTTGTCCAGAGTTGATCTCGGAAACTACAGATGATAGATGCATGAAATTTGGCGAAATTGTCGGTAACATTTTATAGTTTTGCTGGCATGAAAATTTTGGTAATTTCTTTGTTAGTTTTTGAGCTATTTGTCGCCAAAGTTTAAGATTTTTTCGGGGCTGAAATTTTGTTGCTTTTTGTATTATAACCTTTAAACTAAAAATATTTTGTTAATACATATAGAACAAAAGTTGTTTAGAATAACGAGAGCTTTCATTTAAAATTAAGAAAAAAGGGCTGGCCCCTATAATTAGGGGTCAGCAGCTCATACACGTATTTTTCTGATAGCAAAAATCGTTATCATTTTATGAAAAAAAATTAATTCAGTTATTGTTAATATATTAAATAATGTCACTTGGTATCAAATTAAACAAGTTCTGTGCTATATTTTTTTTTTTCAAATTTCATAAAACAAAGATGTGAGAATCGTACATGAACGAGTTAATATGTCTACATAGACACACAAGCAAACAAATGCCACATTAAGGCCCAGGCATTTACTGCATTACGTTGTGTTGCGTCTTAGATCAATTGTTGTGATTCAATTTCATTTTTTTCATCTATATCATTTATGAATTCAATGAACACACATTATTTAAACGTTCTATGTGCAACTATTTGTCGGGGCGCCCCTGTTTGTAACCCCCGCGCGCGCGCCGAATGTAAACAGTAACGAACGGCATTGTAGAAAAGAGAGAGCCGTAATCATGGTAATGCAGAAGAGAAGTTGTGTATTCTTTCGGTGTACACATGCATTTTCAATTTGCTGTGAAACATATGAACATGCACAGGGAACAATACTACATATTTGTTTAAGGAGGATATTTTTCTCGTGTGAATCGTTTACGAGGAAATTCTGACAGCCACACTTCTGTCGACGATCAGCCGTTGATCAGTTGATAAGCTACGAGTAATAAAGGAGAACAGATGGACATTAAAGTGTGTGATTTATGTGGATGTTACTGAAGAAGGTGAGGCTTTTACTCCTTTTAAAGTTTCTTGTTAACTGGTTAAAATTTGGTATATAGTATAGATGTACATGTAAGTACGTGCACACTGTTAGATGTTTTTGTTATGGTGTGGGTGTTTCTTTACTAACGTGTAATTTTTACATGTTTCATGGATGTTTAGACTCGCTCGAGGTTCATGAGGGACTGGAAAGGGTAACTGAATTTATCTATTTAAAAAAATAACAGATTGTGAATTTTCAACAGCTGTTCAACTCAAAATTCAAAGCAGGGTCTAATTAGAAACATATCATATATTCTTGTGCAGAAGACTCCAAATGTACTCATGAATACCCTGTAGACATAACTTCAAGTAAATAAAATTGTATACTTCAGACTTCAGAGTTAAAACATGACTTTAATATCTTTATATATATCTATACATTTTTTTTAAAATGTATACTTGTGACAAAACATATATGTGGTACATACAGCTGTAGCTTTATGAAGAAAATTTTGGTTAGACCATATATACCTATCATGCAAGTAAATGATATTTACAAAAAACTTGCAATTTATGGCGCACGAAATATACGCTTAGCCTAGTTTTATAAAGATTGACATACATGTAATGTACCACATTCTTTGAAAAATAATCTATTAAAAATTCTTCATTAAGTTTACTCATACATGTTTTATGCTTATTACACGTAGTATTGTTTTTAAAACATTTAATTTATAAGAAAATGAACAAAAACCCTCGCTAAATTTATTTGCAAACAAAAAATACACAGTAGAATTGATAAAAAATGGTATACCAGAAGCTAATACCAGTACATGTACTTTGACGCTGTTCGGTGGGTAATATTCGTTTGTAATTTACGAATTGAAATATTGACTGTTGCACTACAAGTATGGTAATAAACTCTCTCTCTCTCAAACTCTCTCTCTTTCTCAATTTGATAAGTGTTTATACCTATGAAAATTTTTTAATATTATATTATGACTTGATATGCAAATTTTTGATCTTGTACTGCCTAAATGTTATGTCATGTATTGGGATATGTCATACTTATTACACTGCATGGTCAGTGTATTTTTTACAGAAATACTATGCATATGTTAATATAAACACAGCTATTACTAGTACATGTATGTAAACACAGCTAATTATTTTTTTTTTATTTCAGCTAAAAACGGACTCTTGTTCTGACATGGCTTTTACCGGTACCTGTTGATTCTTGTGGGTCAGCTCCTGAGATTAACCTGTCACCTCTATCCACATGCATATTCCTTGTGTTCTACAGACTATTTACTGGTAATTCAAATTAAATCCGATAATGCATGAACAATAATGGAACTTGAAGAAAGCATCATCAGTGATTGGGAAGGCCAAAAATGTCAATGGGACTATGGCCCGACAGTTATTAATTTTAATGGGCCATTTTCATAATGAAAGGGCCATCTATTTATTCATTGGGGCCATTTTGTAAAATTGAAATTATCAAGGACCAACCTAGAGCAAAACAACTTCTATAAAATTTAAAAACTTAACCAACTGGTTAAATTTCATTTATTTGATGTGTTTATACATTTCACTGATGCAATTTTTGTTATGGTGTTTGCTTAATGATAAATAAAATCAGTCTCTGTACTTCTGTGTTTTTTGGAGGTATTAGTCAAACCCTTTGACCCAATTATTACCGTTATGTAGAGAATCTTTCAAACTTTGAAGAAAACTGTAGGGAACGGTTTTTCTTATTATTTAAACATTAATTTTGCGAGTTATCAAATAATTACAAGTTACAACTAATTGTAGTATCGACACTTAAATAAATAAACATCGGTTGTAATTGTTGCATCACCCGTATTTATAACCCCTACAGTAACGATAAGCAAGGTAAGACAGTCGTGAGTTTTAATAATCACAACAGGGATTAATTGAGGCTGTGAAAACGTCTTTTTCAATTAGATAATCATCATTTTACTGCATTTTGGGGTTAGTTTACATAATTGAGAACTCAGAATACTGGGCGACTTCAACTTCTCTTTCGGAGGAAATTCTGGAATAATCTACCACGCATAAAAGAGTGGAAACGTTTTTATTGGTTGTTTATTTGTTTTACCAAACACGACCAATGAAATTTGATGTTTTAAAACAAATGTATTAAACATGTTAAAAGACGATTAGCTAAGTCGTACAGAGTAAATTTCCAGCGGACATCGCTAAAACTTTTATAACCGATGAGAAATTTGAATGCGCTCTTCGGCGCGTAGAGTAATTGATTTAATGCGCCATTTTTCTCTTAAATGCGACTATGGCGCGTGGCGCAGGTCCTTCCCAATCACTGCATCATGCCATGTTGTGGTTTGTGTTTGATAAGAAATTATGAAAACAAAATTAAGGCTGTTTAAAGAAATTCATAATTGCTGTGAAAATTTGTTTTTCAATAAAAGTATACAATTATGTTTCCTTTATTTTTTATTTCATAAAGATATTTAGATGTGTTTACATAATTGAAACCCCCCCCCCCTTCATTTAATTGTCTGCATTAAGATTACATGTAGGATATGACTTTGAAATAACATCTGCTATGATAATTACTTTTGAAATGAACAAGAAACAACCTATTTCTACCTTTCTAAGGTATATATGCATAAAAAAGTAGAAAAACATGTCAAATTTGAACATTTTTCATTGAAATCAACTCTGTCTCCAGCTACCTGGGTGTGTTTGAATCTAATTCTAATTTAAGGCAGATGTCTAACTTGTAGGTTGTAACTTACTGTTTTAGCATGGTTAGAAGAAGACTAGAAATCAGAATAGATTAAATATTCACTAAATATGATTGTTAGCTTACTTTTTTCATGAAAACAAGAAATCACAAGCAGGACAGCTGTCTATTTATTAATTAAAATGGTACAAATCATACAATAAACAAATAAAGATCACATTTTAGAATCATTGATGATTGTTTTCAAATATGTGTGAGAAATGACTCAAGGAAATTGCCACATGTTTCATAAAATTAGGTAAAACATTTCAAACCATGACTTTTTATGAAAATCAAAAGATTGGTGGGTGGGGGGTATACATGTAAGGGTATTTCTAAGTGATGTGAAGCTTTTATCATGATTATATCATGTAGGCATATGTTGTATTGAATAAGGTTTCTTTTTAAAGGTGGTTGAACAAAAGTTGACCTCTAAAAGGTCAGATAAAGATGTTTTACTATGGAGAACCCTGTAAATCTGTGTTTACTAAAGGAAATTGGAAATGGTGGGTTCACTTAAATGGCCATATTTTTATTAAACCTCAATGGAATTTGCAATATGTGGTATTCTTTTTCTCAGAATTGCATTAGCTTTCTTATTCTAAGACAAACCGTCTTTTCATAGAAATGTTAGTGTACTAAGTTAAAGATACAAGGAACAGTGTCGGATAAAGTACCGTCAATATTTTTGTAAAATTGAGAGTGACTGTATTTGAAGGTTTATCATTGTTGCGTAGATTCATGAAATGAATTTTAATGATTACCAATAGTTAGAGGGATGTCTCTTGTTGGAATTGGTAAGCAATATTAAGGCCCCTAATTTTAAGTACATGAGAAGCAGAAATAAATTGTGAAACTTGCGGCTATGACAGATATGTTGACTTTACAGTGAAATTGAAGGTTACAAACGGGAGGTTATATAACATGAAATGTAGGTGGATGGGATATTATATGCCTATTTAGTATTTACTGGGTATGAGGACAATAGCAAGTTTATTGTCCCCCAAGACAGCAAATATTTAATGAGGCAAAGCCAAGGGAAATAGTAGCTGTTGAATGGGACAATAAACTTGCTATTGTCCGAATAGTCAGTTAATTGGTATTTCATTATACAGAAGAAAACTTTATTTGTCAGCGATGCAGAATTTCTTGATGATAAACAAATTAGAGTTAAATCAAACTTTGTATTTAATGCGGCGATCTTATTAGGTCAGAGGTGTTCCGAGTTTAAGGTGATATGGGACACTTCCATGTTGTGACGTATTGTTTATCGAAATAAACAATAAAATAAAGTGTAATTATATAAGTACATGTAGTTTCTTTTCAAAAATGGTCACCTAACTCCTTAGCACAGTGGGTTTGAGGGTTTACTAGGAACCTGTAAGTCATGAGTTCGAATCCCGCTGGGGTTTTTACAATTTTTACCTTTTCAAATATTTTTAAAAGCTATTTTTTGGTTAAATATTGTAAAATTTGAAAATTCTAAACCGGTGAAAAGTTTTCAATTATATACATGTAGTACTTTAATCCACATTAATATCGACAGATGTCCCATACCACCTTAAAAAGGAGGGAAATCAAATTCTGCTGATGAATGGTTTTGATGACTATTCACCATGGGCAGATAGCATGGATACTATTTTAGATAAAAAGGCATGTTTATGCGGGCACCTTCTAGTGATCAATTTGTCGGTCTGTCCATCCGAGATGGCTTGACAGGAGCATAGCTTCTCTCCCCTTGGCCCAATCTAGCTCATACCTCATCCACAGGGTTCCTTTGGTTGAAGGATGTGCAGTGACCTTGAACCATGTTTTTAGGTATAAGGTTAAGGTCATAGCAGAATTATATATATAAAATCCTTGTCTGGGGCATATCTTTTTTCCCTTTGGTCCAATCTGGCTAATACTCACAGAGTGTCTCTATGGTTAAACGATGTGCAGTGACCTTGCATGAAATTTCTAGGTAACGGGTGAAGATCATATCGGATCATGCAAAAATCCTTTTTTGAGAGCATATATAATTTCTACTAACCCCTATTTGGCTCAGACTTCACATAAGCAGAGCTTTTGAGTAAAGGGTGAAAGGGCGTGTAGTGACCTTGAACCTATTTTCAGTGAAAAGAAACTGTGAAGGTCATATCAGAATTATATTTTTAAAAATCCTTGTCCGGAGTATATCTTCTCTCCCTTTGCTCCATTCAGCCTCATACTTTACCCACATGATGCCTTTGTTCAAAATATATGCAATGACCTCGAATGATATTTGTAGATGAAGAGTCAAGGTCATATCAGATCACACAAAAATCCATATTTTAAGAGCATAGATATACTCTCCTTTTAGCCCCTATTTGGCTAATATTTTACCTTTACAGAGTTTATTGGTTAATGGCGTGCAGTGACCTTGAACCAAGTCTGTCAATGTGAAGGTCATAGCAGATCTTTTTAAAATTAGTTTTAAATAGTAGATTATTTTCCAAATATGCTTAATCTTGGTCAGATTGAACAAATATGCATGTATGTTAGGGGGAATGAAATTGAATTAAAAGTTCTATGCCAGCTGGAAAAATTTCAAGTTATAGGTCAAGGTCAAAGCAGAATTCTCTGAAATAACATAAGCGGGGCCCTTTGAAATGTTCACCATTTCAATGTTGTCTGGTTCATAGTAATTTTACATAGAAAATATTCACAGTAGTACAGTAAAGTAAACTTAACATCGATAAGTTTCTGACAATTAATGACGCAACGAGCACACAGTACGAAAGGTCAACCTTTTGAAAAGCAGTGAAGAGGAAAAGTTGCTCAGAATTATGTTTTAAACAAAATTGATTTTTTACATAAATTTTAATTTTGCATTCTGGGTTAAGAAAAAAGATGTTAGTTCAAGGTAAAGTAAACTTGTACCTAAAATGAAGTCAAATTTGTTAAGTCGTACTTAAACACATTGGTTTTTTTTGTTAAGTCGTTCTTGAAATGGTTAAGGGTTTTTGGTTAAGTCGTACTTAAAAACATTCGGATCATGTTAAGTTGTACCAAGAATCATTCGATTTTTTTTATCTTTTTGTACTTAGGTTTCTTTGTTACTAGATTAAGAACTCTGCTTCTTAGACGTACTTCTAGTGTTGCTTTCGACATTAGCGGAAAACCCACTCGTTGCTTTGCAACGAGCTTTGCTCTAGTTTTATTTGTTTTCTTTACGCGGAAGATTTTGGGCTTCAAAAAAAAAAAGAACAGTTTCTTTCCTCGGCTCTTTTTTTATTCATTAGTTACCACTTGTTCCATCGGCGTCCCTGGTGTATTTTTAAGCGGTTAATAATTGATCTCTAATGATTTTGTTTATGAAATGATTTTTATGAATAAAAGTACATTGTACTTAGCCAGACTTGAACTTGGGTGTAAAAGTAACGCAGTGGACAACGCACTCGCTTATCACCGCTTCAACCCGAGTTCGATACCCGGGATCGACACTGGTTGTATGTGATAGGATATGGTGGTCGCCCGCTTGGACACGTGGGTTTTTTCCGGGCACTCAGGCTTTCTACCACACCAATGACCCCGTCGCGCTGACATCTGTGCCAAGGAAATATGTAAAATTTCAGCCCCCAGGATAGGAGCCATCGATGTTCCTGCGCCCGTTGTTTAAAAGCCCCTTAGCGTTTAAAAAAAGATTAACGTTAGTGAAAAAGTGTTGAATTCTTTATAAATATGAATTAAATTTTAGATGAAAGGTATTTACAGCTTCACAGTGGTTTGTTATGAATAATTTGACTGTTATTTTCAATGCAGCTTTATTAATTTCCTCCTAAATCGTTTCGGAGCGATTCTGCATTTTTTTGCTACACTAGTGCATGTGGGAGACACCGATGAAGGCCTATCCCGAGACAAGGTAGATTATTCTAAGCAATGTAGTGAAATTAATAGCATTATTGTAGGCTTAAAGCTTGGTTATGTAAATGACAAAAATATACGGTGTGTAGATGTATGTATTTCGTAAATGTCCGATATCATATGCATTATGTCAACCCGTGTACGCACGTGTCAAAGTCTAGTTTTCTATATTTTCATTCATCATCATCCTTGTTGAAATTTATTGCAGTGTCACAATTTCAATGGCAATTAGCATCAATCAAAATCGTGATCCTCATACGCTGCCATAAGATGTACCTATAGGTAGAAATCGATGAAAATTTAACAAAACATAACAAGCTATTGATTACACGCATGGCTAATTTGTCAATATAATAGAAATATTTTTTAAATTTTTTCTATTAAAATATCCGATTATAGATATTCTCTGTTTCTTTGAAATTCCAAAATGATGCAATCGGCTAGTACTTACCATTTTTACAATTATTTAAGGTCTTGCGATTATCGCATGATGTCATCAGAAGCATTCCCGCATATTTTGTTCCGATATCAGTTTCAGTATTAGTGCAATGTGTTGCACGATTTTATCAATATATCTTGATGTTTTAACAAACTTGTAAAGTTGAATAGAGTGTAAAATCAATAATAATTTACAATGTAGGGGGTCAAAGAGTGGGAGTCAATGTCGTGAATTAAACAAAAACAAAAACATGTTCAACCAATAGCAGTTTTAATGTACACCATGTTTCAATATTTATTTTATTTTTGCAGATAAATATAGGTTATTAATGTATAATAAATAAATTTTAAAAAATGTAATTGTCAGTGGGTTCGAAGCATTACTTCAAAAATTATAGACATTTAAAGTTGCTGAACTGTATTGTTTCGGTGTTCAACTAGCAAATTAACATGGCTTTAAATTGTTTAAAAACATGAAAAAGCGCAAGTGCTTGAGGACAGGATCGACCCCCTTCCCTTCCATCCCCCCCCCCCCCCCCCGCCCCAGTATATAGACCTCTAGAACCAACGGAAGTAAGGGTTTATCGCAAGGAAGATAACTCGTAACATAATTTTTTTATTTTCTCTTTTATGTCTTCCATTGTAATACACTCAGTATGAGTGCCTTCTTTTAGATTTTCAAATACCCAAGATTCAGTTATTCGCGGCTTGATTAGAATTCATACTTCTAATGAATTGTACTTTTTTCGAGTTTGCCATGCAATTTCGTAAATCTCTCGGAGTGATCTTCCTTGCGATAAACCGTTCTAGATGGATCGGTTCAAAACTTGCAACTTGTCGGTGAAAATTGTCCTATTTGCCTAATTAATGTATTTACACGGGCATGGCATGCAGATATAAAGGGAATTATCGGGCTACGACATAAGTTCACCAATATTCATCGGCAGTGCCTCTCGGCTGGCAGACGAAGTTAGCAACCTTCTTGTATTATATATGAAGTGGGTCTGATTTAAAAAAAAAGTTCGTTTTAGGTAATTTTGGGCATTGAATGTATAAATTAGATTAGAAATATGTCAACAAAGGATAATTTAATAAAAAAAGAAAGAAAAATAATGTCCCGGGGGTTTATATACGGGGGGGGGGGGGGGGGTTTGAAGGGGAGGGGGATCGATTCTGTCCTCAAGCACCTGTGGAAAAAATGTGTTTATTCTTACCACACGTCTCCTTATCATCAAACCCTGGATAAAAGATCAAACACAATAATGAATGATTTTACCGATAAATTAATACAGTTTAGATATGTTTAGATAAGTACGATTATAAAATATTTTCTCTCTGGAGTTGTTACCTTTGCCTTTAAAAGTAATCTTAACTAGAGCAGAGCTCGTGGCAAAGCCCCGAGTAGGTCTTCCGTTGTTGCTGCGAGTTGAAAATATATGTTATATGGTGTCAAACGATTATAATGACTATACTGTAGTGTAAACGCATTGTATTATTGTATGTGTATTGTTATGCATGACCTCTGACCCTGGTCCACCCCAACCTTACCTGGTCCAACCTACTGGAGCTCCAGTTCTGATCCTGCCGTATACCGCACTACACCTGTTACCCTGTTTTTCCTTATATATTTTTACCATTGTCTGTTGTCTGCCGCATATTGTCAGGTAAGACACCAGATATTTGAACTATATGTTTTGTAGTTTCTCGGCTACACAACATTGGCGTCGCCGGTAGGATATGTTTTGTAGTTTCTCGGCTACACAACATTGGCGTCGCCGGTAGGATATGTTTTGTAGTTTACGGCTACACAACATTGGCGTCGCCGGTAAACTTTTATTGTATTTTTTGTGTATTTTTGGATATTTTTGTCCACACGGCGATACACATATCGCCGGTTGGATTTTCTTGGTCAAGTTCGTTTTTGAGCAACATTTTTTCGCATTGGGCGTTTATTATAAGCGTCAATTGCGTTATTCCTACAATTTGACCGGTAATTTCATGTTTTCATAGAATGTTTTTGTCACGGCGTGCTGACAGTTAGCACGTGCGGCGTCGTGATATTTTCATATCGGAACTCAATATTGTCATTATTTTTTCTATTGTGTATTGTAGTTTACTTGCGTTTTCATAAGCGTACTTAGAGCGAAATTTAGTACAATTCGTCTTGTATTTTTGTCACTCGTGTTTCTGTAAACACGTGGGTGACCGTTTCTCATGCATGATAAGCGTGAATTGTAAACACGTGTTCAAGAGTATAAAATTTTCGTAGTTTTTCAATTATTTTTCGTATTTATGTAGTATATTGTCACGCTCAAGCGTTTATCTAACTTTGAAAGTCATACTTGTAGTTATTATTACCTAGAAAAGGTTTTTCTTATTTTTGACATTTTGTTTACTGTTTCGGTCGTCTTGTCTGTCGCCATTTTTAGCGCCAAATCGACTGTGACGTTTTAAAGTGAAAGTAACTTTCACTTTCGATTTCACTTTTCTGAAAACGTGTTTGTTTACATTAGACTAGTTAGTAGTTTATAGAATATATTTTCAAGCTTTAGTTAATAGTTTTAAGTAAGGTTATTGTATTGTTTACATAAACATTTACTTTATTCATTAGGAGAAGTAATATTTTGAAATATTTTCTTTAACTGTTGTGGGCAGCATTATTTGATAAGTTCACGTTAAGGTCTTTTCACATCTGTTGACAATTAAATTGTATTAAATTAGTTGAACATATCATAAGTTCAAGTAGTTTGGGCTGTTATATTTGTAAATTTTTCAGATTTTTAAAATTACACTTTAGGGGAAAAATTGTTTAAGAAAAAAAAAAGAGAATTTTTGTTTTTTTCTAAATTTTTCAAATTTTTTTTTTTTACTGAACTAGGTTATTATTGTTCAGTCTCTGTTTTAAAACAAGTTTTTGAATTATAGATATTTTTTGTATATGTCAAAATTAGTTCAGGCTTTGAAATTACTAAAGTTAGAACTGATTACTTGTGATCACCAGCATGCAGTCAACTATGCAGTCAATAATGGACAAATCATTGACCTACCATCAATATGATCAACAATATGTATTATAATCCAATCAACATTGGATATATTAGTGAGGGGGTGAGTGCACAGAGTGCATTTCAGCAACCATTAGTAGGTCCAGTGTCTACAGGCCAACTTTCCCTGCAAACAGGTACAGTGCTACATGGTCATAATGCCCCTCCAGGATTCAACCAACATTACAGTGGAATCCCTGCACCATATGGAACACCATATTCAGCTCAATACCCTCCACAAAGTGCTATTCTAAATCCATGGGGGGTAATGTCAGGTGTTTCAATGGGACCAGAAAATAACACAAATATGTTAGTTGGAAGTTCTTCCATGACACAGGGAGGTTATTTACCGTCAAATGTCAATGGAATGATGCCAACTGGATATACCGTTTCAAGGGCCACTGGAACAAGTTACACTGGTACATTTTCCCAGGCACAGGGTGGTTCGACTGGTTCCATACCGCCAAGTGTTCAGGGGTTAATGATGCCATACCAAACAACATCAAGTCTAAGTGGATTTCCTTCCCAGGCACCAAGCAATTTCCAGTCATCGGTTTCTCAGGCATCAGTACTACCAACCACCAGTGTACCCATACCACAAAGCGACAATATACCATTCAATGGTCAGGGTACAATTGTCAACATAGTACCATCTACCACCAATATACCTATACAACAGGGTAGTTATGTACCAATAAGTGGTCAAGATACAAGTGTCAATAATGTACCATTTACCAACGGCGTACCAATACCACAGGGCATCTATATACCGATGAGAAGTCATAGTACGAATCTCAACATGGTACCAGGTACATATACCAACAGTACTCCAATACCACAGGGCGGTTACTTACCGATTAGTGGTCAGGGTACAAACATCAATAATGTACCACCTACAAACAATGCATCTATACCACAGGGTGGTTACGTACCAATTAGTGATCATGGTACAAATGTCAACATGGTACCACTTACAAACATTGCACCTGTGCCACATGGCGGTTCCATACCATTCAGTGGTCAAGGTACAAACTCAAACCTGGTAACAGTCACTACACCACAAGCGGGTTACATTCCATGTACTGGTCAAGGTGTTGATCTCAAGGTTATGTCACAAACATTGTACCAACCAGTTCAATCAACACAGAACTCAAATACTTCCAACCAGTATGTGCCATGTACACCAAACCAGGCTATGCTAAACAGCACTAAACAACAGGTACTGACACAAAATCATATACAACCACCACCAGGATTCCAACAACTACAGTCACAACAGGTTTCACAACAGAGATATGCTCCGACATTGACAACACAAAATCAGCTGACACAACAGGTTTACACTCAAGCATTACCAACACCAGTCAGCATTCAGCAGCAACAACAACACAACTTACAGACACTACTCAATCCGAAGACCACTCCAACACAGCAGTACACCATTCAACAATTGCAAAATGCAAGTCATCTTGGTCAAGTACATCAACAAACTCAAATGCGAGATGTACTATGTCAAATACTGCAAAATGTACCATGCCAAAATACATGTATGGCACCAGCTCTGATGCTGGATCTGACCCCAGGCCTAACGGATCAAGTCAGTCCGACTCTGTTAAATGGCAGTGAAATACCTCCCCCTGGAGCAGGTTTGACAGTTACGGGTAGCATTCAGTACCAAGTCAATCCGGCAAAGTTGCAAGGTGGTTATGAACCACTAATGGCTTCAGCCAGTACTGAATCTATTCCTGGAAATGTGGAGAAGAGTTCCAAGATGCAGATGTTTTGCTACAATTCTGAGTCGGTCCAGACAGTGGGCGCTTTAAAACCGCTAACTGTTGAGGTATCTGACCAGGGTTCTTCTTCAGTGTCTGGCAATATCCTTGAAACAGTCAAAGCAAGCATTTGTTCTGACCATGCACGGATCACACAGCCCTATGGATCTAAGCAAACACTCATGTTATTGCAGCAGTGCCAACAACCACATTTGCAAGGTGTACTTGCGCCACTCCTAGCACTTCAGTTGCCTCCTGAACAATACATGGCACAACCTCAACATCAGCCAATCATGTCGCTCTCACCACACCAACAGTTTGTAGAATGTTCACAAGAGCAGCAGATGACACTGACCACTATCGAGCAGCAACCTGCAACAATGCTTCTAAAGCAACACTTGTCAACCCTGCAATCATCCCCAGATCACGCTAACACAAAAAGTGGTAACATACACAGTGATTGTGGTGAAGATGATAGGCGAGATGTTTGGAATGAACATGAAATGTCAGATCTTGCTGGGGCACTGACTGATGGAAGAGAGCAGCCAGAGGTGTTTAATACATCTGAAGAAGACGCTTTGCTGCGGACAGTCAAGAGACACTATGTTGAGGTCTATCAACGGCTGTCCACCCTGAAGAATCATGTCGACTCTTTGGTCATAGACATGCAGACCATCACAAAGGGAATGGAGGCAATTGATCTTGAGCAGAATCATCTGAAATATCACTGCTACTCAGTCTGCTAGTGAGAAATAACTGTAAATTTGTTAATAACTTATCATGATTCATTAAGCAGAATGTTACATGTATCAAAACATTTGCAGCTGCTGATAAATTTATGTTATTGACAAACCAGTATGAACAACAATTAAATGCTATACAGTTGTAAAAGTAACTCAAATACTGCCTGACTATCACTATTTTAGTAGACATTGTTTCCAAGCCAGTTTTCCCATTAGAAAACTTGTAATTATTATTCATATAGTATAAGCTTGTAGATTTTGTATGTTATTATAAACAAAATACATGCATTTGTTTCAATATGTAAGATACGCATCATGTTCTGAACAAGTCAGTAGAATGTTATATGCTCATACATTTGCACTACTGAAGTTCAATATACTTAAATTATCATAATACTGGTATGTTATTCATGTACCTTTTATTTCATTCGATGAAGAAGAATAGTTCCAAGACCAGGGTCATGTCAAATTTATAGTTTATCATTAACAGTATTCTTTGTCATGCAGCATTTTATAGTTAACATTCCCCGTCCATGTTTTCATATTTTTGGTTGTTCATATTTTGATACAGTGTGTAGTTGAAAGAAGCATTCTTTTTCATGTAAAACTAGTTTGTTTTGTTATTTATTATACAAGAAATAATTGTTAGTCAAGAAAGGGTGATTGTCATAATTAGATTTAATCCATTTTGTGCTTTGAATAATTGGTATTTTGATAGCTCTCCGTTACTGTTAAGTTAGTTAATCTACCGGTATATATAGGAAACATCAGCTACTGCTTTAACATCCTCAAAGGCTTGTATAGACATACATACAAACAATTCCGGAATCTGACATAATGCAACAGAAGACCATTTCCAAGTTACAGAATGGTCAGCTAGATCAATAGGACTTTTCCGAAGTTCATGACGGAGCAGAATGTTCTACGGATCATGAGACGGCGGACTAAGAATGTTGCATCTTAAACTCAGCTGTAGATTTTACCATATGGATCAGAGCCTTTTTCCACATAGGCCCACATTAGTTCTTGTTTATCTTGGTATATACCTACCTTCACTTCACCAGAATAAAGCTGCATTTGGACAATAATTTGTTGGTATATAATTGTACATACCGTACAAGTGTTTGTTAGTGGACTCTGATCACTCCATTACATAGAGGCCTTACCTTGCTCAGCATTGTCTGTACCCTAACTGTGTAAGGAGGGGAGGATCACCTTCAGCACCATGCAGCACATCATCAAGATATTTAGAAATATACGTCCCATTTACTTAATTGACGAAACTGCATGTGATGAGCCAACTCCAGTACTCAAAATTCATATCTTTGATAATAGGTGCCTTAGGACACTGATGTCCACAATGCCATCACATTGTAATGTTCCTGCTAAATTTAGGGCTGGATATTGTTCTGCCTAATTCAAGTAGGATTTGTACTTAATCTCGTTGTATTTTCATATGGTAGTTTTCTTTAATACCTCCTCCAAAACTCGTTTAGAGAAATGTTAGCATATTTTTCAGTATCTTGTATTGTCAACCTTTTTAAAAAAGAGATTACCTGTTGTAGTATATATACATATTCATCTTTTTATTATAAAACGGGGAGGAGTGTAGTGTAAACGCATTGTATTATTGTATGTGTATTGTTATGCATGACCTCTGACCCTGGTCCACCCCAACCTTACCTGGTCCAACCTACTGGAGCTCCAGTTCTGATCCTGCCGTATACCGCACTACACCTGTTACCCTGTTTTTCCTTATATATTTTTACCATTGTCTGTTGTCTGCCGCATATTGTCAGGTAAGACACCAGATATTTGAACTATATGTTTTGTAGTTTCTCGGCTACACAACAATACTTTCAGTTCTGCTTTTGTTATAAAAACGTGTTGTGATTGAAAGCCTGTATATAAAACGTGTTTTGAAACAAAGAAAGGAAGGAAATATTTTAGGAAAACTATTTGTCGAGCAGAGTTTATGTAATCGTTTCAAACATTCTTTAAAAAGTGAGATGTTTAATGGCGAGTTAAATTTTCAAGGGTAGCAAGCATTGTTATAAACAGTATGTACTCATGATTCATGTCAGGAATTGTATTTCTTTTTTAAACTGAACCCGCCTACAAAACACGTAAACCTTTCTCAAAGATAACTTCTATATTAAAATATTTCTAAATTTTTGAAGACTATGTGCAAGTTTAGAATTGCGTGCTGACAAAATTTACAGACCCTTAAACGTACTACTACACCAACAAAGCGTGCGGCCTACGTGCGAGAAACGTTTCGTGTAAACCTTTTAGAGTTTCATGTAAACCGTTTAGCGTTTCGGGCAAAGCGTGTAAATCGTTTGGAGCAAAGCGTGCGAGAACCGTGTGAAACGTTCATCAGATTTCATTCGGAACTCTCTGACAAGTTAATTGTTTCAAAATGGCGCCCGTGTTTTACATTACTTTAACAAAATTGAGCGAATTTTTAACAAACAAAAGAAAGGTATATATATTAAAAGACGACTAGTAACAGATAATAACATGTATATTTAACGTTTTCATGCGATGTTTCAGTACTGAAACAATATTAAAATTGGCATACTCTAAAACCTGGCCTGGCCTCAAAGTTGGCCTGGCCTCACTTTTGGCCTCAAAATTGGCTTGGCCCCAAATTTTGGCCTGGCCTAAAAAATTGGCCTGGCCTCAAATTTGGCCTCTGCAAAAATTTTTGGCCTCAAATTAATTTTTATATTTTCTTTACGTATTTGATGATTTTTATTGATTTTTTTATTGATTTACTTTCAATCCATATTAAACATCTTACTTGGTGGCTTTAGTGTCTTATAGTGAAAGTCTTTTAAAAATGATAGGTACAATTGAAAATATAGTACTAACAATGTATAATTATGACAAAAGTTATGTCGAGTAATCCATTCTAATTGATTTTTATTCAGCCTGTTTGAAATTCAAGAATGTGATTTTTACCCTGCCTTTGTATAACCATGGCATGTTTTTACAATGTATTTAGATCAAACTGCTCTCAGGATCAGACAAAATCTATGTAACTCATCCTTTACCAACGACTTGTTTGAGAAAAAAAATATTGGAAGAGACCAATATTTGTTCTAACCAACACCAAAGGTCACAAAATGTTTTGCTTTGTTCAAATTCTGATAATGACAATTCCCCATTGTTTCCTAAATATACAAGCAACACATGCATGAAACTCTACTCTAACCAGGAGGTGATGATTAATGGCCATCGCTGAGTCAAGGTATCGGAGGATGCAATGTTGCAGTTGTTCACAAATGCCATTAATTAAATTAGACCGTGTGAAATGTTAAATGACAGGATAGGCAATGAATCTGACCCCAATGTAGCAGATTAGCGACAGAAAAGATTGATATTGAATTTCTACTGGGAAATTTGGGCTTGATCGGTGTTGACAGGTAATGTAAACAAGCTGCAATTTTAAAGTGCATTACACAGTGATAATAATTTAATGCTATGAACCAGTATACAAATGTTTTGGATATCAAGTCTGTCTCTTAAAATGATGTTTAACTTTTAAATAAGAGGGGGAGGGGGGTGACGACTCTAAGTTTTAAAGTTAATGGCTTTGGTATTGGCATAATCTATTCCTTAACAACAGTAAGAGCAGTGCTGTACATGCACGTCTTAGGAATTCTCTGTGTGTTTAAACATGGATTAAAATTAATCAAATTTTAAAAATCGGTCACTTGTCGTATATATTTTTTCATATGATTATTCTTTAAACATAAAAAAAGCATTGAATTTTCAATTTCTAAAAGAAATCAATAAAAATCAATCTAAATCTAAAAAAAAATGAGAAAATGAAAAATGTTAAACTTTGAGGCCAAAAATTTTTGTAGAGGCCAAATTAGGGGCCAGGCCAAAATTTGAGGCCAGGCCAAAATTTAGGGCCAGGCCAATTTTGTGGCCAAAAGTGAGGCCAGGCCAACCTTGAGGCCAGGCCAGGCCAATGGGGCCAAGCCAGGCCAGGCCAGGTTTTAGAGTATGCCATTAAAATTCGCTATACATAAAAAATATTAAACATACAGTTAGCGAAACATGATTTCTATTGGAACAAACCTAAATCAACTCTAACTTGCACGATCATGATTTGATAAGCATGTATTTTTATTATTTATTTACATCGATAACTCTTACTGAGACCATTCCGCTGTGTACAAGCAGCACACATAACCTCGTACATCGGGTGAGACCTGCACCTGGCTAAACCTGTCAATCAAACTCTGTGTATTTGTTTTCATTGGATGGTCAGGCGTCTCTCTTTTGTCAAAAGCCAATGGAAAATTAATGACTTCAAGGTAATCGGAATACGTATTTGATGAAGCACACAATTTAAATGATAGAAAATTTATTAATTATTTGAACAAAATTAAATGTAAACATAGAAAGGTAATACAAAATTAATTATTATGGGAATCTATACGCATGGTACTCAATTCAAATAGATTATATTATGATTTTATTATTTTATGTAGTAAAATCACCCTTCCAACTGTTACTCATTACATAACAATTGATGACCTGGGGCTATAAATGTTCTGAGCTGTGTGCGCTGAAGCGACACAAGATTCTCGGTCGCATGCGGCAATTGAATTAACACAGACTGGCCGAATAAACAAAGGGGTGGGAAAGTGAAACAAAATGTTACACATAAGAAACCACCAAAAATGATTTTCGACAGATCTTGCTATCTTTTCTCCAATTAAACTACAATGAAACTACAGTAGTGATTAATATGTGACCGATAGAATCTAATCTAAAGTTGTTTAAACTCATGTGAATATTTTTTAAAATAATCATCGAATGCCTCAATTCAGGGCATTCCTTTATCGTGCTAGCACCTACCGCAAACATGTAACATGGAACTTTGATTATAATTTGATTTGATTTTTAAACTACCTTATACGCTATCGTATAAATCAATGCTTAATCAACTGTACAAGTAAAATAAATTTATCTTTTCATCTTAAACCAATATAATAGTTGAAAACATAATAAAATATAGTTGTGTCCGTGCAAAATATAAAACATAAACGCGTCATAAGGTACATGTAGAAGAACACGAACCGACCGCGGATCACTTATCCACTCGCGCCGGATCTCCTCAGCCATGTGCGAGGGATGATCATCATTTAAATGTTTAATATTGGAGGGGGGGGGGGGGGTGGGGGTGTTGATTTATAACATTAATTGTACAGTTTTTAAAGTAGTTTACATAAACAAACCAACCATTAGTTTATGTCTAACGATTTTTCCGATTTGAAGTAATATCGTTCATTAATATTCATTTACACTCAAATATTTAATTTTATATATACAAGTAGGACAAACTTTTATAACATAAAATTAAAACATTTCTTGTATATACGGCTATATTAACTCAAACACGTTCATATGCATGTAAGTGTAAGTCGCGGTGTGCGAATCTTGTGTATTAAATAACCGCTTACCGCTAGGTAATGCAGCCGTCGCTGATCTCCTCGGCCGTGGGCAAAGAATATATTTCGTAAAGGTACAACGCACAGAAACGCACAGCTCACAACCAAGGAAGATTTGAAAAGTTTGCAATATAATGACCTTACTCTATCAGATAGAAGTTATATATTTTAAACTTAAACCCCACAATTGATCTTTGTCTATTATTGCTTTAGAGAATGACATTGCTTTTATTAATTAAATGAACTATTTCTTACTTGACATCCAATCGTTTAATTCATAAAAAGATTTTGTGTAATCAAAACTAAAACAATTCTTGAGTTCGCGGCTAAATAAACTCATATATGAGAGACGCAACTCTCGTGTATTAGATAACAGCTGACCGCTAGGTAGTCCAGCCGCGAGCATGGTGACCGATTTTCTCGACCGCGGGCGAGGGAGAGCTTACGTAATGGTACACACACACACAGCTCTGATTCAAGGTAGATTTTAAATGCATGGAATTAATAAATAAAATGTAATGCATAGAGATTTTTAATTCCATATTTTGTGGTTAAAAAGAAAAGAAAAAGAATGTTTTGTTTTCCAATTGCCGTTTTTAATGATTGTGCACTATAAGAACTTAACAACAATGACTCCTAAAAAAAAAGCATGTACTCCAACAACAAACAAATTCTTATAAATTAATGCCTCCTGTATAAACCAGCATACTTTCTGCGGCAACTTTATGCCAGTTGTACGCACAAAGACTTTCGTTAACTTGTCAAATGAAAACAGGTACACGTCAACATGTAAAGCTTTTTACACTCATACTACACAAATCACTTACAAAATAATATTGTTACGACCTTTATGAGATCCCAACAAACAACTTTTCCAGCGACATCCATATCAAAATCCAAACCGTTTTTGAGTTATTAAGCAAAAACGTTTAGGGGCTATTGGCCCTTAATTTAAGGGGCCAGCCCTTTTTTATTGGTGTCAAATGAAAGCCCTTGATATTCTGCACAACTTTTATTCTACATGTCTTAACAAAATATTTTTTGTTAAAAAGATATAAAGGAAAATATGTCTAAATTTTTGCACTTTTTGGAATCCTGTTTATTGACCCCCTACCTTTTCCTAAATAAGGAACGTAATCCAAAAACAAAAACCGATGTATACAACTTCATGCAATGTCTTTGTTATTCAAATTCGTTGAATTCCCATTCCCTGCTATCATAGTCTCGGAGCCTTTGTCTGGAAACCAAAGGCCCTAAAAATTTTTAAAAGGGGAATAACTCGTTAACGGAAAGGGAATTCTAACTTTTCTGAAGTTTTGTAAAGTCCATTAGCCCTGAAAATTTGAGCAAAATCCGTTCAGAAATGAGAACGATATGAAGCCTCAAAGTTCGCGTCTAGGAAGAAAAAAAAAAAAGAACTAGATTCGATCTCGTTGCGAGCAACGAGTGGGTCTTCCGTCCAATTTTTGAATAGATAAGATTAAACTTATCAATTCAAAGAGAAAATCATAGATTTAAGCGAAAAAAAGAGAAAAAAATTTTGCGGCACTCGAGGCTTGAACCCGGGTCGCCTGGGCCATGTCCACGACTATAACGACTGAGCTACTCGGACTCTCGCTTCAGAACTTTGACGCTTAATTTCTCGAGAATGCCTTGATCGATTTTAAAACAAATTACATATTCTGAATCAGTGAAAAGGTCACTATAAGATGTAATAATTTCAAAAAGAAATATTAAAAAATAAAAAAGTCGAAAAATTCAATTTTTCAAAATGTCTTCCGGTGACGACCGGAAGTGACGGCGGACCTTCTCTTGACCGAGGTACATTAGAAAAACGGTAGATCTATCATCTCTGAAAATTTCAGCTCTATATCTTCGCTCGTTTTTGAGAAACCCGACAGACAAAATTGACTTTTTAAAATCGTAAACGGACGATAACTTCTGACCGGAAGTGTTTTTTCAAAAATGAAAAAAAATGTATCACCTTTAGATAAAAACACGTTTATATTGAAAATTTGAGCGAAATCGACCCAGCCATCTCCGAGAAATCGTCTGCACAAAATCGGTAAGAAAAAAAAGAATAACTAGAGCAAAGCTCGTTGCAAAGCAACGAGTGGGTTTTCCGCTAATGTCGAAAGCAACGCTAAAAGTACGTCTATGAAGCTGGTAACAAAGAAACCTAAGTACAAAAAGATAAAAAAAAATCGAATGATTCTTGGTACAACTTAACATGATCCGAATGTTTTAAGTACGACTTAACCAAAAACCCTTAACCATTTCAAGAACGACTTAACAAAAAAAACAATGTGTTTAAGTACGACTTAACAAATTTGACTTCATTTTAGGTACAAGTTTACTTTACCTTGAACTAACATCTTTTTCTTAACCCAGAATGCAAAATTAAAATTTATGTAAAAAATCAATTTTGTTTAAAACATAATTCTGAGCAACTTTTCCTCTTCACTGCTTTTCAAAAGGTTGACCTTTCGTACTGTGTGCTCGTTGCGTCATTAATTGTCAGAAACTTATCGATGTAAAGTTTACTGTACTTCTGTGAATATTTTCTATGTAAAATTACTATGAACCAGACAACATTGAAATGGTGAACATTTCAAAGGGCCCCGCTTATGTTATTTCAGAGAATTCTGCTTTGACCTTGACCTATAACTTGAAATTTTTCCAGCTGGCATAGAACTTTTAATTCAATTTCATTCCCCCTAACATACATGCATTTTTGTTCAATCTGACCAAGATTAAGCATATTTGGAAAATAATCTACTGTCTAAAACTAATTTTAAAAAGATCTGCTATGACCTTCACATTGACAGACTTGGTTCAAGGTCACTGCACGCCATTAACCAATAAACTCTGTAAAGGTAAACTATTAGCCAAATAGGGGCTAAAAGGAGAGTATATCTATGCTCTTAAAATATGGATTTTTGTGTGATCTGATATGACCTTGACTCTTCATCTACAAATATCATTCGAGGTCATTGCATATATTTTGAACAAAGGCATCACGTGGGTGAAGTATGAGTCTGAATGGAGCAAAGGGAGAGAAGATATACTCCGGACAAGGATTTTTAAAAATATAGTTTCTTTTCACTGAAAATAGGTTCAAGGTCACTACACACCCTTTCACTCTTTACTCAAAAGCTCTGCTTATGTGAAGTCTGAGCCAAATACGGGTTAGTAGAAATTATATATGCTCTCAAAAAAGGATTTTTGCATGATCCAAATGATCTTCACCCGTTACCTAGAAATTTCATGCAAGGTCACTGCACATCGTTTAACCATAGAGACACTCTGTGAGTATTAGCCAGATTGGACCAAAGGGAAAAAAGATATGCCCCAGACAAGGATTTTATATATATAATTCTGCTATGACCTTAACCTTATACCTAAATACATGGTTCAAGGTCACTGCACATCCTTCAACCAAAGGAACCCTGTGGATGAGGTATGAGCCAGATTGGGCCAAGGGGAGAGAAGCTATGCTCCTGTCAAGCCATCTCGGATGGACAGACGGACAAATTGATCACTAGGAGGCGCCCGCATAAACATGCCTTTTTATCTAATTTAAAATAGTATCCATGCTATCTGCCCATGGTGAATAGTCATCAAAACCATTCATCAGCAGAATTTGATTTCCCTCCTTTTTAAGGTGGTATGGGACATCTGTCGATATTAATGTGGATTAAAGTACTATATAATTGAAAACTTTTCACCGGTTTAGAATTTTCAAATTTTACAATATTTAACCAAAAAATAGCTTTTAAAAATATTTGAAAAGGTAAAAATTGTAAAAACCCCAGCGGGATTCGAACTCATGACTTACAGGTTCCTAGTAAACCCTCTAACCCACTGTGCTAAGGAGTTAGGTGACCATTTTTGAAAAGAAACTACATGTAATTATATAATTACACTTTATTTTATTGTTTATTTCGATAAACAATACGTCACAACATGGAAGTGTCCCATATCACCTTAAACTCGGAACACCTCTGACCTAATAAGATCGCCGCATTAAATACAAAGTTTGATTTAACTCTAATTTGTTTATCATCAAGAAATTCTGCATCGCTGACAAATAAAGTTTTCTTCTGCATAATGAAATACCAATTAACTGACTATTCGGACAATAGCAAGTTTATTGTCCCATTCCACAGCAACTATTTCCCTTGGCTTTGCCTCATTAAATAGTTGCTGTCTTGGGGGACAATAAACTTGCTATTGTCCTCATACCCAGTAAATACTAAATACTTAATAGGCATATAATATCCCATCCACCTACATTTCATGTTATATAACCTCCCGTTTGTAACCTTCAATTTCACTGTAAAGTCAACATATCTGTCATAGCCGCAAGTTTCACAATTTATTTCTGCTTCTCATGTACTTAAAATTAGGGGCCTTAATATTGCTTACCAATTCCAACAAGAGACATCCCTCTAACTATTGATAATCATTAAAATTCATTTCATGAATCTACGCAACAATGATAAACCTTCAAGTACAGTCACTCTCAATTTTACAAAAATATTGACGGTACTTTATCCGAAACTGTTCCTTGTGTAAACAGATAGCCATGCTATGACCTTGAATTGCTAGTATTACATAATGGTCACTATGATATTTATGTGTACCTAGATGTTGCGCACTGAATGGTGTTAATGATAACTGACAGAATGAACTCTGTGACTCTTGTAGCAATGCGTAGTATTCCTAAATGATGTTATGAAACCAGGTGCATAATACGGGCAGAATAATATCCAAATTGAGAGTTTAACAACATGTGACCTATTTGGCGATTCTGTGTCTGCAACGAAAGCTCTAGTACTCTATATTGAGTCATGTATTGTGTATTCTATATATTAACCTTTGTAACCTGTTATGCCGTGTATGAATGAACGTATTGTGAGTAAGTGATGCCTCATACTAGGTGGGGGACTCCGAGACCCAGGACTCGGAGACTCAAATCCTGCATCCAGACTCTTTGATTGGCAGTTTTGACGGTTTGTTACTTTATTTAGGAATAAACTATTAATTTTAATTTTGAACACTAAATGTTCACTCATGATCGTCGTATATGGGCCGAACTAGTCAGAACTGTCCATCATAAGTAAAATGTTATATATACCCATGTAAAATGATGTTGAATAGATTTAGATTAAGAGATTGAGATAGATTCCGCTTATAGAGAGACTCCTGATTTGGGCTGCTATTAGCTGATGTTATTGTAACTATACGATCACGCTTAATAAAACCGCTTGAGAAAGAAATACTGGACTTGTCATCCATAAGCTTGAGCTGACCCTCAATAGGATCCTGTAAGACAGAAGGCTTACATGAACTTTCTTGGTGCCAGTGACCAGGACTGAGCGAAGTTCAATACAGAGTAAGGTAAGAACCATTTCTATATGTCTCTTATAGCTATCTCGAAGTAAACAACTTTGTCTAAGCAACCAATATGGCGACAGGTGATGGGTTTGATAAAAAAGAATTTAAAAATCAAATGGAGCAATTAGAAAAACAATTTGCGGGGTTTGGTCAGAACAAAGAAAATAAAGGGCAAGAAACAGGTCAAAAATCCCCAGAAAAAGAGCAGATTAAACAAAATACTTTTGAAACATATCATGATGCTAGGCCGTATGAAACTCGTGAAACTCGACACCGAGTCTCAGATCAGGATGATGAAAAAGACTTTTTTATTGGGCAAGTTAAAGCTATAACAGCCACACTCTCAGTGCCCTTATCTTCTGTGATAACTCCTTTTGAGGGAGATGCTCAAAAATTTAAACAGTGGATAAAGGAAGTTGAAAAGTACAGTGTTATGTCTGGGAAACAAGGTCATGAGATCCCCATGCTTGCATACATAACGAGTAAGGGTTCAGTTGGGGATTATATTAAAAGGTATTTAGATGAAACAAATGCGTCTGAAGAAATCCCATCTTGGAACGATCTTAAGGAATCCCTTAAAAATAGATTTGCAGAAATAACAGATCCCCAACACGCGTTAGCAGTAATGCGTAAGACGCGACAACATTCAAATGAAAGTGTTCAGTTGTTCGCCGAGAGACTATTGCAAATCGCGGAAGACGCCTACAGTAATGACAGACTAAAAGAACAATTGGTACAACAACAGTTAGTAGATATCTTTTGTGACGGGTTGACATTCGACTACCTCAGAATGAGAATTTTGCGAGAAAACCCGAAAGACTTAGAATCCGCAATTCAAGTAGCAATGCGAGAACAAAATCTGAGACAGAGGCTAGCAATAAGAGGGTCAACTATGATAGAAATTGTACAAAGTAATGACAACAGACGAACTCTTTCAAATGTTGATACTACTCTTCCCTTATTAAAGGATAGAGCAGATAATCTTACCGCAGTAGAAACAAGGCATGTAGAACCAATGGAAATTGACCATGCGCGTAATAGTAGGTGTTTTAAATGTAAACAGACGGGTCATAGGGCTCGATTTTGTACTCAAAATAAACCCCAAGTCAGGTCCCGTCCTCAAATAAATAAACGACCCAATCAAAACAAACCCGTCCATAATATAGAGCAGAAACCCCGTTCACCTGTGGAATGTTGGAATTGTGGTAAAGTAGGTCATGTGCGTGCAGATTGTTGGGGCTCGCATATGTATCAAAGAGCGCAGCAAAATCGGGGCAGACCATCAAATCGTCAAGGCCGAACATATAAATCTAGCGACCAAGTAAATAGGGGATCGTCTCAAAATTTCAAATCGCGTTCTTATTTTGACAAACAAAAACAGGAAAACTAAGACGTTCTTCCTTCGTTGAAGCCCGAAGAAAGAACTTTAAACAAAGACCTACATATGAAATTAATTTTACTAACAACCCCAGTAGCTGTTTATTAAAAGTAGGTAAAAATAAATTTAGAGCTTTGGTAGATACAGGTGCAGCCGTATCTCTAATTAGTAAAAAAAATGTATGAAAATCTATTTCCCCGCCCCAAGTTGTTTAATAATGACATCCCCTCTTTACAAGCAGCAAATGGCAATTCTTTAATTGCGATAGGGTATGTAAATATTTCCTTTAAGATTTCAGGGTTAACTTTAGACCACAAACTTTATGTGACAAAGGGACTTAACCGAAACATGATTCTCGGTCGTGATTGGCTCAAGAAAAACAATGTTCGTTTATACTTTGATCTTGGACTCATGCGTATCGATGGCAAAGTATACGCGGAACTTAAAGAAGATTTACACATCTCAACTATTGTAAGAACTAAGAAACTTATTATGAGACCAAACACGGTGACTGTATTCTATGGAAAAATAAATAACAATTTTCCTCTGGAAAAAAATGACTTGGTTGAAGTGAACAGCATAGACAATAACTGCATTATGGAAGACCCAGGACTATATTTAAAAGACGCCGTTTGTATAGTTCGGAAAGATAAGAAAGTTCCAATGATCTTCGTTAACCAAACTAACAAAAATTATAAAATTCCAAGAGGCTACATAGTAGGACGAATTACCACATTAAAACAGAAGGATATCTCAGAAATACAGACTACTCAAGACACAAAAGAAGAAATTGATGTACCTAAAAGATTTGAACACTCAATCAAAAGACTTGTGAGCAAAAACAATGATTTATTTGCAAAGAAAGACAGTGATCTTGGAGTGACTGATACTGTTAAAATGAAGATAGAAACTGGAGATCACCACCCAATAAAGAACAGACCCTACCGTGTACCCTTAAATAAAAGACAGATAATTGACAAGGCCATACTAGAAATGATGGACGCAAAGATTATTGAGAGATCACAATCGCCTTGGTCATTTCCCTTAGTAGTGGTGAAGAAAAAGGACGGATCAGACCGGATGTGCGTTGACTTTAGAAGCTTGAATAAGATAGTGAAACCCGTATCATTCCCGCTACCGTTGATTGATGACATCCTATGTTTACTAGGTAAGGCAAAATATTTCACTGCACTAGACTTAAAGAGTGGATATTGGCAAGTGAAATTAGAAGATTCAAGTAAAGAAAAAACGGCCTTTGCATGTCACAAAGGACTATTCCAATTCAACCGGATGCCATTTGGGTTGAGTAATGCACCGGCAGTCTTTCAAGAGCTGATGAACATAGTTCTTCAAGGACAAGAGGAGTTTGCCATCGCATACCTGGATGACATTCTTATATTCTCAGAGACACCGGAAGATCATCTCCGTCATATTCAAGACGTTTTCAACCGCCTAAGGAAGCATGGACTTAAAATGAAGCTAAAGAAATGTAGTTTCTTCAAGGAACAGACAGAATATCTTGGTTTCATCATTGATGAACATGGCGTTACACCTGATCCAAAGAAAGTCGAAGCTATAAGAAAGTTACCAGCGCCCACTACAGTCCGAGAAGTTCGTGGCTTTATAGGTATGTGTAGTTATTACAGGAGATTTATACCGAACTTCTCTAAGATTGCGGAACCATTGATTGACTTAACCAGAAAATATGCAAGGTTCAAATGGACACCATGTTGCCAAAAAGCGTTTGACTTTATTAAAGAAAGTTTAACGGTAGTGCCTTTACTAGCATATCCAGATACTAATAAACCTTACATCCTGTACACCGATGCCAGCGACAATTGTATTGGAGCGTGCCTTACTCAAAAGACAGATGAGGGAGAAGATAAGCCAATATATTACTTATCCCACAAGCTGAGTAAAACTCAAGAAAAGTGGTCAACCATAGAAAAGGAGGCATTTGCAATCCATTACGCCCTTCAGAAGTTAGACCATTATTTACACGGTGCTCAGTTTACTATAAGAACAGACCATAAGCCGCTCAAGTATATCTTAGAATCTCCAATGCAAAATAAGAAAATTCAACTATGGGCATTAAGTATTGCAGGATATAACTGTAAGGTAGAGTGCATAGAAGGAAGATTTAACTGCTGTGCAGATCTCTTATCCCGATTACCGACAGTCAACCTCGAGTGTGAAGAGGAAGAACAATCAGAGCATGATGAACCAGATGTTAAGGACAATTTCTTTGAAGTGAACGTACTTAACTCCAATGCCTTTTCGCCTAAGAGATTTGCCAGATGTGAAGTTAATCAACACGACGAATTGGTCAAACCCTTTATTGATCTACCAGAGGATATCAACATCAAAGAAAGTCAACAACACGATGAGCAGATCAAGAAGCTGAAGAATCGGTTAAATAAAGGAACAGCAACGGCAACCGAAGAAAAGAAGTTTTTGGAAATTGATGGTTTAATGTACTATCTTTCAGATGGAGACTCAGAAGGCCCAAAACTTCGCCTGTATGTACCACGTGAGTTAGAACTTTTAGTAGTGCAGCAATATCATGACGGACTTGGACATATGGGAGTGGACAAAACATATGACGTAATCAGACAAAAGTACTACATACCAAATTTGTACAAAAGGTTATACTCTTATATAGAAGGATGTGTAGTATGCCAAACGAGGAGCAATAAGAAAAATCAACCTCCACTTCAAGAGACAGATATACCACCTTTTCCAATGGCTAAAGTAGGACTTGATCTATCAGGACCATATCCAACATCCTTGTCGGGAAACAAGTACATAGTTTCTTTTATTGACATCTACTCCGGTTGGCCAGAAGCTTTTCCCGTTCCTGATAAGTCAGCTGACAACATCGTACATCTTATCTTAGAAGAAATATATCCAAGATATGGCTGTCCTCTTCAAATCCTCACAGACAACGGAACAGAAAATGTGAATAAGAAAGTGGAAGAAACTTTAAAAGAATTGAATATCAACCATATCAAAACATCTTATTACAGCCCTCAAGGTAATGGTAAAGTAGAACGATTTCATAGAACTCTACATGACGTGATGGCTAAGAAAACAACAGACAACGCTCAAACATGGGATATTCATCTTAATCAGACGTTGGCAGCCATTCGTTTCCATCCTAACGACTCGTCAAAGTTTTCTCCATATTACCTTATGTACAACAGAGATGTCGTATTACCTCTTGATACGTTGATGAAACCTCGAAGGAGATACGCGGGAGAAGATCAACACAAGATCGCCCTTCAAGAACAGCATAAAGCTTTCCTGCTAGTACATCGTAATATGAAGGAAGCCAAGAAGAAACAGAAAGCTCAGGCCGATAAGAGAAGCAAAGATGAAAATTTTCAGGTAGGTGACCCTGTCTACCTTAAGAACAACAGAAGACAAAATAAGTTAGATAAAAAGTGGCTACCATATTATCGAATCATAGAGCAGAAAGGACCAGTTAGTTTCGTGGTGAGAGACCAATTGACTGGATTAACCACCAAATGCCATGCACGACAATTAAGACTGGCAGATATTTCGCACTGGCCCCTTTCACAAACCACTGAAGATGGTGGAAGAACTCTAAGAAAAACTAACTATGTGGTGCCACCGGAAGATGAATCGTCGTCAGAAAATGAAGACATGCAACCTGAACCATTGGAAAGAGCTATACAGTCCAAACAATGGGAAAGAGAAGGATCTTCAGACGAAGAGGATATTCCCCTAGCAGAACTTCAAAGACGTGTAAGAGCTAAGAAGATCATGTATGATCAGCAGTATAAACACGAGAATGATCAGACCGTAGATTCAGAATCGGATGAGACCCATGAGTCAAAACAATGTGATGAAAATAGTGGTCAAGACTATGAAATACCCTTAGATAACTCAAATGTACCCTTAGATGAAAATATGGAAATAGATGAAATAGTCCCTAAAGTAGGTCTAGGCTTCAAACCAATCCCTAAACCGCGTAAACTAACCCCTAAACCCCATAAGAAAAAATGCAAACAAGAATATGCTGAAGATTGCTTGGCTATTTTGAAGCAATTAACCAAAGTACTGGAATAAATAAGTTGCTTTAGTGTAGATGTAAAAAATCTTGGATAAGCTTAGCTTTGTATATATTGCACGCTTTTAAAAAGACATGACATGATGACCCCTGTGACATTAAAACAGATTGAGATACGCCGACTAGCAAACGCGGACTCAGCACCTCGGTTATTTATATGTATATGCGGAATTAAAGAGATTTAACATATACTCGAAATACATGAGACAGCGACTAAGTAAAAAAACTGTAAGACTAATTTTTGTACCTGATTTAAGATTATTGGTAAAAACAATCAAATTTTGCGATCATCATCTTGATAATGGGACAAGGTTGATCAGGTTTTCAGGGTTTAATGTCTTAAGACTAAAGATATTTAAGTTCTCCGTATGAACTCACTTACGGCGGGATTGCCAGTAATTAAATTGCAACCCATGAAATCCTCGCCTTGGGTGGGAAGCCCTTGTTTTATGTGTGTTTAACTTTGGCAGTAACAATAACATTAGGACTTTGTATTAAGAAACGCAAAACTATTCAAAAGTGGGGTGGTATATGCTTTGGTGGTTGCTGGACAGGTTGTCGAAAAAGGGGTAGTGACGGAGATAAGAAAGGTTCTTCCAAAGACACTGTATTTTGTTGTGTGAATCCAGAGAAATGGACTTCTAGTGACATTATTGAACTTGAACCAATCTCGAAAGACACTAGGATCCAAGAGAAACCCCGACGAAGCGGAAGAATTGCAACTCGCAAATTGACCAGTAACACGGGGACAATTTCGACTAAACTAGCACAACAATTTCTTGAAGAGGAGAAAAATGAAGAATATCCATGGACCAAATACTATCGACCGGACCCAGAGCTGGCACGTAAATACCTGGAAGAGATGGCCGCGATGTCTACGCAACAGAGGAACGCAGGAGACGCTCCGC
The DNA here is from genome assembly GCF_902806645.1 of Magallana gigas. Taxonomy (NCBI): domain Eukaryota; kingdom Metazoa; phylum Mollusca; class Bivalvia; order Ostreida; family Ostreidae; genus Magallana; species Magallana gigas. The sequence goes on along the minus strand of NC_047566.1, from coordinate 41,801,252 downwards.
GAGAAGTCGCCTCGCCATCCGCGCCGACCCTCTATCCACGGGTGCCGATGATGGATGAATAATTAAGCTACAGCCGCGAGGAAGTTGTGTATTCCTTATGAAAGGATTGTGAAATTTAGCGAAAATTAAAAAAATGTGAAATGTGTTAAAGTAGAAATGTGCGTTATCTTGTGCTAATGTAAATCTTGTATTTGTTGATTCACTCTGGAGAAATTCAGGAAGAAACCGATGGACTCCGAACCTATGACGCAAACCTCACCCCTAAGAAGGAAGAGATATTTTGTGAACTTACAAGCATGCACTTTGTATATATATGTGACATCAAGCTTAACCATACTTAGTATTACTTTGATGATGAATTACGATTATTTTCATCTTGATCATTATTGTCATACTTTATTCATTATTGTTTTCATGGTCGTAATGCGATATAATCAAACAACTATATATGATTTTATGTATACATCCTGGTTATAGATTTGTTTTTGTAGATGAATGATGTTCCAAGCCGGAGGTGGAAACATGTCACTTGTTACTATCTCTTAACATAGATGTTCTGACTGGTATGTCACTAGGAAGTTCGTCTGATCAAGGGTAGATCAAGGACGCTTTCCTATTCCGGGCGCCAGGCATGAGAAATCTCCCTTCGGGATATTTCTTTTGTTTGGGGGACGTATGTAAACAGATAGCCATGCTATGACCTTGAATTGCTAGTATTACATAATGGTCACTATGATATTTATGTGTACCTAGATGTTGCGCACTGAATGGTGTTAATGATAACTGACAGAATGAACTCTGTGACTCTTGTAGCAATGCGTAGTATTCCTAAATGATGTTATGAAACCAGGTGCATAATACGGGCAGAATAATATCCAAATTGAGAGTTTAACAACATGTGACCTATTTGGCGATTCTGTGTCTGCAACGAAAGCTCTAGTACTCTATATTGAGTCATGTATTGTGTATTCTATATATTAACCTTTGTAACCTGTTATGCCGTGTATGAATGAACGTATTGTGAGTAAGTGATGCCTCATACTAGGTGGGGGACTCCGAGACCCAGGACTCGGAGACTCAAATCCTGCATCCAGACTCTTTGATTGGCAGTTTTGACGGTTTGTTACTTTATTTAGGAATAAACTATTAATCTTAATTTTGAACACTAAATGTTCACTCATGATCGTCGTATATGGGCCGAACTAGTCAGAACTGTCCATCATAAGTAAAATGTTATATATACCCATGTAAAATGATGTTGAATAGATTTAGATTAAGAGATTGAGATAGATCCCGCTTATAGAGAGACTCCTGATTTGGGCTGCTATTAGCTGATGTTATTGTAACTATACGATCACGCTTAATAAAACCGCTTGAGAAAGAAATACTGGACTTGTCATCCATAAGCTTGAGCTGACCCTCAATAGGATCCTGTAAGACAGAAGGCTTACACTTGTACCTTTAATTTAGTACACTAACATTTTTATGAAAAGACGGTTTGTCTTAGAATAAGAAAGCTAATGCAATTCTGAGAAAAAGAATACCACATATTACCAATTCCATTGAGGTTTAATAAAAATATGGCCATTTAAGTGAACCCACCATTTCCAATTTCCTTTAGTAAACACAGATTTACAGGGTTCTCCATAGTAAAACATCTTTACCTGACCTTTTAGAGGTCAACTTTTGTTCAACCACCTTTAAAAAGAAACCTTATTCAATACAACATATGCCTACATGATATAATCATGATAAAAGCTTCACATCACTTAGAAATACCCTTACATGTATACCCCCCACACCCCAATCTTTTGATTTTCATAAAAAGTCATGGTTTGAAATGTTTTACCTAATTTTATGAAACGTGTGGCAGTTTCCTTGAGTAATTTCTCACACATATTTGAAAACAATCATCAATGATTCTAAAATTTGATCTTTATTTGTTTATTGTATGATTTGTAGCATTTTAATTAATAAATAGACAGCTGTCCTGCTTGTGATTTCTTGTTTTCATGAAAAAAGTAAGCTAACAATCATATTTAGTGAATATCTAATCTATTCTGATTTCTAGTCTCCTTCTAACCATGCTAAAACAGTAAGTTACAACCTACAAGTTAGACATCTGCCTTAAATTAGAATTAAATTCAAACACACCCAGGTAGCTGGAGACAGCTGGAGACAGAGTTGATTTCAATGAAAAATGTTCAAATTTGACACTTTTTTTCTGCATATATACCTTAGAAAGGTAGAAATAGGCTGTTTCTTGTTCATTTCAAAAGTAATAATCATAGCAGATGTTATTTCAAAGTCAAATGTACATTTACATATCCTACATGTAATCTTAATGCAGACAATTTAATAGAGGGGGGGGGGGGTTCAATTATGTAAACACATCTAAATATCTTTATGAAATAAAAAATAAAGGAAACATAATTGTATACTTTTATTGAAAAACAAATTTTCACAGCAATTATGAATTTCTTTAAACAGCCTTAATTTTGTTTTCATAATTTCTTATCAAACACAAACCACAACATGGCATGATGCTTTCTTCAAGTTCCATTATTGTTCATGCATTATCGGATTTAATTTGAATTACCGGTAAATAGTCTGTAGAACACAAGGAATATGCATGTGGATGGGGATGACAGGTTAATCTTAGGAGCTGACCCACAAGAATCAACAGGTGCCGGTAAAAGCCATGTGGTAACAAGAGTCTGTTTTGAGCTGAAATAAATAAAAAAAATAATTAGCTGTGTTTACATACATGTACTAGTAATAGCTGTGTTTACATTAACATATGCATAGTATTTCTGTAAAAAATACACTGACCATGCAGTGTAATAAGTATGACATATCCTAATACATGACATAACATTTAGGCAGTACAAGATCAAAAATTTGCATATCAAGTCATAATATAATATTAAAAAATTTTCATAGGTATAAACACTTATCAAATTGAGAAAGAGAGAGAGTTTGAGAGAGAGAGAGAGAGTTTATTACCGTACTTGTAGTGCAACAGTCAATATTTCAATTCGTAAATTACAAACGAATATTACCCACCGAACAGCGTCAAAGTACATGTACTGGTATTAGCTTCTGGTATACCATTTTTTATCAATTCTACTGTGTTTTTTTTTTTGCAAATAAATTTAGCGAGGGTTTTTGTTTATTTTCTTATAAATTACATGTTTTAAAAACAATACTACGTGTAATAAGCATAAAACATGTATGAGTAAACTTAATGAAGAATTTGTAATAGATTATTTTTCACAGAATGTGGTACATTACATGTATGTCTATCTTTATAAAACTAGCGTATATTTCGTGCGCCATAAATTGCAAGTTTTTTGTAAATATCATTTACTTGCATGATAGGTATATATGGTCTAACCAAAATTGTCTTCATAAAGCTACAGCTGTATGTACCACATATATGTTTTGTCACAAGTATACATTTTTAAAAAAAATACCCAAATTCCAACAGTTTAAATAAACTCAACTCATTCTCTGATAAGTTCATTGTGTTTTGTGCGTGCATATCTTATTTGTCTGCTGCAACAGCAGCCAATCAGCAGTAAGCTGAATCCACAAAAAGAAAGTTTGTGTTTAAGGAGCGGGTAAATTGTTTATGCGACACTGTCAAGAAAACCACACCAAATAATAACAAGAAACATAAATATTCACTTAAATGTATTCTGTTGTAAAGTAAAGGTTTTTAACACTTATTGCATCTTGCAAAACATGTGATGACCTTAATCATCTGTCATATATCTGATATACATGTATATGTAAAAGATGGGAGAAATAACGACGGAACAAAGTGGGATTTGAACCTGGCCCTCTCAATCTCTAGTCAAGTGCTCTACCAACTGAGCTACATGTATCTGGCACCGGTATTCAAACCAGTCTGACCGTCACATTCCTCCCCCTTAAATGATCTTCACCGTCGAAGATCATCCCTGGCAGGATCGAGTTAACCTGTTAGTTCCAGGGGTTGGTCACAACACCAATATTGTAACAGGATGGGAGAAATAATGAAGGACCAAACCGGATTTGAACCTGGGCCCCCTGAATCTCTAGTCAGGTGCTCTACCAACTGAGCTATCTGGCACTGGTATTTAAACGGGTCTGATCGTCACATATATAAAGAATTTTTTTAAACAATGTTGTTCAATAAAAAATAACTCTCGCAACCTTCAGTTTTTGTCTGTAATTAATCAATATTGGCGTGCGATCAGTTCTCGCCGTGTACCATTTCTCACCAGTGCATTGTTACGTCATTTTTTCAACATATAAAATTATATACGAAAATATGATGTAACAGTGCACCAGCGAGAAATGGTCCTCGGCGAGAACTGCTCGCACGCCAGTACTGCCAGTAGTCAGATTAAAAAAAGAGAATAAAAAATTACATTTAAAACATTAACAAGGACAATTTAACTCAATCATAACTGCTAAACTAAACAAGAAAAATTATGTGAACTGGTAGAATGGTAGGCATAGTTCTAACTTGTAACCTACTTGTACAAGTACATGTACCGGGTACCCGTTGGTCTGCTGAACCTCTTTAATGATACAATGATCGGCATCATAAAGATATTAAAGTCATGTTTTAACTCTGAAGTCTGGAGTATACAATTTTATTTACTTGAAGTTATGTCTACAGGGTATTCATGACTACATTTGGAGTCTTCTGCACAAGAATATATGATATGTTTCTAATTAGACCCTGCTTTGAATTTTGAGCTGAAAATTCACAATCTGTTATTTTTTTAAATAGATAAATTCAGTTACCCTTTCCAGTTCCCCATGAACCTCGAGCGAGTCTAAACATCCATGAAACATGTAAAAATTACACGTTAGTAAACAAACACCCACACCATAACAAAAACATCTAACAGTGTGCACGTACTTACATGTACATCTATACTATATACTGTACTAAATTTTAACCAGTTAACAAGAACCTTTAAAAGGAGTAAAAGCCTCACCTTCTTCAATAACATCCACATAAATCACACACTTTAATGTCCATCTTTTCTCCTTTATTACTCGTAGCTTATCAACGGCTGATCGTCGACAGAAGTGTGGCTGTCAGAATTTCCTCGTAAACGATTCACACGAGAAAAATATCCTCCTTAAACAAATATGTAGTATTGTTTCCTGTGCATGTTCATATGTTTCACAGTAAATTGAAAATGCATGTGTACACCGAAAGAATACACAACTTCTCTTCTGCATTACGGCTCTCTCTTTTCTACAACAATGCCGTTCGTTACTGTTTACATTCGGCGCGCGCGCGGGGGTTACAAACAGGGGCGCCCCGACAAATAGTTGCACATAGAACGTTTAAATAATGTGTGTTCATTGAATTCATAAATGATATAAATGAAAAAAAATGAAATTGTATCACAACAATTTATCTAAGACGCAACACAACGTAATGCATTAAATGCCTGGGCCTTAATGTGGCATTTGTTCGCTTGTGTGTCTATGTAGACATATTAACTCGTTCATGTACGATTCTCACATATTTGTTTTATGAAATTTGAAAAAAAATATAGCACAGAACTTGTTTAATTTGATACCAAATGACATAATTTAATATATTAAAAATAACTGAATTAATTTTTTTTCATAAAATGATAACGATTTTTGCTATCAGAAAAATACGTGTATGAGCTGCTGACCCCTAATTATAGGGGCCAGCCCTTTTTTCTTAATTTTAAATGAAAGCTCTCGATATTCTAAACAACTTTTGTTCTATATGTATTAACAAAATATTTTTAGTTTAAAGGTTATAATACAAAAAGCAACAAAATTTCAACCCCGAAAAAATCTTAAACTTTGGCGACAAATAGCTCAAAAACTAACAAAGAAATTACCAAAATTTTCATGCCAGCAAAACTATAAAATGTTACCGACAATTTCGCCAAATTTCATGCATCTATCATCTGTAGTTCCCGAGATCAACTCTGGACAAAAGACCCCCCAATTTTCAATTAAAGGGCAATAACTCATAACTGGAAGTGAATTTTAAAAATTTGAAAAAAACGTCTAGAGATATTAATATCATCTACATACCCTGAAAGTTTCGTAGCAATCAGACAAAAAATGTTCGAGAAATCTCGTGCACAAAATTTGCGGGAAAAAAAAAATAATAATAAGAAACAGTAGAATAACAGAAGGGTTTTCCGTTGAAAAACGGAAAACCCTAATAAGAAGAAAAGTGAAAAAGAAACAATAGAATAATAGAAGGGTCTTCCGCTGAAGACGGAAGACCCTAAAAATAAGAATAATCTTAACCCGCACAATAATAGAAAGGTCTTCCGTTGGAAACGGAAGACCTTAATAAATTCATATTTCCAAGTTGAACGAACCTCCATTCGTATCGACAGGTAATCTTAAATGGTTTTGTATAAAAAGATCTCAAACCGAGAGTACATATGTGGTGGATGAGCTAAAATCTATCCTTGATTTCAATAATTTATGCATCTTAAATCACGATTTTTCCTTACATTAAATGCAAAAGCCTCCAATATAAAATCAATACTGTATTTGATTGCATTTATCAGAAATTTCTTTCTGCATTTAAAGACCCTATGCGGATAGTTTTTAGCTCACCGAGACGAAGAGTGGGGGACCTGTTTAGAGTTTTTGATGCACTGCTTGTCCTGTATCTAAATTAATACTTGTCCTATCTTCACCAAATTTTTTTTGTGCATCTGGAAATACTTATCGACTTAAAAGGCTAGGATGCTGAATATGGGCCATGAATTTCAGATGCTGGAGGATTTTAAGCAGGTTAAAGTTTCTTGAGCAGGTGCCCTTTGATGGCTACATCTAATAAGTTACTACTGGTACTGACTTCACCAAACTTGCATGGATGGTGCGTCTTATGACACTGATTCACCATGCAGGCTTGAGTGCAGAATCTGAGCAATGGGTTTCTGATTCATCAAACTTGCATGGATGATGCGTCTTATGATACTCATGCACCTGGCAGGTCTAAATGCCGATTATGAGTCAAAGCTTCGGATGCTGAATGAGGTTAAGGTTTTTGGAGATGGTTAAAGTTTTTTCAGAGTAAGTGGCCTTTGATGACTATATCGTACTTACTATTGGTCTAAACTTCAGCAAACATGCATGACTGGTGTCGGTGGTGTATCTCATAATACTGATGCACTTGACAAGCTTTAATGTTTTTGATGCTTGCATGATGAAGTTAACATTTTTGAGCTGGTTAAAGTTTTTGGAGTAGGTACCGTTTGATTGACATCCCATTGGCGGATCCGGGGGGGGGGGGGGGGGGTCCGGGGGTCAGAACCCCCCCCCCCCCTTTTCTCTGGGACATATGCATTTTTTGGAAAACTTGTAATGCCTATTTAAATGCAATTTTTACCATTCATACTATAAATACTTTTATCATCTCAAATAAATGCTTTAAAATTGCTTATTTAAAGAATTTCTTATGCGGGTTATGCTATTTTTTGGAATGCTAGCTACCTTCATACCTAAATCACGAACGAAGTCTTTTTTTTTTTTTGTTTCCAAGAATCGGAAATTACGTTACAAAAATACCGTGTAAGGGGTTTATATGTAAACCATTATGTAAATGCACAACTTTTCAAAACTTTCTTGAATATGATCGCATCTGTACTAGTGCCGGGTGATGTTGCGCACCCCTTACAGAGGTCACATCAAGTCCTCTGGGACGACTATTGTTTGTACCATTGTATTACACACGTACCATCTATTCAGCAGATAAAGTATCCCCATTTTTGTCATATCCTATCATTTAGACCTTTATTTAAGAAGGCAATCGATAGAAATCAAAATCGATATATAGTTCAGAATTTAAACATCAAAGACATAAAAAAATTACCAAAAAATTTATATTTATAATAGCTTGTCGTAATAAGTCTGAATCATTTTGTTTTTTGTTTTTAGTGTTTCTTTCTATTAAGCATAGACGCACGTTCTCATTGCTGGAGACTTGTTTTTTTTCTAAGGCTAGAAATTGTGCAAATCTTCCTTACCTAACCCAAAACGCTTCATAAATGCAGAGCACTCTGATATTAAAATAGGTATGAAATACATGTAGATATTGACGAGATAACTGTTAATTAAATTTACGCACGGAAAACGTTCAAAAGGCCTTGTTTATTGACAAATAATGAATTTTGCACGTATTGATTATCATTAGTTGCACCCCCCTCCCCTTTCCAAATTGCTGGATCCGCCTCTGCATCCTTTAGTTATTAGTGGTTCAATCTTATCAACTTTGAATAGATAATGATACATCCTGTGATTCTGATGCACTCCACAAGCGTGGATGCTAAATCTGAGTTATTGGTTTCAGTTGCTGGAGGAAGTTAATATTTTGGGACCTGGTCACATGTTTATATGAATAATAGTACTAATTCAAACCTGCATGGTTGATTTAACTATATAAATGAATCACAGAAGTAGCTTCAGACACAGTGAGTGAATTTAGGCAGGTTTAAAATTTTGAAACAGATCAAAATATGTTAGGCGTTTTGAGCTGCTTATAAAATGAAGTAAATTCTGCTTATACATATTGAGAACTAAACAGTCAATATAACAATGGATGTGTCAAAAAAGGTGTCTTTAGATACAGAGCTTGATCTTGATCATTTTGATTCTGGAGCAGGTGTGAGTTATTTAAGTACTTGTAATTGATATGTAATTTGGATAGAAGCTGTCCTTACTTTCATTGATCATGTAATTAAAGCATAAAGCTAGCTTCATGAAGATACAGAACCTGACCTCCTTTATCAACGATGCTAAGAAAATGCATCTTCGCTAGCCAAGGGTTTTCGGTTCACTTCGCTCCCCATTAACCCTTGGCAGATCTCATTACGAAATGATTGACTGCAGCTGCGAGTAGCTGATCCAATCGCAGCGTTGTAAACAAGCGCTTATAAATAAACTTCTAAAGAAAAACATGTGTGATACTTGGTAGAACATCGGTGCTTTTCACAAGCTGAGGCACAAGTGCTCGAGTACAATACCTCCACAAGGATGGTCTAACCAGGTCACTTGAAAATACGATATATTTTAATGCATACGATGATAGAGATTTACAAACTGGGGACTGAACATGGCGAACAAAGAAGTTGCCTATCCCGTTAGCATATCGTCCAGGTTTATGGTAATTACTTTAAAATTCAATGAGCTGTATGTTATTTCATTTCTTTTTGTCCACCGGTAATAATTACGTAAACGATACCTGGTTTAATGGCTTGAATGCATTTATATATAGCGACTTTTTTAATCCATATACACGTCCCTACAAACACTATAAATAAAACATTCTTTGCTGTCTCTAGGTTAATCCGACTTAACTCGATATGAGTTAAGTCATGTTATGGAAATAAATAGATTAACCATTTCACTAATATATACATCGAAAGAAAGATAACTCCTCAATATAAGGTTTTCTTAACTTTTCGCACGGCCCCTTTTGGGGTCCTTCTATTACGCATGCGCAGGATCGAGTGTATCACCCTTTCTCAGCTTCAACCTGGAAAAAATTCAATCCCTACCCCTCCCACCCTATCTTAAAAGATTATATATTCCACAATTGTTCGTGTTTCTGTCTTCTTTTTTTCTGTATTTCAGATTCATAATTCCTTGATGTAAAAATTTCATCGCATCCACAAATAAGCGTCATGGCTTTACAACGACACGTGTGGCGTGCAGCTGTCATCAGTCAAACGAATTTCGCCTAAGCCTGCCCCGGATTCTGTTTACTTCCAGGTCCGTGGCCAATAATCGGGCTTACTTTAATTGACACTTTGTTTGATTCAGACATTAATTGACAGTGAGTCATTGAATACACTGAATAATTGAATAATTCTATTGATACATTGCAGTGGGTTGATTGTCATAATTGAATACATTGAGTAATCAATTAAATTGATACATTGATCTAACATTATAACTACCCAAAAGTCGATGTTGATCATTTAACTTACTCTATTGCTATATTTGCAATATTTTGCATACAATTGAATATTTATGATGTACTAATATATATTAAAATAAAGCCATGACAGAGACTGCCAATACGGCGTTGTTAATTTATTCTATTGAAATAATTATAACTTCCTGTCTATTTAATAGCATCGTTAATTATGTTCCGATTCTCGCTAGTCAACATTGTTTCTAGTTGTATAGATGCTGTAGCGTGTATATTACCCGTTATTTCATTCGATTAAAATGTAAATATTGAAGGGGAGCAATTCAGGTTGCTTGCTAGATAGTGCCACCGCATCACCGAGTTTTCGTAATGAGATGTGTTTGCTTTTAAATGACGTGTCATGATTCTTATGGTATTGTACTGTATAATATATACAATATTGTATCATATGATATTGTAAATATTAATAAATAGTACAATATGATATTTTATTTAAAAAAATGGTACGTATATGAAATATTATGTATAATATTATATTTTATCATATAATACAATATTGTATTATATGATGGTGTATCATATCGTTAATAAAATTCCATATAATATTGTTTCATGTGATTTTGTATCTTATACAAGAAATCTGTATAATTTTGCTTTAAATTGACATCACAAAGAATGTCCATGTCTGTCTTTCCATATTTGATAACATTGTCGGTAACTTGGATCGATAGAGTGGCATTGGCTGCATTAGAAAAAATGAAAAATGTCATATTTGGGGGACACCATTTTGATTATATAACAAATAATTTAATTTGATTTTTAAAAAAATAGGTATTTCCGGGAAGCCGTTTTATACGCTCATTTCCGATTACATACAGTTTAACAATAATATAATGGTATAATAAACATATGACATTTAATGTCAAATTACGTGTTGACCTTTCTTTTGTAAAGTTCGATCGATTCCTTTCAGAGACGAGGATTTACTTGCATTCCAAGAAATTTGTTTACCAAATCTATATATCGATTGCCTGATATTTCCTTCATTAAATCAGCTTTTGAAAATTGCTTGCTAACTAGAAAAACAATGTCATATCAATAAATAGCAGATGTCGTGTAAAACAATTTTTTCATGTAATGGTTTTTGTAAGATGTAGCCCGACAGCGAGTCATCAAATACATTTTACTGTATATACTGAAACACACTTAGTGTTAAAGGACACTGGAATTATATATCGCAAAATCTGGGTTCCAAATGCATGATATAGCCCTTTATACATTACAGATATTACTGTATAAATTATTTTTTCTAGATTTTTACAGTTTTGAATTCATACTTGAATCACACAGTACAAGTAATTCGTACTTTTAAATTGGTATTCATTTTGTAGAAATTGACATGGCTTAAAATATCATACACTTATTTTAAAAATCCATGACAAATAAAAACAATCATATATTTTGATATTATTGTAAATAAAAAAAATTAATGTTCATAAGACACACAAATTTTAGTATAATCTAAAAGAAATGTTCAGTCCTAGATAAAAAAAAACCAAAAAATTTTAAGGATAATATTGAATTATACTTTGCGAGAAAGAGCTATAAAGTACATTGAAAGATATTAAAAATTCAAATGTTTGATTTCTATGCTAAATAATATAGGTTGTTGCTTTTGTCACATTTAAGGTATATCCGAAGATTTATTGTAGCATCCAGCCTTCACATAGACAAAAATCAGGAATCCAGATCAAATCGATTTGTTTTCATACTATCAGACATAGACTCAATATAATTATTACATACCATAGTTATTTATCAGGAAACATAGAAAAAGTATCATATGTTTGAATTGACAAGGAGTCGAGTCTAAGATGAGGTTTGGTATTTTCATCACAAGTAAAATATTATACTTCCTCTAGATCGTGTGGCAGCAAGTGAATGCATATGCCAACACTAATTACTTGCATTTTGACTAGCTGATTCTTAACTTTGTACTTATTTTTTATCAAATATACTCAAAACGTCATGTCTCAGTTTCAACCGATTAAATTATTAAATGAGATTGTATCTATTTTTTGAAAATCCCCACTTTACAAAAAGCTTTGTAGATTTTATTTTAAAAATACATTTTATAACGGAAGTTCAACGCGTAGTGTTCTTATAAAATGTTTTAAGTTTTCAGTTTTAATCTCGAGAATTATAATTGGTAATTAAATAATTATACAAGTTTTAAATTTCTATTCAGATTACTAATTTACATTTAATATTAAATATTATAAAACTTTTAAAAGATCTTATCAGGTATTAGAAACATAATCAATAACATCTATAAAAGTACAACAAGGGCAAAGACTAAAACTCTTTGAAAATAATAAACATCCTGGTATACAAATAGGTATAAATATTTCATTATTTTAACTGTAAGAGTAAAAGTTTTCAGGGTCATTTATTCCACTTATCCCTCTTACAATCATATGTCATAAACTATTTCTTATCATTTATTTTCTTTACAGTGTCCATTCTTCCACAAGATTCAAACTCTTTCAATGCCGGAAATACCTGTCAATGTTCACAGCTTAGACGTTTAAAGGATACATATTTTTGCGATTGAATGAAATTAATCTTTACCTAATGTATACACACAATCATATAAATGATGTGATGAGGTTTAACGCTCGGGATTATAGCTTATAATTCGTGATTCTTTTTTTTCAAGTATTAGGATGTTTTCCATTTTCACGAATATGAGCTGATGCGATTCGCCATGTCCCAAAATTCTGATCCAAATTCAGGAAATGTTTTTAAATTGAACGACATTTCATATTTTATTTTATACAATCAGTAGTTTTCATATTTGATTGAGGTATTAGATCCATGGTTATAATATAGAATTGCATTTCAAAAAAATTAATGTCTTTTTTCTCTTGCTTTTGAATATATTGTATGCTACTTATGGGACGCATTACGTTTTTGTAAACTACCAGGCACATGTTATATATATGAATAATGTTTAATATCTTCACCTACTAATACATTTTAGAGTGCTTTCAAATTACTTTAAATACGAACACCATGCCTTGTGCCAAAACTAATCTATTAAAACTATTAAAAAATAAATCAAATCCTTATATAGCTAAAAGCATGTCAAGAACACCTTCACCCAGATTAGTAGACAAAAACTTTCTCAAAAACATTATTAATCGCATGATAAGATGTGGTATAAAGATCTATTTTAAGAACTATTCTCTAAGATCTATAGAAATAAGCGATTTAAAACATTGCTTGTCAAGCAGGAAAAAAACATAAGTACAGTCACATGTATTTCTGTAAATTAAATATGAAGCCGATATGTTTCAAACCCAGATCCAATTAAGTTTGTGTACACGTGTGTATGTAATCACGTGAGAGACGCACGAGAAATTGTTTAATGGGGGTATTTTTCAATAAATTTGTTTATTTATAGACGAGTTAGTGGGCACATTTTCCTTCCTGTATATAACATCCAGTTAGAAAAATGGGGCAACATTAAGTTACTCCTCCTTACTGTCTGTATAACCTACAGACTTGTGTTTTGGGGTTACTTCTCTTTTACTTATTACACTATCAATTCAATGTATAAAGTACATGTACCAGAGTTTTTGGATAATGTGTCTGGGGTCAATATGTGTGGTTTAATACCGCTTCACTCTCTGGCATATGATGTGTTATTTTGTGTACACCTTCAATAATCTTAATCCTGTCTACATTGGATTTGTGTGTAAGCCTCTCTTTTGATATCATATTTAGGTCAATCACAGGCATGTAGCATTATTTTGAAAGTGAGTGGGCCAGACTCATCCAAAAAATCTTGAAAAGCAAAAAAAAGAAGAAGGAAAAAACGGTCCAAAATTCTAAAAGTTCTAATCCGTTGGAGGGAAGGGGGTGGGGGTGTTCGGTAATGAAATGAGTTTTTTTTTTACTGAATTGGAAGAGGTTTATGGGCCTGATGAGGTATCTTCTGAGACAAATCGTAGATGGCACAAAGTCGGTCAACGATTCATCAAAATTAGCTGATATGTGACCATAACACTCAAGGTTAATGTCTCAAAACTCAGGGAAACAATGGAAAGTAATGGCAGATGTATACACGATTTGTGATACTACCAATTTGAAAGCTGTTGGCATATCGGAGGTGCATTTCATTTTTAAGCGTATTTGAAAGTTCGAACGATCTCTTGCAGATTGCAAAAAACAGGGTGCGAGAACAAATTGCTAAGCAAAGCCCTCTACCTTCAATGCAAATTCATTGTTCTTGGATTACATGCTCAAAAAAGCTGAACGCATAATTATGATATTCATGAAGCTCTCTTAGACTATCTAAATTGTGAAATTCAATACCGAATGGGCAGGGCTAAGGACCCTTAGGTAGAGGCATTGGGGCCATATAGTGTATTGAACAAATAATATTTGTTTCTGTTGTAAGACAGTTGTTGGAGATAAAATAATTGCATTGTTATTATATGCCTGTTATCTAATTGTAAAATTTACTGCCCCTGGGACAGAAGTTGAGCCTTTTTAATTTGGAAAGAAGGAAGAGGAACAAATATGGCCGATTAGTGAAAATGTACCATTCCTACGGTTAATTGCTGTTTGTCGTCTATAATCAATTTTAACTTTATTTTGAAAACTACGAGGCAAATTGTTACTTTGCAATATTTAATTGAATATATGTTCTACTCTTATTTCCTGTGCATTTTATATTTCAGTTGAAGAAAAATATTGTGTGCATGATGTATACATTATAATTTTTTTTACCAAAAGGTATACACTTTAAGGCATCTTGAGCTTGGGTATAGATTATCCCAGACTCTTTTGACTCTTGACCACCCCCCCCCCTCCCATTTCATTAATAATTATTTCAAAAATTCAAATAATAAAAGCGGGTATAACAGTCATAGGAGTTTCTACGTTAGGTTAAGACTTTAAAATGAAGCTTAAAATGCAAACATGACACTGTGACAAATCATCCTAAGGAATATGGGACTGGTAAACGCTAAGGCATGTGAGTTTCTTTTTGTTTTTGAAAGTTGTATATATTGATATGAATAAAAAATAGAACCAGAACCATTTTAACAAGAGCTTGGACTTTGGTTAATTGTGTCAAACAGCACTGTGACGTAAGCAAAGCTTGCCACTCAGTGATGGCTCTTTGAAATCAACAAGATTTGCCTGGCTACGCAATCGGTGCATATGTCGCTTGAAACCGCGTTATTTTTAAAATATTTTAAGCAAAAAAAAAATAGCTACGCCCTACTGAAAGTCCAAGGTCTTGTTAAAATGGTTCTATGTACCTATAATGTCTGTTTATCTGTTTGTATGATAAAGCGTTTTTCTTCAAATAATGATACTTTTGAAGGTTGAAATTTATCAAATTATATAATTACACTGTATATTTTAAAACAATTAAGAAATATATACAATAAAAATTAACAAGAAAAACAATTGATGATTTGAATCTGGTAGAAGATATGACATGAAATATATTTTTTCATGTTCATTTTTTCGTACGACCCTGCTGGAAGTAATATAACTTCAAATATCAATGTCAATTGAATAATACAAATTTTCAGTTTTCCTGACGTTTTATCGATTGGAAAAGATAAAAGCTTTAAACAAGCTGGATATTACATGCAATAATAAGTAATAAATGTATGAAATTATCCAGTCCATCAAAATCGAAAAATAAGCGACCTTTTGTATCATTGTCACTTCCCCAATACACTTTACATGACTGTACATATTGTGCAACCTTCGCACTACCCCTTAAAAAACCCCCAGACTGCTATAACCACTTTTATGTACATACATGTATATTTTCAAAGCGGTATGAGGAGAAACTATCATTATGCAACAATACATTTTTACACAACTGCAAGCAACTGTAAATATCACCATGTAGTAAATACGTAAACATAAACAGAAGATCCTGTCCACGACAGATGGCCTAACAGCATTAGTCACGTGGTGAACGGGTACTCTGATAAGGCGTTTTTATTTTTCTGGGGGAAGAAGACACATACAACAAAGATGTTTTATGCACTAGCAGTACTACTTCTGGCTAATATAGGTAAGGCTGTTTTACCATCTCTTAGATTATAATTTTGTTTGATTTTATCTGTATGTTGCACCTGGACCAGGAGTATTTGATTCTTGCCGTTCTGTTGACCTATTGCGCAGGATCGATTATTCTATATTAGGGCGAACTTATGAAAATTGCAACAGGTACCTAAGGTGCAAGCACTTTGCTTAATTGGCTTCTTATTTTACAAGCGACAACACTCATTAATAAATTGAAATGTAACTATTCACTTGGCACTGAAAGCCATTGATTTAATATTCCGAACTTCTGTAAATTTGAAGCCTGGGTCACACTTAACAAAAATGCTAAGCGTTCACCCTGATGAATAGAATAATTTGAAAATTAGTAATAAAATGATATGACATCTTTAAAATTGTGTAGCTAACTTCTCAACAATAGCACATGTGAGCTAAAGCAATACTGATTGAAACTGCTAATACTGGTCGAAACCTCGAAACAAGAATATTAAGCACGTGCTTCTTATCAATAGCATTGTTTTCCAATTGACATTAAATAGTATATAGTACTGTATGCAAAAAATACCCGATTTATATAGAATTGTCCAACGACCATTAGAAAGAAACCAGAGCCGCTGGAATGTTGGTGTCCGAATTGTTCTTACGACATATGCCTTTAAGTACTTTAAAAAAAATATACTGTTCATTTCATCCTCGATATTGTTTAAGATATTTAACAATCACTATAAAAAGTTATTTTTAAATTAGCATAATAGTGTATCAATAGTTCCACCGAGAACCAACAGCAATTGGAAAGCTCCGGGGAGTATGGGGGGGGGGGGGGGCTCAACAGAACCAGAAGTGTTCATGATATCCAACAATTGTCCAGGTCTTGGTTCACAACCAGGGGTCATAAGAACTCTGTTTCTAACCACATGAAAGTCAGTTGAAAATCAGTCACCCCAACAGCTAGCCAAACTAGTGTGGTAACTTCACATACTCAATACATTATATCGGGTGAACAATTACATCTGTGGTTCAGTCTATATTTTAACTTTTCGAATGATTTCACATTTTTTACATAGTTTTGTGTACATTATAAAATATCACGCGCAATGACAATACCAAATATGATATTTTATTAAATTATTAATACAGTGTGTATTTTCACATTCTCAAATTACGGTAGTCAAAATAATTAATCAGTTTAAAATATCTAATTTTTTGGAGAGGTAACTTTAAAATAACGATATCCAATATACAGGAATAACAGACAATTTTATTTTTACACTATTACATGTAATATCTGAAAATGTCAAAATAAGTCGAAAACTTCATTGTAACTAAATTATAAGTTTTTCAAATCGAAATTGCAAACACCACAGTGGAGTATGGGTCTACAGACATTAGCATTTCTTGTGGTGACGAACGGACCTACGCTCAGTACAGTGTTCGCCATCTCCCTTAAAAAGTCTGATTCTTCAGTTGTATCCATAACCACATCATCCAACGAAGGCATTTCATGGCAAGACACGTCCCTGCAGAACCGTAATGGCGTCACAGCCAATGGATCCTTAAGTGACGTCAGCAAGGCGTACAATCATCTTTACATTCCGAGTTCTTCGGTCCTTTACCCTGATGATGGAGGTACTTACCAGTGCACCATGTCAGGGTTAGATCTGATAAATACTCCGGTAACCGAAAATTCGGAATCAGTGTTTCTTAATATTACAGGTAAGAGCCTTGGCTTCGATTTCCTTGATATTTGTTATAAATTGGTAAAACCTATTTCTGTTTATAGTTTGAAATATTATTACACTGATTGTCAAAAATGTATAACGTAGAAAGTAGAACCAATCAAAATACTGTGTGTTTTATCACTAATAAAAAATTAATCCCCATTGTATTGTTCGTTAAAATTAGCAAAATTCACTCGAAACCAATAATATGTTTTGATTTAATAGTGTTGTATAATAAATATTGACGTTGTGTGTTTCAGTTTTATTAGCTCACCTTGGCTGAAAGCTCAAGTGAGCTATTCTGATCACATTTTGTCTGTCGTCCGTCTGTCTGTCCGTCCGGCTGTCTGTAAACTTTTCACATTTTCAAAATCTTCTCAGGAACCGCTGAATCAATTTCAACCAAACTTGGCACAAAGCATCCATAGCCTAAGGTGATTCAAAGTTGTGAAAATTAAGGATCACGCCCTTTTGCAAAGGGAGGTAAATAGGAATTTATGAAATTTTTCGAGAAATTTTCAAAAATCTTCTTCTCATGAACCATAAGATCTGAAAAGCTGAAACTTGTGTGAAAGCATGCTCAGGTAGTGTAGATACAAAGTATCATGAAAATCATGACCCCCGGGGGTAGGGTGGGGCTACAATGGGGGGGTCGAAGTTTTACATAGGAATATATAAAGTAAATCTTTAAAAATCTTCTTCTCATTAACTAATCAGCCAGGAAAGCTGAAACTTGTGTGAAAGCATGCGCTGGTAATGTAGATACAAAGTTGTGAAAATCATGACCCCCGGGGGTAGGGTGGGGCTACAATGGGGGAGTCGAAATTTTACATAGGAATATACAGAGTAAATCTTTAAAAATCTTCTTCTCAGAAACTAATCAGCCAGCAAAGCTGAAACTTGTGTGGAAGCATTCTCAGGTAGTGTAGATTCAAAGCTGTGAAAATCATGACCCCCGGGGGTAGGGTGCGGCCATACTGGGGGATCGAAGTTTTACATAGGAATATACAGAGTAAATCTTTAAAAATCTTCTTCTCAGAAACTAATCAGCCAGGAAAGCTGAAACTTGTGTGAAAGCATCCTCAGGTAGTGTAAATTCAAAGTTGTGAAAATCATGATCCCAAAGGGTAGGGTGGGGCCACAATGAGGGGTCAAAGTTTAACAAAGGAATATATAGGGTAAATCTTTAAAAATCTTCTTCTCAGAAACTAATCATCCAGATGATTCTTTATAATTGTTAAGACTTTGGCCCCAGGGCAATTCTTTGGCCTCACAAGAAGGTTCAGACTTTGATGTAGGTTAATATCCCATATATAAACTATTGTTAAGGATCTTTTTGAGAACTGCAATACTCAACATATGATATAACTATAAAATCATCCTGTTAGAAAAAGGACTAATGATTATAAACATAAGAATATCCAGGGGAAAATGGATTTTATTTATACAGGATCTACATGTATTATTGTACATTGTCCAAAGAGTTTGTTTAATGACTCCATTAAGCTGATTTTATCATGCCTATTGTTCATCAGGTGAGCGATGTGGCCCATGGGCCTCTTGTTAATTTTTTGTAGGATATATTGATACCACTAAAGGTAGGAGATATTACGATATCTTTAATGTGCCATTTTCCTGTCTTACGTCTCTTTCTCTCTCTCTCTCTCTCTCTCTCTCTCTCTCTCTCTCTCTCTCTCTCTCTCTCTCTCTCTCTCTCTCTCATTTTATTATATTTGTTTTGCAGCTCCTGATTTGTTTACAATAACAGTTCCAAGCTCAACAAAACCAGGTAAGGGGATAACACCAGTGACAACATAGAGATTTGGTCAGAACATTCAGCACAGTTTATTTGATTAACGAGCACTTTCTCATATCCCTTTCCATTGCATATTCTAACGGCACGTGAAATAATCTTTCCCGAAAGATTTTTTGAAAATAAAACTGACAAATAAACAATGAAAACAATTACTTGGAGAACTTTAGGTTTAATGTATTGGCTAACACTGAATATGAATAATTTAATGCATTGGCTTACACTGAATATAATATCATAGTTAACAGTTATAGCAGCAATATTATTATAATTGCAGCAACACCTGTATCTACTCCGTCTTCATCCTCAGGTAAAAAGGCATAATTATCAAAGTGTAATATTGCTGCCAGTGTACATATATAATACCATACTGTTCAGCGTACAATATAATACCATATCGTACAGTACACAATATAATTTAAATACCTTAACGCAGACATCTAGTTTATCTATCTAAATTACATTTACTCTGCACTGAAGAACGTTGCATGCTTTGCCGAATTGGCTTTCTTAAAAACTTCACAAGTAAATCATGATTACAGCATGGACCATTGAACAGCTAACCCATTTATTGGATCTCAAAAGATAATTTTCATGAGCACAATTTTAGCAGAAGTTACCTCCCGTTGGCGTCCATGTTGTGGTTCAAACTGCCTTGATTCTTTCATTATTCAACAAATTACAACTTGCAATACTGGGCAATTTGACGCAGATACATGTAGCGCTGTTCTTTATGACATAAACATGTATATAGAGGCTTGTAAAAGCTTCCCATACCTTATATTTATTTAGCTGTTCTGATTTGCCCATCTCATTTCTGCCATACTTGTTTAACTGTGGTTGCTCAAAAAAGGAAAATTCACTGCTTTAACCCACAAGATGGCAGCCAAAGAAAATAACTCATACGGAATGGGAACTATATATATATTATACCTTTTGAGAGCGATATGCATAAAAAACTAATTAAACTTGATTTTGAAGTAAAACATATCATATCTATGTGATTATATTTAACTTAATCGGTAACGCAATACTATGCTGTATTACATTTATCTATACAATCTACCAAATGACTGTAGTAAAGTATATTTATAATCTGCAAATCTTATTTGGCGTATGGTGCGTTATTGATGTTCGGTATTTAAACATGTCTGTACATGTATGTAGTAATACGTGAATTGTTTTCTTTTTTTACTGACAGCATAATAAGTAAAAAGAATTCGTTGATCATTAGTCGAATCAGTATGCAACATGCTATTACGAATTCAAATGTTGAATATAGTTTTTAAAAGAACTTGTAAGGTGTTTTTTTTTACTTTGATTTCTAAGCGTACGGTTTTAAGTTAAAAATGCGTTAATAGAAATGTGACCGTTTATCAGTTATTTCAAGCAAAACTGTTATTTTCCGATGCTTTCATAGAATATTTGCAGCGAAAGTTAGATAGACACTGTTATGGAATTTGGATAGGGCCATGTAGTTCACTATCGTATCATCGCACCATCGACGTTTAAGTAGATAGTGCGATGGTGCGATAGTACGATGACGATGATGCAATGGTGCGATGACGATGAAACGATGGTGCGATAGCGCGATGACGATGATGCGATGGTGCGACAATGCGATGACGATGGTGCAATGGCACGATAAAGCGATGATACGATAGCGATAGTGCGATAGCGATGACACGATGGTGCGATAGCGATGATGCGATGCTTAATCGCGTTATAATTAGTTCTTTATCGCGTCATCGTCATCGTATTATCGTAGCATCGCTCTATCGACTTTCCATAAAAAGAATTACATTCCAAGCAGCCATTGCACAACATGAAGAGATGCTAGCAAATATTATCAATGGGTAGGACTTAAGATGAAATAAATTTATTACGGACGAAGTAACATGCAGATGTTTGTATTTGTTGATGTATAAATATAATTCCTGCAAATATATCATCAGAAAAATAACTATTAAGTAATAAACTTGTACATAATTCCCATCTAAATCTAAATCAAAGGATAATACTTTTGTATGGAATCCGGATAGGGCCATGTAGTTCACTATCGCATCATCGCACCATCGACGTTTGAGTCGATAGTGAGATGTTGCGATAGTGCGATGACAATGATGCGATAGTGCGATGACGATAATGCGATGGTGCGATAGTGCGACGACGATGATGCGATGGCGCGACAATGCGATGACAATGGTGCGATGGCACGATAAAGCGATGTCGCAATGATGCGATGATACGATAGCGATAACGCGATGGTGCGATAGCGATGACACGATGTTGCGATAGCGATGATGCGATGCTCTATCGCGTTAGTATTAGTTCTTTATCGCGTCATCGTCATCGTATTATCGTAGCATCGCTCTATCGACTTTCCATAAGAAGGATTATATTCCCAGCAGCCATTGCACAACATGGCGTTTGATGAGGAAGAGATGCTAGTAAATATTATCAATGGGTAGGA
The DNA here is from genome assembly GCF_902806645.1 of Magallana gigas. Taxonomy (NCBI): domain Eukaryota; kingdom Metazoa; phylum Mollusca; class Bivalvia; order Ostreida; family Ostreidae; genus Magallana; species Magallana gigas. Next base: position 41,779,197 of record NC_047566.1, on the reverse strand, counting down.
CTTAAGATGAAATAAATTTATTACGGACGAAGTAACATGCAGATGTTTGTATTTGTTGATGTATAAATATAAATCCTGCAAATATATCATCAGAAAAAAAATCTATTAAGTAATTAACTTGTACATAATTCCCATCTAAATCTAAATGAAAGTATAATACTTTTGCAATATTATAATTCATATTATGTTCACAAGTCATTAAATATTTAAAGGGAGGTAACTCTTACAATTACAACGAATATAGAGTACGCACTTTTCCCTTGTTAGTCATACAAAAAAGTACTGGTTAAAAATATTAAAGACACACTCTATATCAATCTAACAAATCTAACAGCTCACAAGTATACTGACATTAAATCTTATTTCGCTCAATATATAAAGCATAATTATGTGTTTGTTAATTAATTTGAATGAGAATTATCATCCCCCCATTTGAATCCATGCCTTAGTCATGTGGTTTTCATTAATTGCATTGTTTTCTTTATTTATTTACCTATGATTTAAATATTTATATCGTTAGCAAAAGGGTAAAGCTAATTTGTAATACCTATTTATTATTAGAGAATCAAGTTTATCAACCTCTCATATAAAATCCGTTCACATATTCACTGCCTGTCGCTTTTTCTCCTTTCAATGGCGCATGCGCAAAAAGTCGATGGCGCGATGGTGCGATGACACGATGACGATGACGCGATAAAGAACTAACGATGACGCGATAGAGCATCGCATCATCGCTATCGCACCATCGTGTCATCGCTATCGCACCATCGCGTTATCGCTATCGTATCATCGCGTCATTGCGCTATCGCTTTATCGTGCCATCGCACCATCGTCATCGCATTGTCGTGCCATCGCATCATCGTCATCGCGCCATCGCACCATCGCATCATCGTCATCGCACTATCGCATCATCGTCATCGCACTATCGCACGATCGCACTATCTACTCAAACGGCGATGGTGCGATGATGCGATAGTGAACTGCATGGCCCTATCCGGATTCCATACTTTTGCAATATTATCATTCATATTATGTTCACAAGTCATTAAATATTTAATGGGAGGTAACTCTTACAATTACAATGAATATACAGTACGCACTTTTCCCTTGATAGTCATACCAAAAAGTATTGGTTAAAAATATTAAAGACACACTCTGTATCAATTTATCTAATCTAACAGCTCATTAGTATACTGAAATTAAATCTTATTTCGTTCAATATATAAAGCATATGTTTTTGTTAATTGATTTGAATGAGAATTATCATCCCCCCGATTGAATCCATGCCTTGATCATGTGGTTTTCTTTAATTGCATTGTTTTCTTTGTTTATTTACCTATGATTCAAATATTTATATCGTTAACAAAAGGGTAAAGCTAATTTGTAATACCTAATTATTATTAGAGAATCAAGTTTATCAACCTCTCATATAAAATCCGTTCATATATTCACTGCCTGTCGTGTTTTCTCCGTTCAATAGCGCATGAGCAAAAAGTCGATGGCGCGATGGTGCGATGACACGATGACGCGATAAAGAACTAACGATGACTCGATAGAGCATCACATCATCGCTATCGCACCATTGCGTTATCGCTATCGTATCATCGCGTCATTGCGCTATCGCTTTATCGTGCCATCGCACCATCGTCATCGCATTGTAGTGCCATTGCATCATCGTCATCGCGCTATCGCACCATCGCATCATCGTCATCGCACTATCGCATCATCGTCATCGCACCATCGCACTATCTACTCAAACGGTGATGGTGCGATGACGCGATAGTGAACTTACATGGCCCTATTCGGATTCCATACACTGTAGATCAATTCATCTGGTTTTTAGAGGGTAAAATAGGGATATTGTGAAACATTTTTAGGTCACCTGAGTAAACTCAGTTCGTCGTCGTGCGTTGTGCGATGTTCGTCGTGCATTAACAATTTTACACTTATAACTTCCTATTAAGAACTACAGGGCAAACTGTTACCATTTTTGGTGTGAGGCATCTCTATGGTAAGAGGAATCTAAATTATGAAAACTGTGGCTCTACCACCCTCGGGGCACCAAAAGCGGGGCCAAATATGCAAAAAAAAAAATTAATTTTCAAAAATCTTCTTCTCTACTCCCACAGATATGAGGAAAAAACTGGTTGCATGGTCATGATTTCCATGAAGCCCTCCACCACATTTGTGAAATTCATGGTTCCTTGGTCAGGGGTTCTGGCTCTAGGGTGGGGCCAATATGGCCATAAAGTAAAAATTTATTAAATCTTGGAAAATCTTCTTCTCTACTCCCATATATATTTTAAAAAACTAAATGCGTGATTATGATGTCCATGAAGCCCTCTACCAAAATTGTGAAATTCATGACCCCTTTGTCAGAGGTTCAGGCTCTAGGGTGGGGCCAATATGGTCATATAGTAAAAATGTATTAAATCTTTAAAAATCTTCTTCTTTACTCCCAAACATGTGGGCAAAACTGCATACATGGTTATGATGTCCACTAACTCCTCTACCTAAACTGTGAAATTCATGACCCCTGGGTCAGGGGTTCAGAACATGGGGGAGGGGGTGGCAATATGGCAATAAATTGTTAATGCATATAATGTGTTCAATCTTTTTCTCTATTCTCACACATCTGTATGAAAAACTGACTTCATAATTATGTTTTACTCCAGAATAAAACCCAATTAAATGAATATATGAGACTCACTGACAAGTTTGTGTATGGATTATATGCTACTCAGGTGACTGTTAAGGCCATTTGGCCTCTTGTTACACGTTATGCTTTATTTATAAGTTGTAACATCCTTAAAAACATGGTATGAAAATATTGGATAATGAACTTTGCTAAAACTATTATTTAGAAGACAGTAATAAAGTATAAGGCACACTTTTTTTTACATATTAGAGATTAAAATAAAAACGTGTGAATTTAAGTCATGCACTTTAACAAATGAATTAAACACAGAAACCATTGAAAGTTGGACAAGTTAAATCCCGATGTTTTAATTTGTCTACTCATTTTATTATTCAGTACTAATTAGTGCAGGGTTTTTTTTAAGGATAAACGGGGAACTATTGTCAAATGTGCATTGTACAGCCTTGCATTATTCTCTATCTAAAAATATTTGTTTTCCAATTACTATCGTTTCTACATCTTGTGAACAAGTGTCAAACCTGGAAGGAAATACGAATTCGTGTCATTCAATCCAAGAACGGATGTAGACATTTTATGCATATCCAAAATAAAAGTTTTCCCCCATAATATTACACATCTGATGCAATATATCATGAGACTCATTGACAAGTTTGTGTATGGATTATATGCTACTCAGGTGACCGTTAAGGCCAATTGGCCTCTTGTTACACGTTATGCTTTATTTATAAGTTGTAACATCCTTAAAAACATGGTATGAAAATATTGGATAATGAACTTTGCTAAAACTATTATTTAGAAGACAGTAATAAAGTATAAGGCACACTTTTTTTTACATATTAGAGATTAAAATAAAAACGTGTGAATTTAAGTCATGCACTTTAACAAATGAATTAAACACAGAAACCATTGAAAGTTGGACAAGTTAAATCCCGATGTTTTAATTTGTCTACTCATTTTATTATTCAGTACTAATTAGTGCAGGGGTTTTTTTTAAGGATAAACGGGGAACTATTGTCAAATGTGCATTGTACAGCCTTGCATTATTCTCTATCTAAAAATATTTGTTTTCCAATTACTATCGTTTCTACATCTTGTGAACAAGTGTCAAACCTGGAAGGAAATACGAATTCGTGTCATTCAATCCAAGAACGGATGTAGACATTTTATGCATATCCAAAATAAAAGTTTTCCCCCATAATATTACACATCTGATGCAATATATCATGAGACTCATTGACAAGTTTGTGTATGGATTATATGCTACTCAGGTGACCGTTAAGGCCAATTGGCCTCTTGTTACACGTTATGCTTTATTTATAAGTTGTAACATCCTTAAAAACATGGTATGAAAATATTGGATAATGAACTTTGCTAAAACTATTATTTAGAAGACAGTAATAAAGTAGAAGGCACACTATTTTACATATTAGAGATTAAAATAAAAACGTATGAATTTTAGTCATGCACTTAAACAAATGAATTAAACACAGAAACCATTGAAAGTTGGACAAGTTAAATCCCGATGTTTTAATTTGTCTACTCATTTTATTATTCAGTACTAATTAGTGCAGGGGTTTTTTTTAAGGATAAACGGGGAAATATTGTCAAATGTGCATTGTACAGCCTTGCATTATTCTCAATCTAAAAATATTTGTTTTCCAATTACAATCGTTTCTACATCTTGTGAACAAGTGTCAAACCTGGAAGGAAATACGAATTCGTGTCATTCAATCCAAGAACGGATGTAGACATTTTATGCATATCCAAAATAAAAGTTTTTCCCCCATAATATTACACATCTGATGCAATATATGTTAACTGTACTTATATTAATTATTATCGGACATCGACGATTATTAATGAATATTGAAAACATAAACAATATGAAAGGGAAGGGAATATTCTTTTTTTTTTTTTGAAATACATGCAAAGCTGTGAGTAAATCTACAACAAATTCCGTCAGTCTATGCGAATTATTGAATATGAATAGTGAACTGAGCATCAACACATAAACAATTTTTTTCTTCTAACATTGTTAGGGATATTTTTCTGTATTTGTTACAGGTTGTGAGCTGTCCAGGGGAAGTATACTGCTGATATTTCTGACTACTCTTGGATGTAGTGATGCGAAGATTTTGAGTTTATTTTTAAGAGATAAAAAATGAAATGAGATCCAAAACACATCAAAGAACTATATATGATAAGAGTTAAATTTGGCCCTCATAATTCGCCATTTTTTAAAGTGTTTCGCTACAATAAAATGTTAACTAATCTTTTTAGAAGAGTTGATATAAAAAATATTTTTCATCTATTTACTTGATTTATTTGCACTCACTGGCAGTATATGACGCCAGAAGTGACGCCATTTCTATAATTCAATCAAACTCAGAACCAAAATTGAACCAAAATGAATATTATGTAAGCACATCACATACATATCTGTACTAAGAAAACAAAGAATGATAGTAAAATGATGATGTTCATTTTAGGGGGCCATTTTAGGTCCTTATCATATATAGTCGTTTAACCAATTTCATTTTATTTTTCATAGCCTTTAAATAACAAATGCAACTATGATACACCTTTAATTAGTACATATTATGTTATATTTTAATCCCTTAAGAGCATGTCTACGAGAAAACCATGCAAAAGGTGGTGGGAGCAAGGTTCTCTGATCAACTTCATATTTTGTGTGTAACAGTGTGCATCTATATGAAATAATATGCCACAATTTTTTTTTTGATGTGGTCAGTCTAAACTTGGTTCTGCAGCACTGTTACTAAAAATAGCATTTTGACCCTTTTAAGAAAATTTTTTTGCATAATTAACCAAATTATTGTTAAGAATTCTGAGTTTAGTTTAAATATAAATTCAAAAAGTCATTTAGAGTTAACACTAACAAGATACACTTGTGTTAATCATTTTGTGAGAATTCCAAAATATTCTTTCTGTTAAGTGCCGATAGGTCACGAATTTGGCATGTTTTCAACTTTTTGTAAAATTATAAAAAAAATACATTTTTTAAATGCTTACAAGTCAGAAAATGGCACTTTAAATTCACTAAATCTGTTTCTAGTTATAAAAAGGACATTTATCTTTACAATATATCAAAAATGTGTCTTTGGACTCTCAAAAATATTGCACATATATTGTCTTTAAGTTGGACATTTTTCTACTTTTAAAACTCTCCAGAATCTGTAGTTTAGCGTTAGTTTTACATTGTCACAAGTATATTATGGGAAAAAACCCGATATATTCGCGAGCCAAACAATATTTTATTGAACTGAAGGGTTGCTTCAACACATTTCAGGGTTTTTTTTAAATCAATGCATTTATTAAAACACGAGATATCATGGGAAAATGGGAATTTGAATATACAAGTTAGCTGAAATGAACTTAACTATTTTTTAAAAATCTTATATATCTCACTATTAATGAAAGAAAAAGTAAGGAAGCTTACGTACTCCCCACACCCCATTATTTGCCAGTGCTACACATTAAGACAGACATAGTACCCATTAGATACATGAATGAATAATTACAGGGGTAAAACTACAAAATCAAAGTACTGAAGTACTTAAAGCCGGGCTCTTTTGGTGTGTAATTTTACATATTGTTTACTACAGATTGGCAATATCTCTCTCTCTCTCTCTCTCTCTCTCTCTCTCTCTCTCTCTCCTTCTCTAATTCGATAAACATAGTGATACATGGATTGATCTTTTCATTTTTTTATACTTGAACTAGTGATAGTTTAATTCAGGAAGAAGGACCAAATTTCAAAGCCCCCCCCCCCCCCCCCCCAAAAAAAAAAAATCCCAAAACAAGCAAACAAACAAAAACAAAACCAAAAAGATCACCTCAATGGAAAAAAAAATGATTAAACATATATTTGTTGAAATTAACAGACGATTTTTTAAAATGTGGAAGTGGTGTGGAACCCATTGCCAATGAATGTCTATCACATTAAATAATTATAGAATAAGGTAGATTTGGTAATTATTTTGGTCCGACAATATAAAGGATTGAACTTTTATTGTTTGAGGGGTGGAGGGACCCAATATCAAACCTGAAAAATCGTTAATAAAAATATAATACATTATGAAATACGCTTAAAATTTGTAAATATCAGCATAATACAATTAGCCTTTCATTTTTTCATTTTTTTTTATCACAAGACAATAAGAGAGTGTAAACATTTTGACCTTTTTCTAAGACTGCTTCATAATTCTGGGACCAGGTCTTCTTCTTATGGGTTATGATTAAATAACATCCCAAATAACAATCCCACAAAAACAAGTTATGATGTCTCTATTAATATTTGAGATTACTTTTTTATAGTTTATGTTAATATTTATTGGGTTTTCGCAGGTTGAGATCCCCGGGGGAAAGGGTAACCTAACACCTCTTTTTTTCCTTTACAACTTTATTTCAATTTTAAGAAAAGGTACAAACTTTTTATTTATTTCAGATGTACTTACTGTGATACATTCTCTGATTTCTCAAGAACTAAAAAAAAAACCTGGCCCCCTCCCCGTCATTTCTAGATTCCATGAATATTATAACTTAGAAAAAGGTCTGATTCATAAAAAAATATGTAAAAAGAAGGATCGAAGAAACTATAGCTTACATTATAAATTCTTCCAGCAGGTGGATCAAAACGTGCAATGATACTGCGTACAGGTATAGTTATATTTGATAAAAGTAATTTAATTAGGATTTTAAAATTTAAATGCGAATCACAATGAAAAGGGGTGCAATTACTCACTTTAATTCAAACAGTCAAAATCAATATTTATAAGAGTGTAACCTTAACATCTGCAGGGTGGTTTATAGATGGCCAATGAAATATACACGTACAGAAATGTGATGTCTATTGCAACAGACTCCGATGATAACGATGAAAAATTGCACGAGGCATTCCTAGTGAATTCCAAATGATTTCAACATAGAAAGAATAATATTACCGTGACCAGGCTACGCTCAGGTCAAACCAGGTCCGTAGGACATCTGTCATTTTAACGATATATCATTCTACCTAATTTCAACATACCCCATTATAAATTGAATCTTTGTCAGGCCTAAAAAAAAAGTTGTGTGTTTAGGGTAACCCGACCTAACCTACAAAAATGCCCCGATCCTACCATTTTTAGATGTCTGTTTTTATCCGATTGTGAATTGTTATTATTTTTATTAAAAAATCTGTTTTTAAATGTGACACAAACAAGCATTCTTAGGATTCATGCAGAAAAAAATATGATAAAATTAAAAAAAATCCATACCTACCTAACCTAATTTTTTCGTCAGTGTTACTCTATACACAGATTTTTTTTATAGGCCTAAGAAATCAGTTCTCGTTTTTGTGGATTTTTTCGAGTAAAATATGATAATCTGTGAATGATATTATCTTAGAAAATTTCCCTTTCATCTATTTTAATTGCACTTCTATCACATGTTTGTATATTTGGATTAAAAATCGAAATCGACCAAATGTGCTGCATAAATATATCGGGACAGAAAATAGCAGTTTATAGACTAAATACAAGTTTCCATCAAACTTCAATATGTGATATAGTGAATAACACTAACAAGATGGGGCAATTTTTTTGCAATTAAAATCATTCAATATCATAATATATATTAACAACAGTTATACTCACAGTATTTCTCAATACTTTGCCTGAACTTCAACTTGTATAGTTTTGTCAACATTCGAAATAGTTTACCTTTTCTACAGAAGAGCGCAACAGGGGAGACAATTCTAACAGTAGTAATGAAATGCACATGTAATGAATAAGAATTCTATGAGAAACAATGATAACAACTATTTTTTTTTAAATTAAAAGCAAAATAAGGTGTTTCTTTCATGTTTAATTACAAATTTTGACTTCAGTGGATTAAAATCGCTTGTAAAATAAAATTTTAAAAACCAACAAATTTTAATTTTATTTGAAAATGGGATGTTTTTGTTAATTTATTACTTTTTAGTCCTTGACAGTCCAAAGATGGATTTTATATATTTGTAACAATACATCAGACAGTTCTTATTCACTCAAAATTTCTAAAATTAATGCGCCGTTTTCTGAGAATTTTTTTCTGAAAAATTGACAAAAATGTATAATTATCATTTCTTGGCATCCTGCCAACATTTACACCCTTGTGACTTCATGGTGTAAATAGAAATATGAAAATAAATATGCAACGATTAAAGGTTTGAACTTCTTCTTTAAGAACATAGTCTTAATTTTTTTCAAACATTGTTTATACATTTTGTAATTAATTACTGAATTTGACAATTTTTCTCTTAACTTTTCTGGATTTTAGAGGCAAATTAACCAGAATGCAATACTGGCCGTTACTATAAATAGAAACATCCAGTGCAAAAACAAACATCATATATCTGACTCTAGATGGGTATCCTTTAAATCTATGATAAAATTCTGTTCATTCTTGAGACTTGCTGCCACAGCTTTTTTCCATATTTGCATGGTTCTCTCGCAGACATGCTCTTAAGGAATTCATGTATATAAATTTGGTTTGACTTATAAATCTATTATTAAAATTTATTTTACATATATATCAGGTTTGTCTAATTCATATGAAAACAGATATTTAGTTTTTAAGGGCATCGATAAGTTGATTTTTTGTGATGAGTGGAATATCTGAATATGTTTCTGAAAATGTACACCAAATATTGCATTGTCTGTCTGGCGTGAGCAAATAAAATCCTCAGTTTACTTTGATGTTTTTTAAATAGATATAGTCGTCGTTTTCCTTCTTTAATTGTATCAATTGATCACAGTTTTGCATTTGGTTTTAAGTTTTCGATTTTATACACAAACAGACACTGGATATCAGATTCATGTTGTAAATTTGTAAGTTTTTGAAGTTTGTTTCCCTTCATAGTCATGCTCCCAACTAGAATGGGATATATATAAGTAACCCTTTTTCAGTTTTTCACCAGTCACGTAGGTCACATGGTAAAAACCATGAAAACATACATGTTTGTGATTGTGCAATTTATAAACAAATGTAAGTGTAGTCGTAAATAAAAATGAAAACTAGAACAGAGGAAATGCATGGTCAGGGATCATTGTTGCTCTGTAAAAAAATACAAATTAAAGGTACATTTACATTTCCAAACTGACCCCTCTAGTCTGTAGTTTTGTTTGGGAAAAATGTGCTGAGTTCTGGATGCCCTAGAAAGAGACAAAGTTAACAATCAAAATTTGCATATAACAGCTAGAGTTTATACTACTTGGAAAGGTTTAACATATACACTCAAACATACTTGTTCTTGACATTTGAATAGCATTTTTTTTTTCTTATTGATAAACATAATGTAACTGTACATTTCCCTACAGCGTCATATCTTCAAATTGGTAAAACATCGTTAGTAAAATGTGTATGACTGAAATCATTTTTTTATATACTATACTGATTCGCATTTTGAATCAAGAATTGTCGTTCTACGTCCTATGCTGCAAGAACAGCCATTCGATTAATGATATATGTCTTTTATAACAAATTAGAAAGATATAAAATAAAATATTAATTGAACTACAACAATTTGCAACAGTCAATTTTAAAAATCTTAATGATAGGAAAAAAACATTAGCATTTATACAAAACAGGAAACTATTAAATAAGCACATAATTAGAGAGTTAAACGTAATATTTAACATGACAATATGATAACATCTTTCACGTTGTTTTTAACCTTTAATACCATTCAGGAAATATGCTCTATGGAAAGGTGGTCGATTCAGAAATACTTTCTTAAGTTTTTTGGCTTTTCGAAAACTTCAATGGAAAAATAATATAATAAAGTACTTTAGTTTATGAAAACTATATTTCTCTTCATGCAAAAATGAAACAGCATCAATAAAAAAAATGTACATGAAACAAACTTTAAGAGGCCCATCAAGCAAAGATCATGCAGGGCTTTGCACTTGCTACGTTTTGGATTTCAATAAATTTTTGTGTAACACTACATTTTAACACGATTGTAATATATGTGAAAGAAAAAGTTCATAGTATACGTAACTAAGCAGAAAAATGTCTACATTTGAATTTGAAACATGTTTTGTGCAAAAAGGTCACAGAAGTTGTAAAAATGTTGTGAAGTTTGATAAGTTGTAAAACTACTTAATTCTATAACAACTTTTCAACAGTTATATTACATAGTTTAAACACACTTAAAACTTTAATTTAGACTGTTTTTAAAGTATAAAATTTAATATATTTCAAACAAAAATATATGCCTTATCAAAGTTGGTGCATATATTTAAAAAAATTCTGGTATTTTAATGTAAATTTGAGATTTCAATAAAATCCAATACATTTTCATGAAAGGACAAAATGAGGCATCTTTATAAACCTGAGTAATGAACGTTTGAGAAACAAAAATAAATTCAATGGAAAAAGCATCGGTCTTGTAGAAGCAGTTGCACAAAATTTCCCAGTTTTAACATTAAAAAATCAAGTTTTTCCATGCATAGCATGTATAAAGACAGTGAGTGACAAAGTTAATGTCATATCTATTGACTATATTTTTAAGAAAAATTATTTAATAGAGAATTGTTCTTCATGTATATTTTTTCTAGGCAATATGACTTTGTGAAAGTAAATTAAGTATCACCAGCTTACCAATTTATGAAACTAAGAAAACAATAACAATTTTGGTGGGGTTTTTTTTGATTTTTTTTTTTGGGGGGGGGGGTTAGAATCATCTCTCAAAATTGCTCTGGATACTCCAATGTTTTGAGCACTTTTGAAACCACAGGGAAAACCCCAAAATTGAAAATGAAACCATTATCATAAAGTGGATTTTGATACTAGTATTATTTCTTAGATATATAGCGATGGTAGGGAATGATCCAGCTTCTTTACAGCAGCAATAAACTCAAACTTTAAAAGCTATATATTACTTCTGTGGTTTTTTTGTTGTTGTTTATTTTTTGGTACTTTGTTTTGATTTTTGTTTGTTTTTTTTTAAATTAAGTAAGATAAATTTAAAGCATAAAGTATTTATTCATAGAACGAGTTTTTAAGGTGTATGAGACATCTGTTGATAATAGGGTAGATTAAAGTACAATATAATTGAAATACTTTCACCTGTTAGAATTTTTACATTTTACAATATATCACCAAAAATTCGTTTCAAAAAGTTTTGGAAAGGCAAAAATATGTAGTGAACCAGCTACGTTATTAGGTGACAATGATAGGAAAGCAACTATTTATAAACTTTACACTTTATTTACTATTTTTTTTATAAATAGTGCGTCACATTATGGAGATGTCACATACCACCTAAATGGGGGTTTAATTAACTGATAGAAAAAGTATGATTTTAACTTTTTAGATCTAGTATGACTAGATAAAATAAAAGCATATATATTTCTTATAACATTTACTAATCAAGTTTAAGATCTTGGTGCTAAAACTTTTTAATAATTTTACTGTAAATTGATTCTGTTCTTGATGTGTTTTAAAATCAGTTTTATCCATCCAATGTCATTATAAGTTCTATTTAATGCAAATTATCAAAAACCTATTGTAAGGTGTTGTGTACGAAATTAAAAGAACTTAAGGTTATCATACCTGCTCTGTTTATTTGTAAAAACTGTTTGGTATTAATTTTGAAATTTCTGCCTTTTGTATACTGTTCAATGGAGAACGATGCTGTGAAATGGTGGGCCGGAATTGTTGTTTTGTGACGCCCTTACAAAACAAAAGAACGTTAGAGGTACATAAAACTGATCTGTAACTATCAGTTTGAACAAAAATGTCACAACATACGACCGAAAGCATCATTTGTCAAATAATGCATCACATATTGTAATTGCGGTTGTTTTAGAACTAAAACAAAAGGATACAAAAACAGTATAGCTAAATTTCTTGTGTTCGAAATGATATCTTGATATCAGCCTTAAGATATCGAAGGCTTATGTGCTTTGAAAATATGCAAGAATACAATTCTGAATTAAAAAGGTATCATTATAGTTTGAGCTTTTAACAGCTAAAAACTGTCTACATAGTTTCCTAGAGTATTTTTAGTTCTTAAAGTGGGTCCCTACTCAATTGTGGTCATCACTGATAGTTCAGTATACACGGTATTAAAAATATGTATTTATCGTTATAATATTGCATCTGTTCAGTAGAAGATCAATATGTAATTCTCAGCAAGTTTAGAAGTACTATAAGTACTATATGCTTCAAAACAATCGTTGTTCGTGAATTCAGTAGGTATCACATGTACTGCTCACACACTTTTAATAAAAAAACTAGTTTTGTTAAATGGGTATCTCCTAAATAAAAAGACTTTAACATGTACTAGTTTTCAAAACATAACAACCAGGTGACTTTAAAACATTGGAAGAAAAATTGATCTGTGACATTTTCCCCCAGGATCAAGTTATTTGAACAAAATGGGGGTATATATGTTCTTTAAGATGAACACGTAGAAAAAAAACAAGCACGTTAAACCCTATTTTGTGTAGCTTTCCAAGTGTAACAGATATAAATCTAAAATTCTAAAGAGAAAAATAAGCCAATTCATCATTTTATTACAATAAATAGTCAATATATATCAAGTTCTGTTATAATTTGTATTTTTTTTAAAATTTGGTATTTTTACCAAAAAACTGAACTGCATGGCATATCGTGTATAATTTAGAGCATTAATCTATAATAACTTTGTAATATTTTCAGCTAGTCCACTATTTTGTTTATTACAGGTGTTGACTTCCGCCTTTTCATCAACAGAACACAACCCTAAGCTGAAGTTTGATATCGTATTCAGACATTTCTGCGTTTTGGTGACATTGTTATCGACACAAATAACCATAAAAATGTTTCTGTGACAACATACAATAGTTCTTGTGGTTTAAATGATGGAATCTATTCACACGTGTTCTAAGAAATCACTTGATAATTGCATGCTAATAGTATTTAGATACTAACAAACTGTTCTTAACAATCTTTGCGGTTACAATTGATGAGAAAGACATCTTATTTAATGATTTAATGAAGTGGAACCAATTTCATAATGATTTTAAATTTTATTTTAACCGGAAATTTACGACACTCGAACACTACACAAAACTTGACTATTCAGGAAGATGATATTTTGTATAAATTGTTATAAATTCATGTTTAGTGGTTATAAATCTATATTTTGATTTTAATTTATGAAATATATTTTGCTTTTTATATAGGAAGACATAAATGGGATCTCAAGCACTATTATGATGATAAAAATTCAAATGATACAATTGAGGTATATTATGAAATGCTAAGATTCAAGAATAAGTCTATAACCATCGAAAATTGTATAAACATATCGTAAAGACCGGTAATAAAGTATTTTTCTTACTATTCCCAATAAAATTTGCATCAAATAAAACTATGAGAAAAGACGTATCTTTTTTGTGGTAACACACAATCCTCAGAACGATTAGATACCTAACGGGTCTTTTCTTAATGTTAGAAAAAAATGGACATTCAAAAAGTCCAAAAAATAACATATGTGATACAGAATATAACACTGCTATTTTAAAGTGGAAAGGTATGGCGAATTGCGCATGCAACTATTGATAAGACCTCCGCGTCAAAACACCAAGTTTTGTAGGTTATGTCGTTTTTGTTTTATTTTAATGTGTAATATTTATTTCAGATGCAAGTTCCACACCATGGATGACACTTATGACTCTGCCAGAGTTAACATTATTTGGAGTTTGTCACAAAGATAGTGACCTTGATAAAATGACCAAAGGTTGATTTAACGTTTCTTTATTCTTGTCATCCTTTAATATTTTCAGTGCATATGTTTTCTTTATTGGTCAAAAATATCTTTGAAATTTAAGCCAGATCTACCTCTCTCTATAGCTCTGATTGAAGCGCAAATTATAAAATGCTAATTCACAATATACATAATTTACACTGTTACCAAAATAATATGTTATGTTCTGCTTTTTTATTGTCAGCAAATAGTAGAAATATGTAATTACAAAATGTACTCTAAGGCTTAAAAGATGAACAATACACATTTACTAGATCTCGAAACAGAAAATCAAATATTTTCTCTAGACTTCGTTAGCTATAATCAACATCATCATTGAGGTTGGAAATCCAGGAAATATGATATTCATTCTTGAATACAATGTCAAGATAGCACTGCTGTTCATATTTTTAACGATGAGAAGGTTTAGTTGAACACAGTTTTATTGGTCTATATAATCGGCCATCACAATAAAGCGTCGTGCTGTTACTGATTCCTCTCCTTCAGCGTGTTCAAACTGTAAGCAGCAGATATAACATTTAGGTACCACACCGGCAGTAAGATTACCACAACATTAGCGAAAGTCTCACATACATACCCTTCCTTGTCGACATATCAACTTTTATTCGTCCACGACCGTGCGTGTCTCCTTGCATTATGTTTAAGCCCAGTTGCATATTCCAGCGGTCAAACTCGCTATTACCAGTTTTACCGAATCTTGCTGCACAGTGATGATTAACATGAGACATAGCATGTATTTTTCCTTCATTTCAATTTCAGCAGTTTTGATAAATAGTTTCATTTCATGTTTAATCTATTTGATTCAGCTTGGTACCTCTGCATCCAATAAAGGCGCATCCATTGCGAATGTTGTTCCAGTTATTATTTTATATTACTATACGTTGCGTTACTATGCGTTAATTAAAAGAAAAATAATGAATACTTCTTCTAAATCACAAACAGAAACCCTAAAACATACGATGATTGCATTGTTGTCATAACAACTAAATGTAACATTTCTATATAAAGCGGTTTGGTCTAAAAGCATCAAATAATTTTCTGTCCAAATCAATTATCTATGAAAGTAAAAGACTTTTCCCTATTTACACTAGCAATACGAATCTCCTAGAAGATTATATTAATAAAGAAAATTATCCCTTTATAGAAAAACAAAAACACATTATAAATTTGTTTAGAGAGGAAACCGTTTGGTTTTGTCCCCCGATTTGTAGGGTTTATTCACCCCGCATCTATTGTATAAAAATATACAAAGGTTTATTTTGATTTGCCTAAATATTTATAAAACTTACTTTATTCATATCGAATGTCATACTTGCCTCGACACCAGGGGCGAACCTCGATAAGGCGCGAAATAATGCAGTACCCTTAAAGGGACATGGTCACGATTTTGGTCAAATTCTATTTTTCTGTTTTTATTATTTACAATGCTTTTGGGATGCATTTCAAATGATGACATGAAATTTGAGAGTCGGTCGTAGAGTCATAAGCAAGATACAGGGCTTACAGTTCTCTGTCATATAAACAAGGCCCGTGCCCTGTTTTTGTATACATAGGTTTGATATAACAGTAAAAACCTGTTTGCAGCTGTTTTGTCTACCTTCTTATTAATCATAAGCATAAATAAACAGTTTCTAACATTTAACATATTCATTTTTGATCTAAAACTCGAATTTTTACTTCAACATTCAAAATGTAAACAAACGTTTTGTTTACCTAGCAAAGAATTGTAAGCTCTTTAACTAGCTTTTAACTCAACGAATTACGCTATAATTTTCGTTGCCTATTAAAAATGCCTTACTAAAGCATTGTTAACATCAAAATCGGAAAAATAATTTTTGACCAAAATTGTGACCATGCCCCTTTAACTCCAAGCAGCTTTAAAGAATGTTTAATGTCAATAGGCCAACCAGAACAAGCAAAACAAAAATGAAGGAAAAAAAACATACAAAAAGCAGACTACAAACTGACTAAGATAAACGAAAAAAGGACCATGCCATGAAATACTATTTTTGTTGTTGTTTTTTTTTTTGGGGGGGGGGGAGATAGAAATATCTTTTTTTTAAAGGTAATACCACCGAATCCGTTGTTAGTCTTTCCACTAGAATTCCTGAACACTGGTAGGTTTAAATAAGGGAGTAACTCGGGACACTTTTTACATTGAAAAAAAATATTCGTAAATAATTGATAAAGTTAAAGATCAATTCGCTACAAACTTTAAAAATATAACGTAAAAACAAATGTACGTAAAAATTGTGCTAAAATCGATTTTGATAACGATCTTATCCAACGAATCTTCAATTCGATGCATACCTATAAAGACGTATTTCACGGATGATAACAAATGCAAAGATACACGAAATAAAGAACCCTATAGGTATCATAACTGCTCTATATGTTTTTAAAACCTTTGAAATATCATGATCCTAAGTGCCATTTGTTACATTACTTTCAAAAGTCCCCTCTGTTACATTACTTTTGAAAGTTCCTTCTGGTACAAACTGTTCCGTGGAAAAAGATGTTGTGAAATCACGGGTAGCAATCGTTGTTTCATGAAGCCCTAACAACAAACAAAATAACATTGAGATATTATCCATAGTATTAGTTTTTGTCATTATTAGTATAAAAAATAAAATGATTTATTTGTGCTTGTCAATATCTATTTTTTTTTAGATAAGGAGTTCATCAAATAATTTTGCATGCACATTGCTTGAGGACAGGACTGGTATACCACTTATATTTAACGTGCCTTTATTAATTTTTATATAGAAAAATATGCATACTGGTTTATAATAAACATCGATATTTTGTACGAAATTTAGATTTAAAAATTATTAATAACTCTTCGTATCAGACGTTTGGAGTCTGAGAATATATTTTAACCAATCCGATGTCTAAGTCTAGAGCGATCATACAGCATTGATACGACCACATGTTCTCTGGCTATATGACAACTGTCTTTGAGATCTTCAAATGTAAATCGGATAATTTATCATTTTTAATTGTTGCATTGACATTTCTTATCTTTTAATCTGCTATTCCCGATTTCTTTGTACATACATGTGTTTGTACTGACCTGTTATATTCACAATCAGAGAGTGATCGCTTACCACTCCACCGAGTGAGTCTACAGCCAATAGAGAGCACTGATACGACCCAAAGTCCTCTGGATATCTGACCACTGTCTTTGAAATCTCCAAATTAAGATATAATGACGACGTGTCATTGCTAACTGACGCATTGACTGTGACCCCGGTTTTATTTTCCAACGCTGCATCCCAGACGACGCTGTTTTGCCGTACAGCCACAACTCTTATGCTAGATCTGTTCAGTTGAATACTGATAACCTTAGATAGGTTGGTACCATCAACGATACATCTGATGTCTATATCTGATTTATTAATCTTCAGAACAGGAGATTCAACCTTTATAGATATGAAACCAAATGCTGCAGAAAAAAAAGAAACATTTTTTTTCACTTTAAAAAAAAAGGCTTTCAATCAATGAGACAAACTGTTTGCTTCACGATACTCCGCTTTGCTTTATCTATTTGAAGAACACAAAGGTTAATTAAATATTAACACACCTTCTCTTACAAGCAGTATCCACATAAAGAGCGAATTCATTGTTGTTACTTTTGATGAGAAACAAATTCATAAAATTTCAGTATTATGGTAATCAGCACCTACAATGAAATTTGTATTCAATAATAAGTGATTTAATATCATTTTCATTGTAGTTTCACTGTTTATTGCAAGTTCAAAATAATGTTTACTTCATGTATTTATATGGTTAAAACATAGAACACATATTAATTATTATATCATTTATAAATGAAGTCAACATCAAGACTGAATCCCGTTTAAAAATATAGATTTACTTAAGCAAAACAAAAACAAAACCTCTGTATTTCAATTATATTTGAAGACCTGCTTAACTTATTATAGGTCTTGAGTATAACAACAGTCTTAAAATATATAATATTCTGTAATCTTTTTGTGTTTCAATTTTAAGCTTATAATTCTTACTTTCAAGTTAGATGTCCTCACATTCAACGTTTCCACTTGTGTTCTCCGTCTATAATGACATATTTGCAATAGTTACACAAAATTTGAACCAATTTCATTAAAATATTAACGATTGATAATAACCGGAAATTTATAATACTCGTAAACTACACATACATGTAACTAATTGTGTAACAAGTGGTGAAAAGTCAGGTCGTAACCGGGACTCTAACCCAGGGCCTCTGGCTTACTGTGCCAACGCTCTTAGCAATTAGCTATTGAGACCCGATATATAGACCGACAGTCACAAATCTGTTAACCCGGTAACATACTCACTCTCTCTATAAAAATTCTTTCTCGAATTTACGAGCATTATTATCTGAAGGAAATGTTGTGAACCATGTTCCTAGGTAGTGACTGTGGGATTTTTACGTTGGGCGCCATATGGAACAAAAGTCAAGTCTTAACTGAAAAACTTTTATTTAAAAATTTAGTTTGAATGCAAGCTGAAATACAATCATAAATAGAATTTTACTTGTGTTAAAGAAATGGATTTCTAAAGCATTATTAACACTAAAAATAGAAAATTGAGATTTGTTCAAATTCGTGACCATGCCCCTTTTACATGACAACTTAGTGGCAAATGATGAAATGTTTGAATAAAATAACAATCCCAACATTGGATATGTCTCAACCTTAATCGTTAATCATTAAGCCGCTTAGGATTTAATTGTTTTAATGTCTTTACAAAATTTCATCAGTTACTGCTGCGCCACCTTAAACGCAGACGTCGTCATTTTCCTACGAGTTAACACTTCAACTTGCTGTAAAATCTTTCATTCGAAGAGTAATTTTCCTAACATTTTTCATTTCATATGTTGATTTTAAGGTCAGACGACACGTTCCTCAATTTTTGCGTGGACCCTGAGGTCCACGCAGAAAATATATAAGCGAGGCTAAACCGGATGCTATGGGGAAAATTCAGCCTGCGCATGAGCTAGCCTGGTTCCAATGCGTAATGGGTTGCTCAGGGAACCAGGCAAGCACAGGTTTATCTGAATCGGGATCGGGATTCCATGCCATATGCACATAAAAGTTCAAAGGCGCTGTAATTGTAAAGTTGTCGGTAACCATTACAGAAACAAAGTATTCCTTTTAAAGAAATGATCGGCATGTGATAAACTGTCAGTATTATGAAATAAGGTAATGTTATGCCGAAACTACAGCATGCATCAAATAGCATAATTTATAATGTTTTGTTGTTTTATACACATGTAGCTTAACGAAGGCGAGGCTATAGCACTCCCCGATTAAAATTATTTAGGCATTTAAGTTTGCTTGAATAATTATGTGACTGTATATAATAGATGACTGAATAATTATGTCACTGTATAAAAGTTTAAATCTCAAGAAAGATGCATCAAAATATGAAATTGATTTACACATTTATAGTAAAGCTGTCACTGCATAACGTAGTTACATGTCACAGAGTAAAGCGAAGCTCAATGTGTGCGCAAAAAGTAGAATTCACAGAATGCCTGATACTTTATATGCAATCTTCATTAATATAGATCATTATTATTTTAGAAGTATGAACCCTTTAAATTCTGAGATTAAAAGTCAACTATACATATATATACGTAGAACTATTTTAACAAGAGCTTGGACTTTGGGTAGTTGTGTCAAACAGCAATGTGACGTAGGCCTGTCTATTTCATTGCTGGCCACTCAGCTATGGCTCTTTGAAATCAACAAGATCTGTCTGGCTTTTGATCTTAGGCTACGCATTCGATGTATATTTCGCCTTAATCCAGTGGTATTTTTAACTTGTTTTGACGCAAGAAATAGATTGTTACGTCCTACTGAAAGTCCAAGGCCTTCTTAAAATGGTTCTAATACAACATACAAATTTAGTGAAAGCAGGGGGCTAGAGTCGGTGGAATCTGTGATAATTTTAAGGCTTTCACGTTTTCGTTGGAAACACATGCAAATGGTCCACGTATTGCAGTCCTTTTTTAAAGGACAGCAACTTGTATATAATTTTTTCCAGGAATTTGTTAATGGTTTACTACTTCTTTGACAAGCTTTCTTGTAAAGAATTAGGGTACCTTACCAGGCATTTCTGCAAAATACTAGAGTGTGCAATTTCCTATACAACCGTCTTGAAAACACACCTGAATTGCTGATATAAACATAAATAAATATACAGCACAGCAATATTCACTATATTGGAACTCTATCTCGTCCGGGGTGGGGCTTTGAACTCACGACCTCCAGAACCTATACGCTTCTGGCATTGAGCGGCCACGGTTCTAACCACTCTGCCATCTTGACATATAACTATATCCAAGTAAATTATAATCATTTTAAAAATAATTATAAGATTAAATATTTTTATTGGAAATCTTTATTAGGAGGAGATACAAAAAAGATTCTCGAGGAACGTGTCGTTTGACCTTAACTTTTCGTTTTTGACATTGCACCGTGTTTCAAATTTATGATCTTACGTGGTTTTATTTCACTTTTTTAATCTCAAACACTATTTTATTCCAGAACATAATTAGAATACACATTTTTTTAACCCTTTGTGGCACAAGTTTCACCTTCTGTGTCTTCTATTAACTGAATAACGCGGCTTGTCTACGCTTTAGGGACAAGCCTCGTATATAAAACAATTTTATACGGAAATGAACCCAATCCAACAGTTCAACTTAATTTTTGCATCGAAGTCTATGTCGGTCGAAGTTTCTCTAAAACTGTTTGTAAAAAACAAGGAAATAGATGCAGTATACTAATTATGCTGCCACAAATACAGCTCAGTGCATTTTGTTTAGAACTTGACGTTGTTTAGTGTTGTTAATTTAAACAAATTATTGCATAAGAAAACCATGCGTTTGATAAGACTATAAAATGCAAAATCAGCAATTAAAAACTTGTTACGATGATGATGTTGTTTCCCAATTCGTGCACCTAGTTCCAATTGTTTGTATAACCAGTAAATAGAGCTTTAGGAGCTTATACGTTTATTTTATGAAGAAAATTTTGATATGTTTTGGAGCTGCTCCTATTTATGAAATTTATTAGGACACGCAAATTCACATATTAATTGTGAAATTTCATTTACTGAATGAATAGTTTTCATAAACAACTTCAAAAATGTTAAAAAACGAATTGAAAATTGAAATAAGGAACGGACGATATATCAAAGATAATGTTGTGAATTGCTAACAAATAGAATTTCACAGACCTGGCCAGACTACGCTCAGACGATCATGTCAATCAAACAGTATGTTTTTGTTTTAATTCTTTGCACTGATTTCCAGACCTTTGTTATATTTCTAAAAAATTGTAGGATAAAACTCAATCGTAAATCAATTATAAATAAGTCAAAATGAATATGGTGTTCCTACTTTGTCAGATTGGTCAAAATCTAACCCTTTATCAATATTTAATATTCCACAAAGCAGAGACATACATATTAGTTATGTCTCTGCACAAGTAATTCAGTATACTATGGTGCAGTCATCTAGACTACCATACGCTAATGGCCGATTGGATTAAGTAAACAAAGACATCTTTAAGATACATGTACATGAGCAAAAAGAATAATAACTCTGAGATAAATTTTAATAAGTGACTACGGGTAGGACCTTTGTTACTAGAAAAGGTTAACATTTTACAGGGCGGATCTTAAATTATATGAAACCGGCCAGCAAAGAATATTCACTCCTTTATGGTAACTGATTCTACCTCTGTTTTTATTAGAGGTACGTGTTAATTAGCTCTGCTACTGTTTTAAATTTTTTATTTTGACTTCTGATTTTGAACAGTGTATGTTATCACCACATGTTATTTATACCATACAAATGAATAAGATGAAATTTTTGCAACGTATGGCTTACCATATGATACCTCTGTATATTACGACGAACAGAACTTGTTAATTCATCAAGAATACTAATTCTTTTTTACTGCGAAATAGTTTCCGTGCTAATTGCCGACGCTATATAGTCATAGTAACTATTGCATCCTATCTGTTCTGGGTCAGGGAAATAAATTGAAAAAAAATATTATATCACCTTGTTTCAGCTTAATTTCATGAATTTTTTATCTAATATTCTACAAGCTGTCGTGTTAAAATTTCTATGCAGATTTCTGCATTGTTCATTTATGCATTTTGAGTGAAATTTTTATTATTTCAAAACGATCTAAAACGACTTACTTTTGACTAAAAAAAACCCTGTCCATGATATTCGATAAAGAGGAAGTCGAGTACCCATTAAATTCGCTTAGATCGTTTTAAGTTTTAATGTATATTAAAATATTTAGTGTCGTTGTAAAGAGAAACAAGAAATAAGAGCCAAGTTTGTAATGTTGTCAACGTGTTTTGCAACATATTTGATTTTAAATATTTTTTTCTATAGGGCTGTTAGTGACCTTTTTTTTATTCAAAATATGTAGGGTTTTTTTTAAATCAGTCAACGCATTCTCGAGATTCTGGGCATCAAAGTCCCTAAGCGAGAGTCCGCAAAGATCATTAAGTTATTAAAATAAAGCGAGAACTAGTTTAAACATTATTTTTTTCCCTCAATGACTCGAGCACAGTGCGCAAAATACGTTTCCTGTTTAATAGCAACACGAGCGTCACTCGTCTAGGAAAGAGAAAGTCCTGGCACATAGCATCTGCATATTGGAAAATGTTCTCATTCCAAAAAACCTTGCAGACATTATGGTACCATCTACGACAATGCTCACAGGAAAACCATTTGTGTCTTTTCTTTTTCTTACTCGGGTGCTTGTCGAGAGAGCCTCTCTGCTATTACAAAATGTGCAGTTGAAATTTCTCAACATGTGCAAGACATCGAGTTCATTAAAGAAGACGACCATGTCGTCAGCTTCGTCAAAGTATCACTGTTAAATAAAGATTTATATTTTATTAAATCCTGATTCTTTATGCAGTAGATAGTCAATCAGCAATGGAGCAAGTTGGTTAGAGATTATAATCAGTATATATATGGGGAGGGAAATCGCCATGTTAAACACCCTGGAGTGTTTGATGTCAGGTTAGTTTATTTTCATTTTTCTAAAACAAAGGTAATAAGATCTTTAAGAAGTTTAGCATCGTACAACAAACCCTTTTTCTCTTAATGGGCTTTTTGGAACCCCTCCGATGAAATAACATTGGTCGGTTGCGTATGAGTAAGCTGATTGGCTTGTAAATTTAAAGGAAATATTCCAGTCTTACCTAAAGCTTCTTTGATGACGTCGACATAAGGAGTTTAAGTCTTGTCAATCTCAGTTGAAAGAACAGATGTATAAAAGTCATTATTTTTTATAACTACCGTATATTTTTTCGAAGACAAAAACAGAACCATAGATGTCATAATGTTTTATGTGATTTTTTAAATGCTCATTCTTCAAACGTAAAAGAAATTACCTATTTCTTTTTTAATATGTATTTGTATTATTATTTTATGAACAATTATTGGTTGAATTTTACTTTTTTTCAGTTAAATTATTTCTTTTTTAATTTCTAATTGGTTTTGTTCAGTTCTTTGATTATTTACTTAAACATTGTTTGCAGTCAGTACATTTACCATCTCTGTAAATTCCACACGGAAATAACGAAAGTTGGAAGCACTCTTCCACTTGCAGAGACGCATTTGTTTGCGGTTATATGACTCGTGATTGAGATATTTCGTGTGTACATGTGGCTATGTTTTCTAACTTTTTCTGCGAATACCTTTTCTTTATATGTTGATTTTCAAAGCCTAGTTCAGCAACGTTGACAATTTGACGAGGTTTACTGTAAATTCCTTATTTTACGCGAATACTTAATTCAGCGATTCCGGTGTTTTGTATCAAATTGCGAGAATATAAAATCGCGATCAGTAATTTTTTGTTATAATTCTCTATAGTTCAAAACTGTCTGAAAAATAAAAGTGAGATTTTAAAATCCGTGAGAGTTAATTATTTCTTAGCGTTTAATTAGGATTTTAAAGTATCTACATTTCGTCAAAAGAAATTGTTAAAACATTTGGATTTTGTACTACATGTAAAACAACTTAAATGAAATTGTTTATCCTCTCTATCTTGATCCGTGTTAAGTTACTGGTCTGATATGTTCAAATCAAGATATTTTAATGTTTTATGACTGGTAGGTCAAAGAAAAAAAGCTTTTCTGTTGAATTAATAATTTGTTTATTAAACTCAACTTGCAAATTTGTTAGTGTAATGAGCATCCTGTATCATACTGTTGAGTGATTATAACAGCAGTATTTTTTATAACTTTGCTTTCTTTATTATTTATATTACAAATGAAACGATGGTCTTACCCAAATTGTCAAGACATATTCCCAACATTTGAAAGTGATCATTCATGACAGTTGTATTTGGATAGCTGCCACAGTCAATGGAATCTGGTGTTATTGGGATTTCAGGGTGCCTCTTTTGAAAACTCCTCAACAAATTATTAGATGGTCCTTTGCTAGTGTGTGGCAATGCACTTACAAAAATAACGCACTTTAGAAAAAAATCTTAAGTGCATAAAATCTGGAATTAAATCAACATACTTTGATTTTTTTCTAAGTGCGTTTACTTTGGGACCAAGTTAACGCGCATTAATAAAAAAAAAGTGCGTTATGAAGGTACATCAACATTTTGATCGAGACACTTAACGCACTTTGAAAAAAAATATGTATAAATCACAAACTGTAGAATTGAATTTCTAATTTGTTGCTAGTATGGTGATTTGTTTACACTAGTAAATCTAATTTACCGTATTTAAGAACGGGGGTGTGAAGGTGATTAACTAAAGATACAGGTCAATTACAGGTACATATTTTAATTTATTACTGTAAGAAGGTTCCATACCCCTCATCTTTCCTTCCAATCAGAATCTATGATATTCAGCTAACGCTTTGTTCTTACTTTAGTACAGTGATATTGAAAAAACAAGCTGGCCAAACAATAAGTTTTCCAATGGTATGTTAAAGAATCTGTAAGTGCTTCAACATTTACCCTCTTGTCAAATTCAATTCAAATAGATCACTTCATTATAAAAATAAATTTCACGATGTGGTTTTTTTTATCCTCACACTGATGTTCTAAAATATCTTATTGTTTTTTAACTAACGTATCTTTTTTTCACATCATGTTTGTTTATAAGCACATGCAATTGAAGTCAGTTGAAATATGGAACACGTTGATCTAATCATCAATATATAAAAATCATTTTCGTTTCTGGCAAAGCACAATACAAAAAGGGAAAAGGCACTTGCTTAGCGATAAAGGCTATGTTATATTTAGATAAATCAAATCGCTCGAGTTGTTCTTTACGTGTAAATTGTCAAACTACATATTACGCTTATGAGAAAGGGAAAAAAAATCTAATCGAGAAACAGTTCATCCAGTTTGTTGAAAATGCAATTATTTCTATATCTAACATATCCTATTGAGCTAAACAAGGTAAAAATAATTATCTATTGTATATATCAATTATTTCGACCAAACCTTGAACATTTTTTAAAGTGTGTTAATATCGACGATATCAACACAATTTGAAAAAAATATTTTTATTTCAAAATGTGTATGACTAAGCCCCGTTTCGAAAGAGGGAAAGTAATCGCTACTAAACATAACGCGTTCTCGTATAAAATCAAGTTTTCTAGTGGGGTTTCGCGTTGGATAAACGTTCAAAATATAGCTGCGATTTCGCGTTCCGAAGAACTGTTAAAAAGGCAAAAACGTCATCGATTAAGATTTAATCCCATGTGCGAATGTAACAGCGATGAATGCTCACGAAAATCGGACCCCAACTGCAAACACAAACTCAATAAATTTTGTTGCCGCAAAAGTAAAATTCCGTGTTCGCTGCCGTCTCATAATTTCCCTCATATATCGGATTTCTATCTGTCCGAAAACTTAGTTAACCAACTCAAAGGACCTAGCCTTTCGATAACCGATACAGCCCATGACGACTTGGTTCGAAATGCGCTTGAACGCGATTTAGTTCCTGTTGGAAACATTCCTAAAGACGGCAGCTGTCTATTCCATTCTGTTGCACACTCGCTCTCAAGTCAGTTACAAACCGATCTTGGTCAGCAAGATATCCGAAATGTCGTGGTTAATTGGCTTTCCGAAAATCCCGAAACACCAGCCGGCGACCGCTTCTCTCAGTTCATTCCTAACCTAGACTGGGACACCTATTTAGAGGGTATATTAGGTACCGAATGGGGCGATCACATCTGCATTACAGCCATAGCAAACGCGTTTAACATCGCAATAGGTATCGTGTCGAGCGCCCAGTCCGACTTAAATTATATTTTACCTTTCAATCCTCAAAATCGGGAACATCTTTTGCATATTAATTTATTTGGGTCATGAGTTCGAGTTTCATTTTATTAGATTAGAGCCAATAGTAGGCATGCAGTCGGATGTTTTTAATAGTGCAGTTAATGTTCAAAATGTAAATATAACATGTCTTCAAAACAAAAATACAATCTCAAATCACAATATCACAGACAACTGTAGTGATTTTTACAACCATTCTTTTCAGGAAGTTATTCAACCTACAAATTATTCGACTGATTCAGTTCTGAACCTACATTTATCTACAGACGACAGTTCATTTTCTCCTCAGAGCAGCCATCTAGACAGCACCCCTTGTCACACAGAAGAGGAACACATTGATGCTCCTCTCCTGTCAACGTTAGATTCATCAGCCTCCCCAACAGCCGCTTAGACAGAAACGATCTCAATTCCACAGATCATAACAGGTTATCTTCTCCAAGCCTTAATATGTCATTTTATATTGATCCGCCTTCTTTAATTGAAATTGCAGATACAGCAAATGGTTCAAATTCTGACGAGGAACCTCCGGTATTATCACCAATTCATTTAAGGTCAATAGTGCGCCCTCCTAAGAAGTTCACACCAAGTGATTATGTCAGGGCACGTAAGCAAATTTTTGCCGAAACGGTAAACCAAAAGCATTTTACTGATTTACCTTTTTAGCTCACCTGAGCTGAAAGCTCAAGTGAGCTATTCTGATCACATTTTGTCTGTCGTCCGTCTGTCCGTCCGTCTGTCCGTCTGTCCGTAAACTTTTCACATTTTCAACATCTTCTCAAGAACTACAAGGCCAATTTCAACCAAACTTAGCACAATTCATCCTTAGGCAAAGGGGATTCAAAGTTGTGAAAATTAAGGGCCACACCCGTTTTCAAGGGGAGATAATAAGAAATTAATGAAAAATTTCGAGAAATTTTCAAAAATCTTCTTCTCAAGAACCAGAAAGCCAGGAAAGCTGAAACTTGTGTGGAAGCATCCTCAGGTAGTGTAGATTCAAAGTTGTGAAATTCATGACCCCCGGGGGTAGGGTGGGGCCACAATGGGGGGTCGAAGTTTTACATAGGAATATATAGAGTAAATCTTTAAAAATCTTCTTCTCAGAAACTAAACAGCCAAGAAAGCTGAAACTTGTGTGGAAGCATCCTCAGGTAGTGTAGATTCAAAGTTGTGAAATTCATTATCTCCGGGGGTAGGGTGGGGCCAAAATGGGGGGTCAAAATTTTATATAGAAATATATAGAGTAAATATTTAAAAATCTTCTTCTCAAGAACCAGAAAGCCAGGAAAGCTGAAACTTGTGTGGAAGCATCCTCAGGTAGTGTAGATTCAAATTTGTGAAATTCATGACCCCCGGGGGTAGGGTGGGGCCACAATGAGGGGTCGAAGTTTTACATAGGAATATATAGAGTAAATCTTTAAAAATCTTCTTCTCAGAAACTAATCAGCCAGGAAAGCTGAAACTTGTGTGGAAGCATCCTCAGGTAATGTAGATTCAAAGTTGTGAAATTCATGATCCCCTGGGTAGGGTGGGGCCACAATGGGGGGTCGAAGTTTTACATAGGAAAATATAGAGTAAATCTTTAAAAATCTTCTTCTCAGAAACTAATCAGCCAGGAAAGCTGAAACTTGTGTGGAAGCATCCTCAGGTAGTGTAGATTCAAAGTTGTGAAAATCATGATCCCTGGGGGTAGGGTGAGGCCACATTGGGGGGGGGGGTGTTAAAATTTTACATAGAAATACTTGTATATAGAGTAAATCTTTAAAAATCTTCTTCTCAGAAACTAATCAGCCAGGAAAGCTGAAACTTGTGTGGAAGCATCCTCAATCAGTGTAGATTGAAAGTTGTGAAAATCATGATCCCTGGGGGTAGGGTGGGGCACAATGGGGGGTCGAAGTTTTACATAGGAATATATAGAGTAAATTTTTAAAAATCTTCTTCTCAGAAACTTATCAGCCAGAAAAGCTGAAACTTTTGTGGAAGTATCCTCAGGTAGTGTAGATTCAAAGTTGTGAAAATCATGATCCCTGGGGGTAGGTTGAGGCCATATGGGGTGGGGGGGGGTGGGGTGGGGGTGTTAAAGTTTTACATAGGAATATATAAAGTAAATCTTTAAAAATCTTCTTCTCAGAAACTAATCAGCAAGATGATTCTTTATAATTGTTAAAACTTTGGCTCCAGGACAATTCTTCGGCCTCACAAGAAGGTTCAGAGTTTGATGTAGCTTAATATCCCATATATAAACAATTGTAAAGGATCTTTTTGAGAACTGCAATACTCAACATGTGATATGACTATAAAATTAAAGCAGGCAGCTATTTTTTTCATTAGAATCTTTTTGTATTACTGTATTGAGTTATTGCCCTTGATTTATTGATTCTTGATTATTTTAATTAATGCATCCACTGTTAACCAATTATTGTGATGATTATTTTTATACAATAATAAATATTCAATGTATATAAGTTGTTCTGCATAAGAAGTTTTGGGTTAGGCCGGATTAGTTTGTTTATTTTTGATTTCCAATTTTTAGATACAATGAATTATTTAAGGCTGGCACATATATAGGGACAGTGTCTATTGCATTCACTCTTTTCCCCTTAGAGGTTTCTATCCTTTAACCCTTAATGACGCGTTTTGACGACCCTGGCCATATCCTTAATGACGACTTTTGACGCACCCTATATACAGCTCTTAATTAGACCCCTCAACACCTGTTGTTTATTATAAACATTGACTGGTATACACCTGGCCATGTATACGGATGGTTGTTCACTCATTCTAAATAAAGATATCACGTGATTTACCTGTGTATGGTGGCGTGATGCATTACTACAATAAACAAAGATGGCGGACTACGATGCGGACATCGCACATGTTTTCAATTTTTGTTTATAATCAAGTTTAGAGGCAGAATTTTTTTAGATTTATTGGTAGTGAGATTGAATTATGAAAGCCAGATGGCAAATTCATGCAAAATTTTGTGGAAAACTCTGTGTAGTTACAGAAAACGGAACACAAGGTGTGCATTACCTGTAACCCCTAAATACACGAATATACCGGTAAATTTATATTTTTTCAAAAAGTTAACACACTTATTTTGTTTACATGTTAGATTTATCAAATCCTCTTACACATTTCTTGAAAAAAAATCGTAAATATAAGTCTGAAAACGATAGACATGAATTGGAAAGTCAGCCACAGGTACATTTAATTATTTACGATCAAAAAACGAATTCCATGATGATAATGGAATCTTTCCCTAAAAATTATTAAATAATTATTCGTAATACACACAGTTTTAAATATGTTTATCAAATATCTGTTGTGGAATTGTTCTTAATAAAGATTTAATGTAGAACACTCAATTTTATTTTCATATACCTGTTAGCACCTGTATTTTTTTATTAGTGACATAAATATTTTTTTTTCAATGAATATTGAAATGTTAATTCAATACAAATCCATTGATATATAATTTTCTATGTGTTTGATTTGTTAAGACCTGTAATAAGTCTATTCAAAAACACACACCAGCTGTTTTCAGTTCATCTGAAAACAGTCTAAGGGTAGCCCAGGGTAGAGTGTTATATGGCCTATGCGTCAAAAGGTGGCATTAAGGGGTAAAGAGTTAATTAAGGTGAGTGACTGTTTGGGGTTAAACTTAAACAGGTATGGATAGATTGAGTGTGTGAACATCCCTGCTCTATCCAATCTACGTGTTTTCTAACCTTTGATACAAAGTGTGCGGTCATTCCTGCCCTGTATCGCATTAAAACAAGTGTGCAGTCATACCTGCTTGTATTGGTGGTGGTTGCGGCGGAGCACTAGTGTGGCGAGCACTAGTGTATGGTCATCCCTGCTGGTGTTCAGGCCTTTCTAGCGCAAGTGTGTGAAAGTCCTTGTTTGCGTTAGGTTGAGCTGTTGGCGTAAGTGTGCGGTCATCCCTGCCTGCTTGTGTAAATGTTGGTACCTGTTGAGTTGTGCAGTCACCCCTGCCTGCGTAACGTGTGCAGGAGCGGTGATTAAAGTCTGCTCTTGTAAATATTGGCAGCAATCAGGGCTATCCGAGTTCCAAGGGGGAAAAATGGATTTTATTTATACAGGATCTACATGTATTATTGTACATTGTCCAGATTGTTTGTATTTTGACTCCATTAAGCTGACTTTATCATACCTATTGTTCCTCAGGTGAGCGATGTGGCCCATGGGCCTCTTGTTTTATTCGGCGCAACATTTTGTCCCTTGTAATCTATAACAATTTCAACATGTTTTTAACTTTAATGAAGGTATCAACACATTTCGAACATCTGCTAGCCACCCTTTATAATTTATGTCCTCAAATTTACTTAAATGAAAATTTTATGTCCATATTGGGAGGTAAATCTGTGTTTCCTGATGGCGTACGACACAACTGGTCTCTTCGTAAGTTAAGTCGAGTGGCGGGTCCTGGGAGTGGAGTAATGATGGAACTGCGTGACGTACTGAGACCAATTTCTTCCCGATGGATAAATGGCTACATCGAGATCCTCGCAACAGCAATCGCCGGATGGTATTATATTGTCGGTTTTAAATTCAAACAGTAAAATTTAATATTTGCGTGTGCAGCGCTAGTAATTGAGCGTCAATTGACGGTGGTATGGCCTATTTTCTCTAAATAGGCTTCCAGTTGGAGCCACCAATCGCGCAAATAACATAACAGTAAACATGTGGTACGGCCTGTCTCCTTATTAGCTGGCTTCCAGTTGGAGCCACGTGTCGCGCAAATAAAGGACAAGATGTAAACATAATGAATTTATTTATTTATTTATAATTATTTATTTATTTATTCCATTATCTTTTTCAATGTGGAGGTAAAGGAAACACTTTCAAAACAAAGCAATGTTGAAAGTGTTCTCTCTCTCTCTATCTCTCTCTCTCTGTTTAATCATTTAATAAAAAACAAAGACTCTTAATAGGAGATGCCTCCACGTTGCAAGAGTTGGGCAACAGTTTAATCTGGCAGAAATCTCCTGATATTATTACTTGACTTGTGCATGTACTAGCAAGGTAAAGTGAGTTGATTTCCAGATCATACCCGTAATTTTTATTTAGTTTTTTATTCATTGTTTTCTCTCTAATCCAAACATGATTTTCAGTACTATATTTATTTGCTTTTGTCTGGTTACTCAAAATGATTATATGGTTAAATATTGAAACGTGTATTTTAATGCATACTGAAAATGCCCTTAATGTCACAGATTTCATATTAGAGTCTCTGAAACGTTTCAGGACTGTTCATGTAATCAGTAGATTTTGATGATGTACATGTATGTATTATACATTTTCAAAATCGTCATACCGGAAATTCGAACATAGAACCTCTACATTGTAAGTTTTAAATTACCGCTAATTTACGTACGTTAAAGTAAATACTGTGACATGCAGATGCGTATAAAATCAAAAGAAATATATATTTTTTTAACCATCAAGAAGTAATGAAGAGAACTATAGGTGAATGTCTTTTTCCCGGTTAATTATTTTTAAATGTTTGTTACCGAATGCCTGATAACCACAAATTTCCTAAGCATCTCTGAACTTAAGATATAATCATATTCTACAATTTTAAAAAAATCAGATAAACAGAGGCTGTATTATGTTCAAATTCTTTGTTTACAACTGTGATGTTGACTTTCCTCTACATGTCAGCAATAGTACACAGTCAAATTAATTTATGAGAAGTGGGATGAATAATATCAAACCCGTTCGCAAATAATTAAGAATGTAATTAGTGCCTACGTGTGATACTAAAATTAAAATTATCAGATGCGGTAGTCGTTACTCTTTAATTATGAGGAGATAAATGTAGGCGATAATTATAATCGCTTATAATAAAAGAGGCGATTGTCATTACTGTTTAATTATGAGGAAATAAATGTGAGGGGATAATTATACAATCGCCTGTATTGTCCCACGTTTGCTATAACTACGATACATGCATTATATTTTTTATATTAACAATGAAAGTCGCCATCTTCGGATCCTCATACGTGAAGCGAGCTTCTTATTTTGCAGACTTTGCCATGCCATTTGAAGTAGAGTGTTTCGGTGTTGGTGGAATGACAGCTTCCCAGCTCTGCCCAAACCTAATCTCCAAAATGGCGCGTTACAGCCTGGACATCGTTGTCGTTTGTTTGGGGGGAGGGGGGGGGGGGTAACGACCTTTCCAGTGGAGCAGAGCCGTCTACTGTCATCGACTGCCTGACAAGCCTCTTCCACAGAATAAGAGATTTCGCCCCCCGACAACCCGATATTTTCTTCTCGGAGATAGTCTCCAGGGGAAAATTCCGTTCTTCTCTACAACGTGAGGAATTCGACGGAAAGAGGAGAACCGTCAACAATAAGATGAAGAAAATCCTTGGCAGAACCTTCATCAGAATAGACGTCAGGTTTCCCAGACACTATCTACCGGACGAAATCCATTTACACGACGCTGGGACTGTCATATTCCTGCTTTCCATAAGCAAGACAGTAAAAAGTCGCTCCTCGGAGTAGAGAATAAACGGCCCTTTGAAGGGCCTTTCACATTTTTCGAAAAGCTTCCTCTTAACAGCAATCAAAACATGTCCAACAACGGCCAAAAATGGCACACCCATCAAGTTACAAAATCGCGAATTCCTAATAAAAACAAAAAATTAATTTCATAACATTTAAGACACCAACGTCTGCCTTCAGGTCCATGTACGACGTAATACAGATTTTGTCATATATTTATCCTTATAACTATTAATATTTATATTTATTTAAACGTACATTCCTGTTGGCGGACATTTTGTCACGTTCTTTCACAATATTCAGCGTGGGCATAATACGATTTCTTTAAAATTTAAATGCAGCGTACATAATATAAAGACTTTTAGAAACTAGGCAACCTTTTTTAATTGCGGACATTACATGTATTTTACACACTTTTTAAATGGCGGATATAGTGTTACGACTTACGATTGAAACATACATTCGTGTTAGGGATGTTATGCCATTTTATTTTTCAATTTTAGCTTGGTCATTATATAATCCCTTTAAAAATATAACGGCGGACATAATATTACGACTTTTGGAAAATAGGTGAATATTTGAAATTGCTTATATAATGTTATGACATACATTACAGTCGGCAGACATTATGCCACAATTTTTAGCGTGGTCATAATCATTTATGATTTCTTCAAAAGTTAATGCAGCGTAACTTTAAAAATAGGATAACACTTTTTATGTCGGAGAAAACGACTTACGGTTTAAACATGCATTCATGATGGCGGACATTATACCACAATTTATAACGTGGGCATACAAACGATTTTTTTTTCAATTTATAGGCGACAAACAAAAATTTACGACTTTTAAAAGAAATAAGTGATCCTTTTTTTTAATGGCAGACATAATGGTTCGACACATTTCCTGTTTGCAGACATTATGCATAAATTTTCACAGATTTTAGCGTGGACAGAATACGTTTTCTCCAAAAGTTAAAGCGGCGGACATTATAAAACGACATTTAGAAAATTGGAGTGCACTAAATAATGTCGGACATAAGATTTAAACATGCA
The DNA here is from genome assembly GCF_902806645.1 of Magallana gigas. Classification (NCBI taxonomy): domain Eukaryota; kingdom Metazoa; phylum Mollusca; class Bivalvia; order Ostreida; family Ostreidae; genus Magallana; species Magallana gigas. Next base: position 41,744,799 of record NC_047566.1, on the reverse strand, counting down.
TTCCTGTTTACGGACATTTTGTCCAGATTTTTCACAATTTTGAGAGTGTGCATCGTGTGCGTTAAACGAACTAATAGTCTTAATAATCCAGCGAACATAATGTTCCGACTTACGATTTGAACGTGCATTCCTATACGTGCAGACATTATGCAATACATTTTCGCGTCGGACATGATACGATCTTTCCGAATTTTTGACGGACATACGTTTCAACGTTTGGAGATAGCGTGTACATTTATGTATATTGTTTAATTCGATCAATGTAAATTACAAAAGAAAGTGTATACATGCATATAATTTTCATTCTGAAAATAATTTCAGATCAATAAATGGCAAACATAATATTACACAATGGGATAGCAAATATTATATTTAGAAATAAGAGAGAGAGTAGTGTGTTCAAAACTGGTGGCGGACATTAGCCCATACATTTTCCAAAAACAATGCTGACATTTTTAGCGACGTGCATGCATTTAATACAATTTCTCTGAAAATTGAAGGCGGCAGACATACGGTAATGACTTTTGGGGTAATATACGGAATTTTTGTAAAGGCGGACATAACGTGATGATTTTTTCGAAAAAAGTGGCGCACATTTCGTGATGGCGGACATAACGTGACGATTTTTTCAAAAAAGTGGCGGACATTTCGTGATGGCGGACATAACGTGACGATTTTTTCAAAAAAGTGGCGGACATATCGTGACGGCGGACATAACGTGACGGCGGACATAACGTGACTCAACAACTTGGTCCAAAGATTAACGCCCTTTGGATTTTTTTTTTAGCAAAGTGCGTTATAACACTGGTATTTAAAGTTATACCTTAATGTACATCTCTGTTCTTTTCCATTTTAATTATCTTTCGTGCAAAAGCTTGTTTAATTTATGAATTTTCTTTTCATTATGTATTCATATCGTTAATAACTGTAAAAATTTGTTTTTACATTTGTTATTTTCTTATTCATGTATATATCAAAATTTATCGATATATTTAAATGTCTTCTGAATGACATTTGAAATAACGTGTGAATTTATGCTCAGTTTATATATCCCAATGTATTAATTTCCTGTCATCGTATTAAAATTTTTGATTTACTGTTTACAATATTTGTTATGTATGCCCCAACCCAAAAAACAATTGTCGAAAGGAGTACCTTTATGTATTTTCTTATGAAATATTTCTCATTCCTTTTGCAATTTTCTAATTTTCAAGCTCCTTAAATTGTTAGCTATTGCTATCCGTTTTTTACGAAAGCCGAATAGGGCCACATAAAAAAATATTTTTATCTCGTAATTACGAGAAAAGATCTCGTTATTACGAGTTAATTATCTCGTTATTACGAGAAAAGATCTCGTTATTACGAGTTAAGATCTAGTTATTACGAGTTAATTATCTCGTTATTACGAGAAAAGATCTCGTTATTACGAGTTAGTTATCTCGTTATTACGAGAAAAGATCTCGTAATTACGAGAAAAGATCTCGTTATTACGAGATAATTTTCTCGTTATTACGAGAAAAGATCTCGTTATTACGAGATAATTTTCTCGTTATTACGAGTTAATTTTCTCGTTATTACGAGAAAAGATCTCGTTATTACGAGAAAAGATCTATATAAAATGGTGCGTTTCTGAAAAAGAATTCGACTGGATCACACTTTAAGTCTATCTTTTTTATTCCAGAAACGTTGATTCAATTTTGATCAATATTTAAAAATAACAACGATCATTATTCATTAATTTCTACATATCAAAATGATTGGATTTGACATTTTATCTGGTATTAATAAAAGGAAAGAACTTTATGTAATTTTTCTATTCAACTTATATATCTTATAATCCCACTCCGAAGTAAATACCAGGTAGTCCTATAGTCGTAAAAACACGGTTTTATTAGTTACAGATAAGTTTAATGACTATATAGTTTCAGTCATGGATATGGATACACAGGATTTACCCGAATTTGTGTTTTATATGTTAATACACAACCTACATGTATATTGAAAATAATTGATTTTATATAAACATTTTGGAGTCTGAAAAAAATAACACGTATCCTTCTTAATTATTGACATATAGTTCAATGAATTTTTTAATCAATTTGCTTTTGCTAATTCTTCTGAAATTTCTTTAAAACCGCTTGGTCTGATTTTATATCAAATTATGCGTTTTAAACGATGATCATGCTAAGTAAGTGTATATTAATAGACATTGCAGTAGTTCATACACTTTATATAAAAAGAATAGAATAATGAAACGCGCCATTTCAAAAATAGATCTTTTCTCGTAATTACGAGATAATTCACTCGTAATAACGAGATCTTTTCTCGTAATAACGAGATCTTTTCTCGTAATTACGAGCAAATTAACTCATAATAACGAGATCTTTTCTCGTAATTATGAGACCTTTTCTCGTAATTACGAGATCTTTTCTCGTAATTACGAGATAATTAACTCGTATTTACTCGTAATAACGAGATAATTAACTCGTAATAACGAGATCTTTTCTCGTAATTACGAGATCTTTTCTCGTAATAACGAGATAATTAACTCGTAATAACGAGATCTTTTCTCGTAATAACGAGATCTTTTTTCGTAATAACGAGATCTTTTCTCGTAATAACGAGATAATTAACTCGTAATAACGAGATCTTTTCTCGTAATAACGAGATAAAAATATTTTTTTTAAGTGGCCCTATTCGTCTTTCGTAGTGTTTAGCTTCTTCTTAAAAACTACAAGTCTAATTGTAACCATTTTTGGTGTAAGGCATCTCTAAGGTACATGTAAGAGAAATCTAAATTGTGAAATTCGTGGCTCTACCACCCCCGGGGCACCACAAGTGAGGTCAAATATGCAAAAAAGTGAATTTTTCAAAAATCTTCTTCTCTACTCCCACGCATGTGAGGAAAAAACTGGTTGCATGGTTATAATGTCCATAAAGCCATCTACCAAAATTGTGAAATTCATAGTCCCTGGGTCAGGGGTTCTTGCTCTCGGCTGGGGGCAAGTATGACTTTATTGTAAAAATGTATTAACTCTTAGAAAATCTTCTTTTCTACTCCCATATATTTATGTTAAAAACTAAATGCATGATTATAATATCCATTAAGCCCTCTACCAAAACTGTGAAATTCATGACCCCTGAGTCAGGGATTCAGGCTCTAGAGTGGGGCCAATATGGCCATATAGGAAAAATGTATTAAATCTTCTCCTCTACTCCCATATATATTTGGTAAAAACTAAATGCATGATTATGATGTCCATGAAGCCCTCTACCAAAATTGTGAAATTCATGGCGCCTGAGTCAAGGGTTCTGACTCTAAGGTGGGGCCTATTCTCACACATCTGTATGAAAAACTGACTTCATAATTATGTTTACCAGGAAGTCCTCTACCTTAATTTTATATTTCATGTCCCCTGGAGTACGGGTTTTGACTGTAGGGCAGGGCCAAAATGGATTTATAGGTTTTGTTAACATCAATATCTATAATAGGGTAGGAAAGTCTCGTCATGTGACCCGCGAGATATAACGAGAAAACGTACTTCCGGGTAGTTGTTGTAATAATGGCGTTATCAATAATATACTGGGATCGTTATGTAGATGGTCATCGAAGCTCACCAGGAAGAGTGAGAAAGCCGTGGATAGCGACAGGGTTTTAAAGTTCATTTTAGACAAAGAATGTCTCGTGATATCGGCGGTGGTTCAAGCTTCAATGCGAGACACTTCATACAAAGTTCAGGTATGTACAAAATATTTAGCCGTCTTTATCCCTACATTTAATCAACCAGGGTAAAACTATGCATCAAATTTGTCTTCAAGTTAACAATATCGATTTTTCCGATCAAGAAATGCGCTACATTGATTATTTTGAACCTTTAATTCGTCATTGTTGCCGTTGTAAATAACCCCAACCCCCACCTTTAGTCTTTAATATTTATAGTTGTTTTAAATCATATGTGTAAGTATTTCCCATTATAAATACAATATGTCAAGATATTCATACACGTAAGGTTGCTTCACAGACATTTTGTGACTATATATATATATATATATATATATATATATATATATATATATATATATATATATATAATCTACTACACTGTATTATGATCGGGTTCGACGTTCAATATATGTTGTTCAATAAACGTTACATGGTGTCAGAAGTGGAGACCAGTACACCCATGTGGACCACGTTTTGAGTGAATGCTATCCCTCTTGTTCGGTATGAATGAAGAGCAGCAGGATGCGGGAGTGGCAGCGGCCCCCAAGAAAGTGTATGTACCCACTAACATTCCTTTTCCGGCGAAATTAGATCTCCGCGTCAACATCGCCACGAATTGGCCCCATTTCAAACGTGTCTCGGAGAACTATGAAATCGCGAGTAGATTGAAGGAGAGAAATGGGGAATTGAGAGTGGCAACATTGTTGACATGCTTGGGGGCAGAGGCGTTATCAGTGTATGATGGGTTAGAATTTGAAAGTGAAGAGGATCGAAAAGACATAATCAAAGTACTGCAAGTACTCGAAGATTTTTGTATTGGTCAAACAAATGTGATCTACGAACGTTATACTTTCAACAAACGAGAACAAGAGGTAAATGAGACGATTGAAAGCTATGTTGCAGCATTATGCACGCTAGTAAAGACGTGTAAATTCGAAGGTTTAGAAGAAGAAATGATCCGGGACAGACTTGTTCTTGGGATAAGGGACAACCACACACGGAAGAAGTTACTGCAAGAGAAAGGTTTGGACCTACAAAGATGTGTTGACATTGGCAGGGCGAATGAGAAATCTAGTTCTCCACTAAGAGCGATAGAGGAAGTTCAGTTTGTAAGAAAGGCGAACAAACCCAAACCAGTGTTTGAAAAACAGAAAAATCCCAGCGACAGTGAAGAAGTAAACTGTGAGTATTGTGGGCTGAAGCACCGAAAAGAAAGGGAAGATTGTCCGGCTTATGGCAAAAAGTGTGTGAAATGCAGACAAAAGAATCACTTTGCACGGGTATGTAAAAAAGGATTCTCGAAGCAGCAGAAGAAATCCTATCCAAACAGGAAGCCGTATAAGAAGAAGTCAGTGCATGATGTAAGTGACTACACTTCTGAAAGTGATTGTGAATATGTTCTCACAGTCCAGGAAGTTCACAGTGTAAACAAGAAGAAGAAAATTACAGCTCAGATGATAGTCAATGGCCAGACCGTACAATTTCAGTTGGATTGTGGGTCCAGTGTTAACATTCATCCCGAAACATTGTACATGCAGTTATGTAAATACCATGAGGACTTGACGGAAACGAGTATGACTTTGGTTATGTACAACAAGAGTGAGACAAAGCCTTTTGGAAAGAGAAGATTGATTCTTCGTAATCCCCGGAACAAGAAAAAGTAAAGCATTGAATTTGTGATTGTTGGGGGAACAGAACATCGAACCCGATCATAATACAGTGTAGTAGATTATATATATATTGTCACATGTGACAATATATATATAATCTACTACACTGTATTATGATCGGGTTCACACTTGACACATTTATACACAAGAAATTTAATTCTAAAGAACAAAATCACATGATCATGCAACTACAGAGAAAAAAAATAAAACACAAAATGACTAGAGATTTCCTTTGGAAAACCTGAGGTAGACAAGGTATTATTATGACCTGATCACTATCTACCTCTATTAAACAAAACACTCGACATCGCACACAAACTCCTGGTATTTCTTTGGCGTCCTGATTTCACGTCCACTTCTCGACTGTCGTTTACCAGGTACATCTGATGTTATAGTCGGTTCAATGCATATTTCTGGTGTTTTCTGTATTTTGTCAACAACAGGTGAGCTCTGTGTTTCTGGCGTATTGTTTACTGCGGTTTCCATTCTGTCAGTGTCTCTGCTGTTTGGTGTGTTTGTCGTTATACGATCCCTGTTGAAATCTGGGGGAAAATGTAACTTCTGGGTCGATCTTCTGCTAAAAATGGTTCTCTGCTATGTCTAAGATGTCTGCAGTTCGTCCTGTAGACACGTCCGTCCTCTGTTTGAACTTCATAAGAGCGACTATCGACTTGATCTTCAACCTGCGCTTTTGTCCAAGTCATTTCTCTTCCAAATGATCTGATTCTCACTGTGTCTCCTTCATGTAGCTTCGACATTTCTCTGGCTCCTCGATTGTAATAACTGCTTTCCTTGATCTTCCTGTCAACTAGCTTTCTGGTCACTTTTCCTGAATCTTGGTTTTGCAGGTGTTTTGCTGTTAAAGTAAGTCTTGTCCTGGTTTTTCTTCCAAACAATCGTTCTAGAGCCGAAAGTCCAATGGTCTCACTTGGTGTATTTCTCCAGTCTAAAAGTGCTAAGAAAGGATCTTTCTTATCAAGGACACATTTGCGCATTAGATTCTTTACAATTTTGACAGCATTCGCAACCTTGCCATTTGACTGGGGGTAACGAGGAGATGGTGTCCTATGCTCGAAATCGTATTGTTCAGCAAAATCTCTGAATTCTTCACTGTTAAATGGAGGTCCATTATCTGTTACAATAACATCTAGAATACCATGGCGTGCTATCTGAGCTTTCATCTTGCCTATGACTTCTTTACCAGTTTTGCCGTGTAGTCTGTCTATCTCGAAGAAATCCGAGAAGTAGTCCGCACAAATCAGGTAGTCCTTCCCATCAAACTCAAACATATCACAGCCCACTCTTTCCCATGGTCTCTTAGCTATTTCATGTGAAATCATTGCACTACTGGCTCTAAAAACCCCTGTCCGTATGAAAATCCCCTGTCTTCCCCTGTCACCCCCTGTGTTTTCACTGTCATCCCCTGTACATCCCCTGTGTGCCACTGTACAGAGCCCCTGTAACCCTGTCATCCCCTGTGCGCCCCTGTACACATCCCCTGTGTGCCACTGTAAGCCCCTGTCACCCCCTGCACGCCCCTGTCATCCCCTGTAAGCCACTGTCTGCCCCTGTGCATGCCCCTGACATCCCCTGTACGGCTTTTGACTGGGTTATTTTTAATATCATTTTCTTAATTCAACTATTGAAATCACATGTGTTATATTTTGAGCTATAAGTCCATATTTGCACTCAACAGCGCCGAATCACAAGACACACTGTTATCGTAATTTTAGAAATCACATGTTTTAGTTGATAATTTATTGACACTTCAAAATTCATGCTAACAACTAAAGATTTGAGATTCACCGGGTGGTAAACCTCAGGTGAGGGCGGGAATTATGTTTTATATTAGGTGTGCAAGCCCTCAGGGCATATAGTCCTTTGGAGCTCGGGAACATCGCTCCTCCCTAATATTTGAAAAACAGACATAACCATACAACATAGAGTGAACATAGAGTGAATTATTCAGTTTTTAAAATTGTCTACAGATATATGTACAATTTACTTATGAATATCTTAAGCCTATGAATCATATGATTCTTGGTAATGAACAACACACTAGAAACTAAGATCAAGCGCGGCACATGGTTTTGTATATATCTTAACATATAAGAGCGACCTAAAACCAATAAATCAGTCAGAATATAGAATTTATAACCAGCTATGTAACGATAGAGTACACCTTTTTACTTTGTTCTAACCAAGTTCTTGGTTATACCTTCATTAATTTCCCGTGAATACCAAAATAAAGCTTCAATAGCTTATATAAGTTTGTCTAAGAAATATTTTAGTATGTTTGTTCAATACGTTTCTGACCGGCTTATTGGACTCTTGAATTGAATTTAAACTGCTGTTTTAATCTCGTAATCAATTTCATTAATTTCCAAAATCTAATTGTCATATCTCTTTTTACTGCAAAGTGGAAGATATCAAAGATAATTAAATTAATTGCCAGTGAACAGAAATCTGTCAGAAAATGTAAATGTGTTTTTTACACATGTAGGAGGTTTTATAGATATTGAGATATTTTTAAAAAACCATGATTAGTAATGAGAGAGAGAGAGAGAGAGAGAGAGAGAGAGAGAGAGAGAGAGAGAGAGAGAGAGAGAGTTTGCATTGACTTTGAATTAAATTTATTAATTATATAGTTTACCCGGGAATTTCCTAATAAGTAAACATGCAATCCTAATTTTTATTACCTATTCTTTATTATTCCGCAGCCCTGGTCAGAACATACACAACATAAATGTAAATGTAGAACTAGTGTTTTCTATACATTTAGCCTATGGAGTTTATACAGAGAGAGAGAGAGAGAGAGAGAGAGAGAGAGAGAGATTGCATTGATTTTTAAATAAATGTTACTATTAGTTTAACTGGGAATTAATTTCTTAATAAGGAAACATTCAATTCTGATTAACTTTTATATTAAACAAATTTTCTATAATTATTTAGATTAACTTAGCTGTCAAATTGATTTTAAATTCATCAATGTTTTATACTACGTATACTAGATCAATTGATCAAAAAACTTGAAGACACATGATTAACAACTCGCTGATTGAAGCTACAGTTTTCAAAGGAGACGATGTTGATATTATTTCACTCGGTCAGTGATTATATAATAGCTACTGTACACAGCCCTTCTTGACAATTTGCAGTTCACGGTAGCGAGATAGGTAAAAAGAGATGAAAGACACACGTGTACACGTATATATACACACACTTCCTCAGATCTGAATGGTCGGTCAGTGATTATATAATAGCTATATACTGTATACAGCCCTTCTTGACAATTTGCAGTTTGCACGGTAGCCAGACTGGGAACAATGAGGTGACAGACACACGTGTACTTGTATATACACACACGTCCTCAGGTCTGGATGCTCGGTAATGCTACACAATAATGCAATATGTTGTTTAAACACCCCTTATAACCCTTTTCCCAGTCTGTCAAGTAAAGAAACAAGAAATTGAAAATGTCAATTTTTCAGTTCTGAGAATTTCAAACATGAAAAGATTGAAGAGCTTTAAATTCAGAACACTATTTGGCACAGTGATATGAATTAAAACTGTGTATTGCTCTTTTATATTTTTCATTTTTCAAATGAAATAAAATTTAAATTCATGCCTGATATTGTTCTGATCCGAAATCCGGACCATTGTTTAATATGATGCATGTGTGTAAATTAAATGGTATCCCGTTACCGGCATTTGCATACAGTCGTGCATTAAATAATTCATTAACGGTATCATTGCTCTACAGTGTATAATCATGTGGACAATTCCATACAATAATGCATATAAACTAGAGCCGAGCTCGTTGCAAAGCAACGAGTAGGTCTTCCGTCGCAACTTCGTGTCGCGAAAGGATTGTCCATCAATCCATTAAAATACCTCCTTCTCCTGACACTTGTCAGAGCCTGACAGACCCTGTATTGATAAAAGGTCATCTTTACATGACAATTTCTTCTTACGAATTAGAGCTTTAGAAAATTGATTGGAACTCTTCAAATGGAGACAAAAAAAATTAATTCATACCTGTTTTCTATGTAACCTCTAGATTGAGTATTGCACTACTCATTAAACAGATAAAGGCATATCTTTGCTAAGTAGGTGTTTATTTAATTTGTATGCAAATGTGGAGGTCAAGTGGGTATAGTCTGTTATTGATACAGGTCTATCAGAACCTGGCGAGTGTAAGGAGAAGGGAAATGGTTTTTAATTATACTGGATTATCAATATGATAATAGTAAGTTCAAGAAATCGAAAACGAGACTCAATTTCAAAGTATTATTTTCATACCAGGCAAGTTCCTCGTTTAACTTACTTCAAGTTTAGGATAACTTTAAAAAGTACATCATTTATGTACATGTATATAATTAATTTAATTATAATAAAAGTGTGGATGTGGCGGTGGGGGAAATGACCCAAAAATCAATTTTCTAAGCGTTAACTTAAGGGAAATTTTGGTTGAGAGAAAGGGGGCACTGCTCCCACTGGACCATCTAAAAGGTACTGTTAGCAAGCTCACAAATGATATCCCCGCTAAGAAAGAAGTCATTACTCACGTATTTCTCTATTAGAGAATAATGGATGGTTCGTTTTCTTTAATAAGTGAGTCAGACAAGGCAGGGTATATTTACAGGTCACAAGTAATCTTTATGACAAACTCTAGCTTTTACTCATTTCCATTAATACAAGATATGACACATGTTTAATATGACTTTGAACTTGCGCAACTGACCCTGGGTCAAGTTCATGACACATCATCGGTCATCAGGAATCTTTACATGAAATAGAAACTCCCAATGTTTCTCCTTAAATGATTTACGAACAAATCATTACACACCATCAGGTCATAAGCAATCTTTGTGTGAAGTAAGAAATTCCAAAGTGGACCGGAAACAAATTTTGCACTTTTCCTGCCAGTGACCTTTACTTTGTCCAAATGACCTTGGGTTTAGGTCATGAAGCTTCGTCAGTTAATGAGTATTATTTGTATGAAGTAAGAACACTTCCAATGTTTCTCCATCAGAAAGATATAGACCGGACACGACGTACGGACGGACAAGGTGATTTTTATTTAAACCCCCCCCCCCCCCTCAATTTTTTTTCGTGGGGTTTAAAAATCTTTTTCGCCCGTTTTGTGCGGCACAAAAAAGACCTATATTTTTCAATTATTTCTATCATATCACATATAAATATACATGTAAATGTATGATTTGTATGCACATTTGAGTTCTTCTCATCATCGTCGGAAAGGATAAGAAACCCTTGGGGTCCAATAATGTCTTTTCATGGGCATTTGTCAATTTGCATCACTAAATGATTTCCAAGCGGTAATAAGCTATCAAAGCCATTGAGATGTTACATATAGATATTGAATTTCTATAGATTTAAATTTAAGGTTAGGAAAAACAACACTTTTTTATACAGTAAAAAAAAAATCTAAAATAGCTTTATGTACGCGTACACATAAATAAGAAGATGTAGCGAAAGCTATAAAGACTTTATTTCTTCTGTTCTAGACTTTTTCAGAGTTAACAAGCTACAAGTTAACAATCTCCCATTTTGACAAGCTAGATTAAAAATAAAATATTCAGCTGAGTTTTAATCTGCATTACAACCTCATATTACACAACTTCAATGATTTTTTTTATCAATGTGCATATAACAATAAGTAAAATCCCCAAGAACAAATATCTATCGCAATTAAATGCATACATTTTTGGGAGGCAGAAAAGTCGCTATATTATAGTCTGCAAGTCAATTGAACTACTACAATTATTTCAAAGAAATAAGAAACTGTCGACACTTGCAGTACTCTGATGATTTAATGACGATCGACCGACTTTATTGCTTAATGTAGTCGTATATCATTACTTCTAATCCTGAGAACAAATTTTATTTAATATTTGACTTAAAACTGTTAACTTATAAAACCAGAGACATAAATAACTTATTAAGTTATTTAAGTCTCTGATAATATATATTTTATTCTGTTCATAACTATAGAAGTTTAGCGTGTTCAACAGGTTAATTTTTTAGCCACATTCTCAGATTACGATATCGCACCTTTAATGTGAGGTTGATTGACATCGAATATTTAAACACTTATTGTTTAACAATTGACCGCTGCATTGAAAGCATCCTTCCAAATGTTACTCAATTATTTATCAATTGCTGATCTGCAGCCCAGGGGCAATATTCTAGGCTATGTGCGCTGACGCGACACGAGACTTTCGGTCGCACGTGGAGCGGATTCATTTGACTTAGCATAGACTGACCGAATAAACACACGGGTGGGAAGGTGACATACATTGAGAAGAAAAATGTACACATGTTAAGCAGTCGCCAAAAATGGGTCTTCGCCACATTTTGAAAAAAAAAAAATCCCTTGCACTGTGATCATGAAACCGATAAAATCTAAACAAATCTTGTTTAAAAACTCATGTGAACATTCTAAAAATAATCACTAAATCCCTCTCAATTCTATCGTGTCAGCCTCTACCGCCAATCGCAACTTCTCAGGCCTTTCTGGCAAGCTCGGAAAAACACTTCGAATGTATTACCTAGGCGTCCATGACGCCCCCCCCCCCTTTTTTTAAAACTTGATATAATTACAACACATTTTATGATCTGTTGAGATGTGAGCTATATTTCATTAAAGGTATCAATATACACTAAAATATAACACAGAAACGACATACAAAACTTCTTGCCGATACTTATTTTAATGGGAAGCGACTCCATTTTGTATAATATTCTAACATCCGGTGATGTTAATACATTTGAGGTGTTTTTCCAAACTTGCCAGAAAGGCCAGAGAAGTTGCAATTGCCTCTACCGCATGTGTTAATTTGATATTTGATTTTTTTTATCCTGCCTTGAACGCTTGGAGACTGTTTCATTTCCTTAATTCGGCTAAATAATGCTTCCAATTTTGAGCGCGCTCTCTCTCTCTCTCTCCTTCTCTCTCATTTTATGTGCAACCTTATGAAGACGTCAACTACTTTCTACGATATCTATAAAACCTCTCAGCAGTATCTAGCGGAAATATTCGTGGGTAAATAAAAAAAATCTTAAATTGAAACACAAGTCAATCTTACATGTACCGGTCAAAATCTCGAATAAACAAATAGTTGGAATCGTACAAAATATCAATAAACATGCACGTGTGATCAAGTACATGCAGAAGAACACGAGCTACCGCGGATCACTTGTCCACTCGCGCGGGATCTCCTTGGCTATGTTCTAGGGGTGATCATTTGAAGGTTTAATCTTTGTGGTTTTTCGTTGTTTATCTATAACATTATTAGTACATGTATAGTTTTTAGAACATTTTAGAATTACAAATTCACTATTGATTTATGTCTGATGATGTTTCTGATTTGAAACAATATCGCTTTTATCAATTTTTAGAGGGGCTTCTCAATTCACATTCTAATGTTTCATTCAATAAATTGAAGGTGAACAAAAAGAACATAAAATTGAAACAGTTCTTGTATATATATCTTGTTATTAGATAACCGCTGACCTCTAGGTAGTGCAGCCGCGACCGATTTCCTCGGCCGCGGATGAGGGATCGGATAACTTACGTAAAGTTAAAACACACATAAAAAGCTCAGAACCCAGGAAGATTTACAATGTTTGCAGTATGATGAATAAACTCTAATTAATATAAGTTTTTTTCCCCTTTAATCCCACAGTTGATCTTTCTGTCTGATACTGCTTCAGTTCGAGTTTATGATTAAACAGAACGATTTCTTATTCTATCGTTTAATTCAAATTAAGAAGAGTAAGCTTTAATGTCATTGTGTACGATTCTTGTGTTTACTGCTAAGTAAAATCACATATGACAGACGCGATTCTTGTGTATTAGATAACCGCTGACCGCTAGGTAGTCCAGCCGCGACCTTGGCGATCGAATTTCTCGGCCGCGGGCGAGATGGGTTATGTAATGACGCACACAACTAAGAATTTAGGTCGATTTGAAATGCTTGCAGTAAAATGACTCAAATCCATTTCATGGAAGTTATTTTTTTTAAAATCTAGTTTATGTATCTAACTAGATAAGAAAAAGAACGTTTATATTTTCTCGTTTTTGTTTTTCTTAACGGTTGTCCACTATAGGACCTAAACAGAGGTTACTCCAAAAAAAAAAGGCTGTAAGAAAAACATGTACACGTATACTTTTTAGACACTTTTTCAAATGAATCAAAGCATCCCGTATATGCTGAAACACTTTCAGCTGTTAATATATGTACGTTATTCGCACGAAGACGATTCGCTTACTTGCCAAATGAATACAGGTACATGTTAACAAGACAAGCTTTTTACACTCATAATACGCATTACCGGTACAAAATAGTTTTGTAACGACATTGATAACACAATAATGAACAACTTTTCTATCGACAGCTATAGCGAAATATTAACCATTTTTGAGTTATAAAGCGAAGACTTTTAAGTGCTCTAGACCCCTAATTTAAGGGGCCAGCCCTTTTTCAATGGTGTCAAGTGAACGCCCTTGACATTTTGCACATATTTTGTTCTATATGTGTTTAGAGAAAATTTTAAACTAAAGAGCTACATAACAAAAACACAACAAAAAATCAGCATTTTTTGAAACACAAATTCAAATTATTTTTTTGAAACTTTAAAGGAGGAAAATTGTAAAAACAAAACTCGGAGGACAACGTTCAAACTCTCTATTTTGAAGATTTGTGACTTTGTAACACAGGCTGTGAGCGGTTTCAGAGCCTTACGTGCACAAGAATGCCTATATTTTGGGGGGAAAGGGGAATAACTCGGTACCGGAAGTGTCGATATCAACGATTTTCCATAGATATTGAGAAATAGTAACTACCAATAAGCTCTGCAAATTTGAACTTTATAGGACAACAAACAAGCAAGATATTTGAGTTTTAAAAAACGTCTAGAAGAAAAAAAAGAATAAAAAGAATTACCAACAGAATCAGTACAAGGTCTTCCGTTGAAAACGGAAGACCTTAATAACTATAAACAGGAAAATGCACACTATCTGATAAAAGTTAAAAGTGTCAATGGACCGGTCTAATCCCCCTTTCCGAAGAAAAATCAGCTCTCTCTCTCTCTCTCTCTCTCTCTCTCTCTCTCTCATGATTTATAAAAAAAAATACTGACAGCAAATATCAGCGATTTACATGAACTTCATAAAGGCTGCTTAATTCTATGCATCATTACACTGGTCAAAACAGTCAAAATATAGGTGATCATTTCATCATTTCGATCGGTGTGTGGTTATCTGCACGTGCTGATCATGTTGTGTTATTATGCGCTTTATCTCAGTCAGGTTACATGGCACAGAACATTGCAGATTTCACGCACTCCTCCACTTATTTTTCTTTCTTTTTTTCTTTCTATTTTATTTTTACAAATTACAGAACATGGTCATTTGTTTAAATGCATGTAATAAAAATAAGCGGTTTATTGGTATACAAGTATATCTTGATTTGTGTCAATGTTAAGTCAAAATTATTCACGCTTGTAATAATATTGCCCTCTGTGAAATGCAAAGAAAAACAAGCACTATCTAAAACATGAATGCTATATATAAATTTTTAAAAAATCCGAATTAATTAAAAGCTATTTATTTACTTAGCGAGCATTTAAAGACCGTACAGGGGATGTCAGGGGCATGCACAGGGGCAGACAGTGGCTTACAGGGTATGACAGGGGCGTACAGGGGGTGACAGGGGCTTACAGTGGCACACAGGGGTTGTGTACAGGGGCGCACAGGGGATGACAGGGTATACAGGGGCTCTGTACAGTGGCACACAGGGGATGTACAGGGGATGACAGTGAAAACACAGGGGGTGACAGGGGAAGACAGGGGATTTTCATACGGACAGGGGTTTTTAGAGCCAGTAGTGTTGGTTCTTTTGGCTGGTCTGGTCGACATGCACTACAGATCTCACAACGCTGTATGAAGTTCTCTATGTCCGCATTCATATTGGGCCAATACACAAACTCTCGAGCTCTTCTTAAACATACCTGGATTCCAATATGGGTCTCGTGAATTCTATCAATGATGTCTCTGCGAACTCCTTCCGGTACAATGACCCTTTCCCCTTTAAATATAAGGCCATTTTGGACAACAAGTTCATCTCGGAAAGGAAAATAACACTGAACTGCATGAGGAAGGTCATCTCTGAACTCTGGCCATCCTGACTGTATGACACTTTTCAACAACTTCATATTTTCATCTGCCTTGGCTGCTTCTTTGATTTTCCTGATCTTTCCCTCTGATATTGATATGTAGCTAATCTGGTCAATGTCAAAAACACTTGCTTTTTCTTCATCTTTATCTGAAACTGGCAAGTATGCTCTGCTCAAGATATCCGCTACATACATTTCTGCACCTTTCTTGTACACTATATTATACTCAAACTTCTGGAGTCTCAAAAGCATTCGCTGAAGCCTCCTTGGTGCAACAACAAGGCTCTTTCGTTGGATTATCTCCAAAGGCTTGTGGTCTGATTCTACTTTGATATGACGTCCATAGGTGTAGTTCTCAAAACGCTCCATTCCAAAAACTACGGCCAGCAACTCTTTCTCTATTTGCGCATAATTACATTCTGTATGGGTAAGCGCTCTTGAGGCATAGTCCACAGGGTGTCCGGCCTGCAACAGACATGCTCCTAATCCATTCTGTGAGGCATCACATTGTAAAATTGTTTTCTTTGCTGGATCAAAATAACTCAGAACTGGTGACTCTGACAAAATCTTCTTAATTGCAATGAAGGCTTTTCCATGGACTTTTTCATACCAGTGGAAGAAAGTGTCATTCTTCAACAAGTCTCGTAGTGTTGATGTAACTTCTGAGAGGTTCAAATCTTTGCACGAAATTCACCATGCCTAACAATCGTTGCACTGCCTGTCTGTTCGCGGGGTAGGTATCTCTCTAATCGCTTGTACTTTACTTGGATCTACACTTAATCCTTGCTTTGAGATAACGTGTCCCAAGTATGTCACAGATTCTAGACCTAGCTTCAGCTTGTCAAGCTTCAACTTGATGTTTCTTTCTTTGCACCTGTCCATCAATGCAATCAGCTTACTGTTGTGGTCATTAACTGCTTCTTCATCTGTATTTCCACAACCATACACTAGAATATCATCATGAATGGCTCTGGTTCCGTCCAAACCTTCGAGAGCTTCTTCCATTCTTCTTTGAAATTCTTCTGGAGCTGGCGATATACCAAAAGGCATACGTAACCATCGATAACGTCCCCAGGGGGTTCCAATTGTGGTCAGGAAACTACTGGTTTGGTGAAGTTGAATATGCCAGAACCCATCCTTTGCATCGACCACTGAGAAAATTCTTGCGTTTGACAAATCTGGCAAAATATCTTCAATTGTTGGAGTAGGGTACTGATTTCTCTTGAGTGCTAAATTCAATGGCTTTGGATCAATGCACAATCGAATTGCCCCACTCGACTTCCTTGCCACAACCATGGATGATATCCAGTCAGTTGGAGTTGATACTGGCGTGATGACTCCAAGTTTCTTTAGGCGATCAAGTTCATTCTTTAGATCTGTCTTAAGTGATATCGGCACTTTCCTGGTTGGAATCTGTGTTGGCTGCAAAGTAGCATCAATCCTAAGGTGTAGTTCTCCTTCTAGTTTTCCAAAGCCCTCAAACAATGTTGGGTACTGTCGTTGTAGAAAATCCTTGGTTATAGGCTCTGATATGTCACACTGTCCTGCAATCTGTTCAACAAAATTCTCTTCATTTACGGTGATGAGCTTCATCGCTTGGATAGCTGAAACTCCAAGAATCGGGTTGAGCTCTTATAATCTCCACATAATTTCCATTAATTTTGTTACAAAGTTATTTCTGGAAAATGAAGATAATGATGCAGAAACAATTATATCATCAACCTGTGAATGCCCTATGGGTCAGTTTCGCTGCAACCATGTAGCTGCTGCACTTCTGTTTGGGTAATCATTACTAATCTATTCTCATACACATGTAAATCAGCACTCTTGTGTTAATCATGGTTGTAATAAGTGTTTAATGTATATTTTCAGCTGATTTTGTGCATTCCAGTGTCTGTTAGTTCAGTTTAAAGAATAAATATATATGATAGCTTTTCTTAACATTGGGATTAATGGTGATATTTAAGATATAAAAGAGCAAGTAAGACAGATGTGAAGTGCAGCTGGTTCAAGCATCCGAAATCGGCACCTCCCAAATCAACAACAACCATGGCGGAAATGTATCCACCCAGCAACAAGATTATAGGTAAATCACCAGGACACGTATACAATACATTTTGTTAAAATGTCAGTGCTAGGCAAATTCATATTTATATAAACCATAATTATATCATTTCTATAAATGTGAATTCAGAGCATTAAAAAGAGAGATGACAGATGCCGACAGATCATATTTGTATGATCAGCTAGGTCTTTTGGGTAGATTTACAGGTTTGATCAACAGTGATCATTTTATCCCTGTATGAGGGAAAACTGTTTCCTTTATATGAGGCCCTTTTATCTTTACATAAATATTGTATTGTTGTTGTGCATGAACGTGAATTTATTTGAAAAAAGCCTTTAGTTCTTTCAGTTTGCATGTGCATGTAACAGAAATTACTGAACTTTTAAAGCTAAACACGTTTTTGTTAATAAGCCAAGTCCGCCATATTTCTCTTTTATCACCGTTATCCCTACATCCCCTTTAAAAGCTGCAGATCTCATATCAGTTAAAAGTATATCGCTGTAGAGGTCTCACCTGTGAGGATGTACATCTTGCCTCGCAATGCTACTTGGTCACAATAAAATTAACAAATTTTACGCACTATTTTCAAGCCAGGAGAATATACTAAGTTAGTATATGTGCATATTGTATTTGTAAATAATGGATTGACCTGTTTATTGTCCCCCGCCGCAACGCGGTGCGGGGACATAGAAATGCCGGGCGTCCGTCCGTGCGTCCGTGTGTCCGTGCGTCCGTGTGTCCGTCCGTCACACTTTTTTGTAAGCGCTCTCATGCCTACTAATTTTGACCGATTTTCATTAAATTTATACCAAATGTTTATACTACTAATACTTTGGTCAAGTTCGAAAATCAGCATTGGTCGATACTTTTTGTTGGAGTTATAGGACTTTGATCACAATAATGACTGTTTTATCTAAAAATTGACCTTGTAAGCGCTCTCATACCTACAAATTTTGATCGATTTTCATTAAATTTATACCAAATGTTTATACTACTATTACCTTGGTCAAGTTCGAAAATCAGCATTGGTCGATACTTTTTGTTGGAGTTATGGGACTTTGACCACAATAACGACTCCGTTTTATAAAAAAATTGACCTTGAAAGCGCTCTCATGCCTACAAATTTTGACGGATTTTCATTAAATTTATACCAAATGTTTATACTACTATTACCTTGGTCAAGTTCGAAAATCAGCATTGGTCGATACTTTTTGTTGGAGTTATGGGACTTTGACCACAAAAACGACTCCGTTTTATAAAAAAATTGACCTTGTAAGCGCTCTCATGCCTACAAATTTTGACAGATTTTCATTAAATTTATACCAAATGTTTATACTACTATTACCTTGGTCAAGTTCGAAAATCAGCATTGGTCGATACTTTTTGTTGGAGTTATGGAACTTTGTGACGGATTTATCACACTTTTTTGTAAGCGCTCTCATGCCTACAAATTTTGACGGATTTTCATTAAATTTATACCAAATGTTTATACCACTATTATCTTGGTCAAGTTCGAAAATTAGCATTGGTCGGTACTTTTTGTTGGAGTTATGGGACTTTGTGACCTTGCTCTCATGCCTACAAATTTTGACGGATTTTTATTAAATTTATACCAAATGTTTATACCGCTAATAATCAAGTTCTTTTAGATTGTAGTATTTTGGATATATTTGCGACAGGAAAAATAGAAAAAAAAATGGGTGGTGGGGGTAAAAAAATGTTCCTCCCAACCTCCCCACACATTTAATTCTGGAACAGCCCTGAATGTTTGAAAATATTCCAATATACAGTATACTAGTATATTGCTTGACCGGCGGGGGAACCTGGAATTCTATTCTTGTTTGATGTTAGTATTACTAACATCAAATAAACAGGTCAATCCATTATTTACAAATACAATATGTACATATAATAAGAAATAAATGCATAAAGTCCAAAGACCAGAAAAGGAACACTAAATGTCGGCCACAAGTTAAAATCAAAGGGTTTATATAGATACCTGTATGACTGTGCTTATATATGAGCGGTGTTCAGCTTTGAGAAACATTCATTAAAGGAATATTTCAACAACTGATATGTAAAGAAAATTATCTATGCAGGAAAAATGATCTTGCAACATAATTCACCTCTCTGTTAACCTAATAACATAAATGTATATTCCAATGGACACAAGCATTGTCAAGAAGTTTGTTTATCAAAGTGATATTATTTATTTTTTATATACATAATTGTCACACTTATACCTATATTGGTTAGACATGTTCATATGAAAATTATGACATCCTTTTAAGTTGTAGGCAATATAATTTTTTTATTAAATCTTTGCAGCTATGCATTGGATTTTGTCGAAGGAGCCTGAATGTGAGGAAATGCCAGCATTACTTATTGAGGACCAGCTTACAAGTGAAGAGTACATGAATGCCCAGTGCAAGTCTTCATATCTGAGGTACTATTGAAATTATGATACTGCTCTCTCTCTCTCTCTCTCTCTCTCTCTCTCTCTCTCTCTCTCTCTCTCTCTCTCTCTCTCTCTCTCTCTCAATCTATGAATATGTACTATTTTTTTCTGGTTCATTGGAATAGGGATAAGCTTGTTATTTTTTCGGAAAATGTCATTGAGACTGCATGGATGACTACAGGTCAACGAGATAATTCGTTATGGGCAGCTGTCGATCGCAAGTTACGAATAACTGCATCAAATTTTGGGTAAGTTATTGGAACTATCAGGAGAAATCGGTAATTCATTGATTTCAACATATATTGAATTCTTAAATAACTATAATCTTTTATCTAATTTTTTTTTAATATAATAAGAAATCATTTAGAATCTTATTTTTATTTTTAGGCTAACTTTATCCTTGAAGAAAAGGTTACTCAGTGCTTTCAATCTTGAGAAGAGACCTTCTATTCAGTGGGGACTTGCACATGAAAAGGTTGCAATAGATAGCTATTGTAAACTTTCAGAGGTGTCTGTATTGCAGACAGATAAACATTTATACTATCAAACTCAAATATTGGCATTAACTCCATTCATCTTCAATGTCCATTTGAATCATTATTACTGATTGAATGATTTTTTTTTATTTTGTGACATGAAGCTAATTTATTATACAGTTTATGAAACATTTTATTTTACTTTCCATTAAAGGTATTTGGCTCCATGAGTCAGGGGTTCTTGGGGCTTCCCCTGATGGATTTGTCCAAGGTGATCCATGTAGTATGAATGTCCACCTTCAAAGTAAACTTACAGCATCACCAGTCATTTTAGAGGTGAAATGTCCATTTTCAGCAAGAGCAATGTCCATAAAGGATGCTTGTTCAAACTTGAAAGATTTCTTTCTAGGTAGGTTCAGAGATTTATTAGAAAGATTTTCATTAAAAAAACATTAATAATGTTGAGGTTAAAATTAAATTTAAAATTAAATACCGGTATGTTACTTATAACCCATCCTTAGGTTTGACTGGGTTAATAAAACCTAGTAATTTTTAGCTCTTGTGAGTTTTTCTTTAGCAATTTTTCTTAATATTTTAGAGTGTGACTCTGAGGGCACTTTACGTCTCAAAGAGAGCCATGACTATTGGCATCAGGTTCAAGGCCAACTTTATCTCACAGGAACTTCATGTTGTGATTTCGTGGTTTGGACAACAGTTAGTATGGAAGTTATTCGCATTCTTCGAGATGACTCATGGGAATGCCATTTGAAAAACATGATTGAATTTTATTTCAATGTTTTTTGACCCTCTCTTAATTAAAAACTTGGCAGACTGTAATTCAGATATTTTCTATTTACTGTTTATTTTCCTATTGATACATTAAATTACTCTAGGCAAAACAATTCATTTTGTTTAACTGTTTAATTTTTTTGCATCTTATGATCAAAGCAAACTTCAGCATGTGTCACTTCACAGTGTGTTAAAGTGGTAAATAACGAAGTGACCTTAACCACACATCATCATTCATATAGTAATGTACAGCAAGAGTTTAACAAGTGCTACATATATCTACACTCTGCCCCAGATTACTATTTCCAACACCTGCGTTCATCATCTGAAAAGATGGAAGAGGTGTTTCAAAATATTTACATTATAAAATCTTTTGAACACTGAAGCATAAATAAATACAAAATTTAATTTACTATAGGCCTAAGCAAAATGTCAAATCAAAGATATCTTGGGACAAAATATAAGACATGGTCTGAAGCTCAGAATTACACTAATTAGGAATTTCATATTAATCGGCTATTTCCTTCAGTAGAGGAGATTGCAAATTTACAAGTGCCACACATAATTGAAAAATCTTTGTGGACAAATGTCTGTATTGTGAAGGTATATGGTCTAGAATACTGTAGTTCTTGATTCTTTCATTTGCACGCTCCACATGGATTCGACTTCTCCCAATCTTGTAACATAACTGTGCTTCTTTCTTTGTAAAATGAGATTTTGATGAAAGGAAAGGTGGTATATTTAATGTTACACCTGATGGAAGTTTGTCGAAAATGTTAAACCCCTTATCTGCAAGGATCATGTCACCTGGCTTTAACATATTCCAACACTTCACAATGATCGACAATGGCAGCATCAGAGGTGGAACCAGGATAGAGTTCGGAACAATACACAAGTGCCCCATGTGGTGCTACACAAGTAACAGCCTTTGCTGTGTGGCGACCTTTATAGTTGCTAAAGATAAAGACTGGCTGTTCATATTTGATGGTAAATCCTGGGTAATCTCTGTGGCATCCATAGCGATTCTTGCTCAGGAGAACTCCTCGAATGATTTTGGCATTGATCCTTTGCACTTTAACTGGGAAGGTATTCCTACAGTTTTCATCACTCCTTCGAATATAATTTCATGAAGTGCTGCAACATACGTATTGAAGATATTGAATACTGTAGATTTGCTGGTGTTGAATATTTCGGCCAAATCTAGATCCCTGAGATTCAGACGCAATTTCATAAGGAGTAGGTCACTAGTACTAAATCCTTGTACTGTCCATCCACTGAATACCTCCGTGGGAAATAATGTATATAATAGCATCTGTAAATTAAAACATGGATGTCAAATAATTTTATTCATACTATCACTATATTACATGTGATATACTTTTAGTTAGGAATTTTAACCATCTTTTTCAGGCAGAACTAAATACTCTATCAGTACATGTTCTACCTGTGAAATCATAGTTATAAAGAACTAATTTATCTTTAAGAACTACAATGTATATATATGATTTACAAAATCAACAACTCGATACATTATTTTTTTTCTTTAAAAAAAAACATGTATAGAACACGTGGAATACACTCGTGTAACACACCTTGTCTGGGTCTTGCATTATGTTTCTTATAGTAAAAGGTTGCTTTCTCAGTCTGAGAGATTCTAATTCTCTTTGGAGGTCTTGACTTTTTCTTCCAAATCATTTACACTTTCTGTAATAGTGAAAAAAGCTATAAGCTTTAAATCTTACTTATGTTGAGAAATGTTTAATAGAGAATATATGCCTTTGTCTGCAGGCATATAGAATAAGTTAACTGCCCATTTCTTCCAACTAAACAGACAGAAATTTGTTATAGAAACTTCCTTTTTACTGTAATGTCATATTTTGAGTAATGAAATATGAAGTTTGCTCATATTTTTCTTTCCCTAATGATTCAAATTATAATGAAGCAATTAATTTGTCTAAGAACATGTGTACCCTTTAATGTCTCCGGTAAAGGAACGGCATAGCAGTGATCACGATCAGCGTTGCTGCCTTGCACATCTTTGGACAAAGTTTCCACAGGACCTGTTCTATCTGCAAACCAATCAAATTAATTTTATGGTTTTTTTGGTCATTAATGGTTTCATTTGAAAAATTCCATACTCAATTCTTTATTCATATATATCATTAATTAAGAATATCTCATTTAAAACTTTTGCAAGCAAGACAAAATATTTTGATGTTTCTGTATGGGAGTAAAGTGCGGCGCCTGTAAAGTGCGAAACGTTACAGGCGCCATGTAGAGTGTAAGAGTATGAAAAATGTATAACCTTCAAAGGAATCTGGAGCATCATCACCTTCTCTTCTATTTCTCCTTCAACGAATCTGCGTCTGTAACATTGAATGATATACTGTTGCAGTTTTTTTTATTTTAAAAAATAAAAAAACATTTGCTTCATGTGATTTAAATTGTTTTTAAATATATATAACAGAGCTTGGAATCAGAAATTATTGTTCACATACATTATTGTTTACAACTTCCTCGCTTTAAGGAGAGAAGGGATATTATTGTAAGTTCATAGGTAAAAATTAAAATTCTCGATCATACGGCTCAGTGAAATACTCAAATAAGTAAACAGAGAGAGATGATTGAGTAAAAAAGTACATAAAAAGAAGAGTGCTAACAGGTTATTCTTACACTGTCGGTGTAAAGTAGTACCATAAACTATTCAACTATACAAGGTCAATGTAGAGTCCTAAACATTTACCTTTTTGGTTTAGTATGGTCTGGAAAGCAACCCAGATTTTTGCTATAAGCAAAAATTGTTGGTCCATTTTCCTTTACACCATCCTTAAAATGACAGCTACACAGCCTGTCGTTGGCGGTATAGGCTCTATCTGCTCTCCTGTAAAGACAAGATGTTAACAGAGGATTGTAACATATGTATAATACAAACTTGACTGCCATCTTTACAAATATTTGGTGTTTTTTTTTAATTTCTAAACTTTCCTTTTATTTTAAGATATACTTTTTGTTATTTCCTTAACATTTAAAACAATTCAAAATGCCGATTGCGCCAATCACCCTCATCAACCTAGCTATTCTTCTCTCGCGCACAAACACACCACATGCATCCAACTAGCCTATATCAGATATTATCACAAGAAAATTATGCTGCAAATTTAACTCAGACTTGGCAATGTAAAGTACTGTTTGAAAAATCTCGTTAAAAAACTAAGTCCATTAACTTTTCACGTGGAATTGACAGTACAGTGGACTTTAGCATAAACACTGCACCGTGACCTTGAATTACGCTTTTTTAATCTACTTTTTGAATAAAACAGATAAAATTGCAATTTACCTGCACCTTTGTATCCACTTATTCCTTTCCTTTGGGTTTGTTGGAAATCTAAACAAGCTGCACGTTCTTTTTGACCCTGTCATATGATTGCACCCGAAAGCAAAACATAGCGGCATCTCGTTTGCTGCCCAGAATTTGTAAATCGAAAGTGAAAGTAAACGTTTTCACCCTATTACCTGCATCAACTTTTTGCATTTTCCCAGAGCTGCCTACGATCATGCCTGAACTTTCGAGTCCACCCCTGTGATATCACCTAGTGTTTACCCATAATGCACAAGCATACTTCCGTTTCAGTTTTATTTGGACATTCGAGACGAAAAGGCGCGTGCTTTTTCTTCGATTATATTTTTTAAGCCTGCGGTATTAAAATGTCTGTTTCATTTAAAAATTGCGTAAAATTTAATAGAGAAATGACCTTGGATGACAACTCGGAGTGTTAAGACACAGAGTTTGCAACGAAGCGTTTCCATGCGAAGTTTGCAGTAAGGTCAGAGGAAAAACGGACGTTAATAAGAAAGATGATTGAGCGAAAGAAAACAGAAGAGGGAAGAAAGTCAGCTACATTGCCAAATCAAGACGTTCCCCCTGTGGGGAATAGTGGCAATCGTTCTGATAGTCAAGTTTTCTCTGCGGGAAACGTAAGTGCATCAAAAAATCTTTCTCCGGCAGAAATGAGTCAAAATGGCGGCGACTTGACGCAGGGTTCAGTCCCACCTCAAGTAGGTAATTTTCCGCCTTTCATTTGGGAAATTTCGAAGCCCAATGGTAACAATATCAAGAGAATTGCATGAACATGTTGATTGACGCTAGAATTAAAGAGTTGGTCCAGGATTCGAGTAAACAACCGACTACTGCTATTACGTCTGGCGTTCGTTTAGACAGGGCGTGTAACTGGTTCGATAGATTTCGACCGCCAGATGATCAACGCTCCAGAGAGTCGGATGACGATGATCTGGTAAGCCACAGAGATGAAACTGATCAAGTCTTAAGCAATTCACTTAATGATGTTATTGACGTTCACGAGGACAATCGTTCAGAGTTTGATAACTCTGTCTTGAGTCTAGTACATACGCATGACACAGACTCTAATGGTTCATGCATGGTAGACTGGAAGAATTTTGTTAAAAAAGTATCTACAGAACTGAATATCAACTCAGTAGATGCCTCTGAAACTCAGAGCCGAGACTTCAAATCATACATGTCAAATCGTTTGATTAGGACAAAATCATCTACCCCACAACAGTATTTGCCTATGGATGGCATGGATGGCTATGGATGGCATTTTGAACACATTAACATATGTTGATAAAGAATTCCAGCGAAAAGGTGCAATTCGGACTTATCAAGCATCAGATGATGAAAAATACAGAGTCACTTCCTCCGACTTTGACAAGTACTGCACAACGCCGCGCCTTGATGACAACATTGAGGACAGCAGTCTTACAACAGGGAGGAAAGGAAACAAAAATTTCTACCGCTTCCGCAACCCTATTTTGCATTCACGCAACAATGGGTTATGGAAAATAGATCAAGGATCTCGACTTCTTCTTAGAGAGATGACATATGCCTCTCTTATTGCTTCCTATGTTGATAACGTTTGTAACGTGGATGAGCCAGACGTTCTCCAAATAACAGTTCAGACAACTTCAGGTTTATACATTTATTTACAAAAGATTTACAATAACACTTTAACTCCCATATTCGCTCACACCCCATACCCATTCAATTCGCAGTATTTAAAAACTCTACTTTTACTAACTTATAAAAAAAAACTACTATCTATGTATATATAAAAAAACCTTTTGACAGACAGACGAACCGGTAAATAATAGTTTTCTTTAAGTTCAAAATATGGTCGCTACTCCGGAAGTGAAAACTTATTTTCAACTGTTCACATATCAATCACTTAACGAGGCCGAGTACAGAACGAGTACGCACGCTTTCGCGCAGCGTTTCATTTGTATTGTGACGTCATCTTTTTGCTTTGTTGACGCCATGGCGTGATATTTTCAACTGCAGATATTCAGCGAAATTTGTTGAAAATAGCTCGTTTGATGTGTAAAATTGATATTATATTGTGGAATAAACATAAATGTCTCGAAGTATAAGCTATATTTGGGCTCGGGTCGAAAACGTGAAGAGGGTTCAGCAAACCTAACCCTCTGTCACGTTTTCTTAACCCGCCTAAATATCGCTTAATTCATTTATTTCAAGACATTAACCATGTATTTTATATTAATTACATTTAATATGTGATGTTATATATTTATTTATTACTAAAATATGTCTTAATGTTTTAATAATACAATAAAGATCACCATTTCCGTCTTTGTCAAATAAAAAATAGCCATTATCTGACAAACTGGGAAATTGGGCGTACAAAAAATAACTTTGATAAGACCCCTGGAACAAACCAGGAGGTAAAAGATTTTTTTTTATTTGACAATTTGATGCCTTTTAGCAATAACTTTAATATGTAGAACAAAAAAAGAAATCCCTACTGGCACTGTACCAGTTATCGGCTATAATTTTACGTTTTCTTTTCGTGTTTCCTTATTTCTTGATATATTTGAATAAAACTTGACATATTTTAAATGGTGAACTCCTAATTTATCAGTCTGTTAGATTATATCATCATTTAGAACTCAAACATTTTGTTTTTGTGCTATTTAGCACGCTCCGAATTTGCCGAGTTTTTACGATTTACTGTACCAGTTATCGGCTTCGTGATAATAACACAGTAAAATCCCTTTTCATGTTAATTTTATATTCTGCAAATTTTAAATTGAATTATGTCCCTTGCGGGGTCAGCCTATATAGGTTGTAGGGGTTACTATACATAAACAAAACTCATAAAATTATCCGTTATCATCATACGGTAATACATAAAAACGTATGCTGTTCAATACATAATTGTGCAATCAGGCGTTCAACTGCACCATGAATCTCTCAACATTTAGTGAATTTCTTTTGTTTAGAAATTTTATATGTATTGATATTATATGTCAAATCAAAGAAGGGATATATATTAACGTATCACAAAGAGGTCATATTCTTTTTTTAACTTAGTACGTCACTTTCTCATAGCTGAAAGTGCAAAGATGTAAATCAGCGGTAAACAATGATCGTTAAAGCTCATGTTTAAAACATATTCAAGAAAGTTTTCAAGCAAACTTACTTTTCTTTATTCGAAACAGACGACTGAATTAAAAAATCTCGGATAGTCGCATACTATAAACCCGAACCCTCAGTTTAGCCGATAACTGGTATTAGCCGATAACTGGTACAGTACCAGTAGGGCAGAAGTTAAAAAAATGTGCAAATTTGGTACATTTCAAGCAAAATCCCTTAGGGTCCTATGTTAAAAATTAAAAACTTTGAGATGATCCCTTAAACAAACGGTGTCGTAAATGTCTTATTTTTGTATCTTAAAATAATAATTATATCAGTACATGTATAAATTCTTGTAAAAAATTTCATTAAAAAATCTAGGGCAGAAAAAATTAGACCCGGCCTCGTTAATATCATATCACTCGTGTTCCAAGTCACGCGATCACTTATCTCGATCGGATATCTGTTTTTATTTCAAATCATCGCCGATGTTACGGAGTAGAATTCACGTCTCTCCAGTATCCCCACCGTGGAATCCTTCAGGGCTGTGGTCATGGAACTTACGTAGCATGGTGGTGTTGAACATCAGTGTGGTATCCCCACTGGACCTTCACTGTTGTATGACCAAGTCAAAACGCTACAATTTATTACAGTAATTAGTACATGTAGGCAACCTGATTGTGGCAAGATTTGATGATATCTGAATAAAATAATCATATGTAAAGTGTCTGTCACTAATATGTAAACAAAGTTATGTGTCATAGCAACATGTAAATAATAACAAAATAAATATGGCGCACACTTCCGGTCAATAAGTTCCGGACATACATGTCCAAGACCAACTTTGTTGTTGATATCGACGATATCGACACCAAAATGACGATATCAACATCGATATCGAATTTTGAGAAATGCTTATCCAATTATGATGTCGATATCGACGATATCGTACAAAAATTGACGATATCGACATCGATATCGACATACACTGATGAAGTTGCAAATCAATTTTATTGTCAATATCGACGATATCGTACATAAAATAAAATGTCGATATCGACACTAAGAAGTTTAAAGGTTAACTATTTATAGGCGATATCGTACACAGAATGACGGTATTCTAATCATACCGATCTTTATAATTGCATTTAAACAAATATAATAATATTATTTAAAATGACAATATCAACCTCAATATTGACTCAAATGAAATCTTTTAAAATCATCGGTATTAAAAATTAATCAATAACAATGAGAAGAACGTCTAAATGATGGGTTTTAAGGATTGTAAAATGATACAATTGTAATCGTCTAGATAGTCAAATCTTAAGATAAGCATGATACAGTTTTCCAAAGTATTTGATTACATTCTGCACAAAAGCAAATTAATACCGATACAGGTTTTATTGTGTACATATGTCAATCGATATCGTTACGATATCGACGACATCGACATCAAAATATGGTGAGTTGCAGTTGTGTTTATATGCAAATCGATATCGATACGATATCGTCGATATCGACGATATCGACTTAAAATATGGACAACTTAAGTTGTACACAAAGGAAAATAGATTTTCATACCGTATCGTCGATATCGACGTTGAATATAGACAGATTGAGTTCTGTACCTACACAAATCGATATCGATACAATATTGTCGATAACGACGATATCAACGTTAAATATGGACAGCTGTAGTTGTGTACATATGCAACTCGATATCGATACGATATCCTCGATATCGACGATATCGACATGAATATGGACAAACTCAGTTGAGGACAAAGAAATTCGATATCGATACGATATCGTCGATATCGACGATATCGACGTTGAATATGGATGTTAAATTTGGACTGTAGTTTTGTACATATGCATATAAGTTCTATTATATTGAAATCAGTGAATCAATATCGATACAATATCGTCGATATCGTCGATATCGATACTACATCGTGTCTTGGACATAACTCGTTCCGGAAAATCTCTTTCGCCCAAGACATTTAAATAAATCAGCAAGTTTTACCTGATACAAAAAATACGCATAGAATAACTTTCAAAGCTATACAATTCTAATCCAGGGCTTTATCGATAATATAAAACCGGTTTTTAAACTTCCACGCAAAAGATACACTCGACTGCTCACACAGGTAAGTTTAACAAGTGAACGCTGTCCAAGGTTATATTTAGCTCAATTAACAAGAATTACTATTCGAATACACAAAAAACCACATTCTTACGACGGTCTGCTATCCGTGCCCACTTTTTAACAAGGTTCATGCACAATGCATACTGCAATATTATCGATCAGTACAGCAACAAGAGCTGCCCTCAAAATCGTGTCCTGTCACAAGGAAGCCAAACCGGGAATGACCAGGTGTCAGAGGTTCTATCTGACTGCGCATTTGCAAAGAAATTTGGGTAAACCGTCTTACAAAATCAAAGGGCCACGAAGCTAGCCTAGTGCTAGTATACAAGTGATTGTTACAACGTTGTATATGATGAGGATAAAACAGAGGCCCTACAAGCACTGATGCAGGTGTTCACGTCAATGGCTGATGTTACTTCCCGGAAAGAAAGAGAAATGAGTCAGTGGGCACTTCAGACCTGAAAGGACAGCAGTCTTCTTTTGCAAAGAAGGGGAAGTTTGCGGAAAAGAATTAAAAGACTAGTATAAGAAGAGGACGAAATTTCAATTCAAAAGGTTCCTTCAGAGGTCAAACTCGTGGCTCTGCACAAGATCGTTTGAGGTTTTGCTCCCCAAAGTAATTTTGACGGATCAATTAGAGACTCGACTCGAGTTGCAGAAATCAACCAAAGTAGACTGTCGGGTCATTTCGTACCACAGGGAGTGGATGAAAATTACATCCGACGATTGGATTTTTAAAATAGTCCAGGGAGGACTCAAGGTTGTGTTCATAAAACATCCTCCAAAGACAGGAGTAAGAAGAACAAATGTACAAAATGTCGTCCAAAGACAATGTATTATAGAAGAAATAGAAAGTTTATTAGGAAAGCATGCCATAGAGATTGTTCCCAAGACACAGCGATGTCAGGGGTTTTACAGCACCTTCTTTGTTGTTCCAAAACGAGACAGAGGTTACCGTCCGATTTTCAATTTGAAACCGTTAAATATATTTCTCCAAAATCAACATTTCAAGATGGAATCTCTAAGGTCAATAATACAAGCTCTGAATATAGCAGACTGAGCTGGGTGGCATCAATAGATCTAAAGGATGCATATCTACATGTTCCAATTTATCCAGAAGACAGGAAATACCTCAGGTATTGCATAGACAATATCCTTATCAATTCAGGTCAATGCCCTTCGGCCTAGCAACAGCCCCACGAGTATTAACGAAACTAATGGGGGCAATAGGTGCACATCTAAGAAGTCAACAGATTTCCATTTATATGTACCTGGACGATTGGCTTCTCAAAAATGCGGATCGAATGACATTAATTCATCAACTTAGGAGAGCTTTGTTTCTGCTCATGGATTTGGGCCTGGTAATAAAACAATCAAAGTCAATTATGCAACCAATGCAACAGAAAACTTATCTTGGAGCACTATTCAACCTCCAACAGGGTATGGTCTACCCCAGTCTGGACCGTTTTCTCAGTCTGTGTGGGGCAATTTCTACCATGGTTATGAAATCTTTCATCCCAGCATGTACATTCCTCAGAGTCCTTGGTTTAATGGCAGCCTGTATAGATTTGGTACCTCTTGCCAGACTCAATATGCGTCCCATTCAGTTCTGCCGTCTGTCCCAGTGGCGTCCACGTGTGGACAAACTGGATCATATGATTCAATTTGACAGTTTCCTCATCCCACATTTTCTCTGGTGGATAGAGAGAGGAAACGTTCTGGCAGGGACATCTATTTGAGCTTCAGGGCAGACCTAACCTTGTGGAGGGATGCATCAACTTCTGGGTGGGGAGCCCACCTAGAGGATCGCAATGTGTCAGGGAAATGGACGGTGATAGAACAGTCATCACATATAAATCTGTTGCAACTCAGTGCAGTGGAGAATGCACTTCATCACTTCAGGGACAATGTCAAACAGAGAGAAGTCTTACTGAGGACAGACAATTCAACAGTAGTGTCTTACATCAATCGCCAAGGGGGACACAGTCAGCAGCCCTGTGCGTGTTGACATGGAGGATTCTGCATCGGTGTCGCCTTTTTGGGATACAGTTCAAAGCAGCTCACATTCCAGGGAAGAGAAAATATAATAGCGGATCAGTTGTCCAGAGGGCGACAAATTCCTAAAATGACAAAATGGAGTCTCAACCAAGAAAAAGTTCAGCAGATTTTTCTTTTTTTCCACTCAAAACATAGATTTATTCGCAACAAGGGAAAACCGGAAGCCTACAGTGTTTTGTTCTCCGTTCCCAGACCCCTGAGCATGGGAATGCGATGTGCTAGCTGTAGATTGGACAGGGATGTTTGCGTTTGCATTTTTTCTTCCCATATTAATTCCGCAAGTACTCAAGAAAATGGAACAGGAGTCGTGTGTTCTTCTTCTCATCGCTCCGTTTTCACTTAGACAGTCATGGTTTTCAGACCTACTACATGTACATCTATTGGTAGACATTCCAAGGAAACTTCCAATAATAAGAGACATGTTGACTCAAAAAAGAGGGCAGTTCATTCATCCAAGTCCAGAAAGTCTGCATCTGGCTGTTTGGGAAATTTGAAACAACAAAGTACAGAGAATAGATTTTCTGAGAAGGCTAAGTAATTTATCTGCAACCCCCGAAGACAGTCAACAAGAATAATGTATGATGCTAGAATACGAATCTACAAGGAATGGTGTACCAAGAACCAAAAGGATTCAGTTGAGGCCACTGTAGCTAATTTAACAGACTTCTTCATCTTTTTGTAAGAAGAACGTAATTGTAAGCCAAATACTAGTACGTTAATGGGTTACACGTCAGCGATAGCATCTATGCATAAGGGTTGGAGCAATAGTGGTGTCAGTAACAAACTGATTTGTCAAAGTTAATAAAAGGAACACACAATTCTGAACCAAATGTACGACCATCACTTCCAAATTGGGATTTGCCGACTGTCTTTTGGTAGTTGTGTGACTCCCCATTTGAGCTGATGAACTCATGTGATATAACGTTCCTTACATGGAAGACAGTGTTCCTTGTAGCTCTGGCAACAGCATCAAGAGTAAGTTCAAACTCTTTCAATTGGAGAGTCACATTTACGTCTTGAGCGGAATGGAATACGTTTATTACCAAATATACAGTTTTTAGCCAAAACTCAGAGATTAGGAAAGCCAAGGAAACCAATATTCATACCCGAGTTTGATACCTTTGCAACAGACAGTAGACACTTGCTTTTGTGTCCTTGAAGGGTACTTAAAATGTACCTTAAAAGGACAGAGTCTTCTCGTGGTGATGAAAAGTGTTTATTCTTGACTTACAAAAAATCGCAAAAACCAGCATCCTAGAATTCAATTTCACGATGGATTGTGTTACTAGTAAAGTTTCTGTATGAACATAACAGTGATACTTTATCTCATGTGCGTGCACATGATACAAGACGATTGGCAACTTCATGGGCCCTTTTCAATGGTACAACTCTAGGGGAAATTCTACAGACAGCTCATTGGGCAACAGAAAACACCTTTACTTCATTCTACATGAGAGATGTGCCTCAAGGAGTAGCTCGGTTTGTCAAGTCATCAGTCCTTGATACATCGAGATGGGCAAGAGAAAAAGAACAAAAATAAAATAATTTTTGGGTGATTGTATTCTTTATTTTACCATTATATGATAGTGATTGTAATCTCCCACCCAATATTTCTGCAACAAATTCTGCAAAACGTTGATTCAGGTAAGTATAATATTGATGTTAACTGGAGGTTTTTAAATGTAAAACCCCTGTTTACGAGATATATATACCTACCTGCATCACCAACCCCTGTTCATTGGGTCCTAGTTGTGTAGGCCCTCACAAAACTGAAACGCAAGTATGCTTGTGCATTATGGGTAAACACTAGGCGATACCACAGGGGTGGTCTCAAACGTTCAAGCATGATCGTAGGCAGCTCGGGGAAAATGCAAGAAGTTGATGCAGGTAAGTATAGATATCTCATAAACAGGGGTTTTACCTTTTAAAACCTCCAAATGCATATAATGTTTAAATCAAAGGCCGGAACAGCCACAAAGGCGTCGAGCTGACATTTTTTTCTTTTATATAGAATGATACCAATAATTTGAATTTCTGTACTAATAGTGATATCAAATGATATTAGACTTAGAATAGAAAGTATATGAATAATGTTTTCTGCTGCTTTAAAAACAAAAAATCAGTATATTTTCTTATAAAATAGGTAGTGGTGCTTTTTTAATACAATAACTCATCATAATTGCAAAAATCGAAGAAATTTCAAAGTTCAAAAATAATTTGTTTCTTTCTGCTTCAAACAGTCTTTGAACAACTTTCACAGGTTCATAATTTGAATACATTAACAGTGTGTCCCTAATTATAATAATAAAACATACATTTTTTTATTTCAATTCCCGTTTGAAACAAGATTTCCTATGGTATGGTTGTTTACAAACAAAT
Source organism: Magallana gigas (assembly GCF_902806645.1). Taxonomy (NCBI): domain Eukaryota; kingdom Metazoa; phylum Mollusca; class Bivalvia; order Ostreida; family Ostreidae; genus Magallana; species Magallana gigas. Next base: position 41,710,380 of record NC_047566.1, on the reverse strand, counting down.
CCACAACACGTGCTATCTATAATGCTCGACCAAACTAACTGCATTATCGAGTTTATTTTTTGCAACGAAATTACTAGATACGTTTATCGCTTACATTTATTTTGGAGACCATGCCCGATAACAAATAAATTTACATCTAAAATGTTATTTCTATCGGGCACGGTCTCCAATTAAAATGTAAGCGATAAACTAAAATGATATCTAGTGAATCTTTACACTTGATTATATTATGGCCTGATTATATTCATCCGCCATTTCTTGATTAAGCAAATTTATTCTTATGCAGTGAGTTGTCAATCACCAGGGAGGCAAAGTTGGGTTTTTTGTACACAATTTAGTTGAATAAATGGAAAAAAAATCTTGTAATACGTTTAATACTTTTAAGAACTTATTTCTTATGCGCATTTAAAAGGCGGTGCAGCGCATGAATTTTTGGACGATTGCCAATCCAGACGATCGCTAGAAGGCTGCCGAGCATTAGCTCGACGCCTTAAAAATATCTTCTTTACTCCCACACATCTGAAAGGAAAACTGAATTTATGATCTTTTAGACCAAATCTTTAAGTTTTTCGCCAAAATTAAAGATTTCATAGTTCTTTTTGAAAGAATACAGGCATCGTGGTGATCGTCATTACAAATTCATAATTGTTCTACTCCAGAATGAAACCCAATTGAATGAATATATGAGACTCCTCGACAAGTTTGTGTATGGATTATGTGCTACTCAGGTGACCGTTCAGGCCTATTGGCATCTTCATTTGGTATATGAATTGCTGTACATTTTTTCCACTTTCATCATTTTCCGTGTAAGTGGAAAGGCCCAGTCCGCACAGTATTAAATGAAATTCACAAGCACAACTTGGAGCCTACTGAGACATCTCACTAGAAATCCTTTAAATTGACGACTAACTTAAAGTTTGTTTCTCAATGTTCACACCCGGATGTTGTACTTTAAGTAACAATTGTCACAGAGTTGTTAGCCTCTTTGATAGCATTATATAACTTCGCATTTTGTAAATATAAATGAACATTACTTTGTTCAAACCCTTTATTTAAAACAAATTAAAAAATACCCAAAAGTACTTGGTTCTCATTATATGAGATAGATAACTTTTCAGCTAAAAAAAAATTGTGCAGAAATTGTTCATTTTAGGAGTTATACCCCGTTCCATAAAAGGAGAATTATTTGATTCACTTCCGGTTGGAGAATAAATGGCGACATGTTAACATATTGAATGTAAAATGTTCATTTTTATTGTAGGTATATAAGAAGTTTTATGGATTTCAGTATAACCAAATTTCTTTATAAAGACATTTTTCTTGCACGCAAACATTTAAATTTCTTGTATCAGAGCATACATTTGAAATACGAAGGATTTAAAGGGGCATGGTAACGATTTTGGTGTTTTTATTATTTGCAATGCTTTAGGAATGCATTTTTATTGATCAAATGAAGTTTTGGTGCCAGTCGTTGAGTTTTTTAAAAGCAATATACAGGGCTCACAATTCTTCATCATGTAAACAAGGCTCGTGCCCTGTTTTTGTTTACTTATGTCAAATACACCGGTAAAAAATCTCTTCAAGCTGGTTTGTCTATCTTATTTTTCATTTAAAACATAAATAAACAGTTCCTAACGATTAATACATTTATTTTAGGTCTAAAACCTGAATTTTCACTTCAACATTCAAAATGTAAACAAACGCTTTGTTTACATAGGGAAGAATTGCAAGCTCTGTAACTCGTTTATAACTCATCAAATGACACTCAAATTTTGGTTGCCTATTAAAAATGCCTTACTGAAGCATTGTAAACATTAAAATCGAAAAAATATTTTTTGACCAAAATCTTGACCATGCCCCTTTAAGTTGCGTGTGTAGTTATTCAGATGTATGTAAAGACTTACATTGTACCACCAATTTTGGTTATTTCTTGAACTTTTAATGTTAGATTTCTTACGTGGTGACTTTGTGAGTTTACCAAAAAGACGTTATTGATGTGTTTGGCGTCATAATAAAAAAAAAAACCTAAAGAATTGGTGAAATTTTGATTGTTTTTACTTAAAATGGCAATAATGTGTACTTGCGCGCTATTAATTGTGCCGGATATACATGCCAGTGCCAAGGTTGCATTTTTGCACCCGTCTAAGCTGCAAGTATTAAAGATTCAAATATGCCATATGATAGACCATTGCATAAGGAGTTTACAACCTAATTTGTTGTCAATTATCTCACCTGTCAAGTGAGATATTTACCTTTCAAAAATAAATTCCTATAGGAAAATATTTTTATTCCATGGGGAAAACTGTTTTCCAAAAGAATATATATATTTGGAATTTCATATCGGAATGAAATAATTTTATGAAGGAGTTTTTAATCCAATAGAATTTGAACAAAATCCCATAAGGGTTTTAGAATTCAATAGGAAACCTTAATTTACCATAGGCTAAGAACCCTTGTTAAACAAATTCCTGCAGGAAATACTTTTCTCCCAATAGGAAATTTAATTCATGTAAGATTTTTTTTTTAAATCTTGTCGAATTTTCAATATTTTCTGTTCGAAAATTATTTTTTCTGTGAAAGTATTATTTTCCTATCGGATTTAAATTTTAAAAATAAACATCTCGCCTTTCAAGTCAGAAACACTAAAATCAGGAGTGGATATATTATACTCTCTAAAATAAGGTCTATCATTAAGTATGTAAGGATTTTTATGAAACTGCGTCTGAAGTGGACGCAGAAACGCCACCTTGGCACTAAAATATTTATCCGGTAAAGTGTTTGTTGTTCTATTAATTTACTGAAAATTTAATATTGCCCCTCCCCCCCAAAAAGGCGGTATTTCTTTTAACTCTTTCTCTCTCTTTCTCTCTCTCTCTCTCTCTCTCTCTCTCTCTCTGGGTTCAGAAATAAATGAACTTAACATAGAATTAATGTATAAATTAAAATAAAAATATTTCAAGAGAGTTGCAAACAATAATATAAATTGGGTGTATTTCGGGTCACAACGCTCAATTATTGGTCTTTGTGGGGTATGAACCCAAATATTACAATGTACCTATAAAACCTGGAACATTTTTATACCATTATGGCTTTAGTGTAACTAAACAAATTATTCTTCAATAGCCCCCCCCCCCCAAAAAAAAGATCAAATTTTTAGATTCTGATTTTTCGCCGCTGAATCCCCTCTTGGAGGGGGGATGGGGTGCACAAAAACTTGTTAACAATTTATCTTTATGTCTATCTTTTTTATTTAAAGCCAAAAAAATAATTGTTGTTGGGTTCTCATTGTTGTTAGTAAAAACAGACCACTAAAGACAGGCCATAAGAAGTGTACAAACGTCATTTATTATGATCAATGATAAAACGTAAAAACACAAATATAATTAAGGGGACAAGTAATGACTAGAAATACACTTGACTAGTTATTGAAAAAATTGGCTATATACAAGGGTAGGTCCAAAAGTAATGGCACACTATGCACCGCGTTTCACACTGGCGCAGTATTGTATGAAATGATACTTCAAAATTTGCCTTATCAAAGTTCTTATCTGAAGTAAAATTTTAATTAAATTTCGTTAAACACTTGGCAAAATATTGATGTTTATAGCATTTACGTGACATCGCCGCGTCATCAATTTACGTCTTTTTAAAGCTTTGTATTTATGAAAAAATTACATGCTTCAAAACTTGAAAAAGACCCAAACAACACAATATTTTAAAACAAATATATCATAGACCTTTTCTACATGTTTTATAAAATTAAGGAACTTTACTGTTCATTTTGGACATCTATGCAATGTTTTTTGACTCTAGATCGAGGAATAAAAAGACTGGACATGCGAATAGTACGAGGCAGTTTTTGTTTCGATGGATATAAATCATTTGAAAATGTACAGGAAATGACATATCAACCTAAAATAGAGAGCGAGTAAACAGGGTATCCTAACGTGGTTCCAATATCTAATAAAAGCATATGTCATGGTAATAAATAAATTAGACAAACGGAAGATATACACTCTGAAGGAAACTTAAAACTAGGTTCTAGCGTCATGAACTATGTCATGAGGCTACGTTCATGACTTCTCTAAGAGATCTCGACAAACTGATTGTACATTAAATAATATCAAATATACTATCCCATCGATTACAAAACGAATAATTAGTTACTTTAAACAAAAATTAAAAATGTAAAAAAAAAGCAAAAAAAAAAGCATCGTGACCAAATTTTATAGGGTACTAAATAATGATATTATTATTATTTACATTATTGCACTAAAATTTTCAGATCTAAATTGAAAAGTTGGTAAATGTCTCAAAGCGCAAGTTTTTCTCACTTTACGCGGATTTTTAACTATTTTATTTCATCTGTGACATTACTTTTGGATCAACTCTCTTATTACGATTACCAATAGTAAAACATAGAGAAAATCAAACATACATTAAAATAAGATGCACGCAAATACAAATAAAAGTGAAAATTATAAAATGACGGAAGAGGGCGTAGATGAAAAAAAAAGTTTACCAATAAGTTGGGTGTAGCTTTTTCCTCTAGTAAATAAATCGATATATTGATTACTCTATCTTAAAGAGACATGCTGATTGGTTAAAACTGTACAGATCCAAAGCAGGCATAAAAACTTTTTAAAATGACTTAAAAATAACACAAAATGCAAAACGATTATTTAACATCTGAAGTCCATATGGGAGACACAATGGTTGTAAACAATACAATATGATAAAAATGAATACACCCATTATCATTCATTATCATTGAACATAATGATAACTGTTACAACAGTTCATGCTCTAACCTCTATATTCTTTTTAATTTATGAAAGGGATTTTTTATGTATTTTTAACTATTTATGAACTTTGATACCCCACTGTGGCACCTTCCACAAGGTGAATCAAGGTTTCAAGAAATCTCAATATACAATTTATAAAGAAGCTTATTGTTGAGCTTCGCTTTTAACTGGCTATTTGGCAATTATATTTGAGAATGCATCTAAATCAGTCCACAACGCTGTTTATACTTTCTTTTTTTTTACCGTTAAAAAGGGTCTTTACTTTTAACACCTTTCATACAAAACGAATTTTTGCTTATTTGATTATTTTTGCGTTTTGTTATTTTGAAATTGGTAACGGTAAAGAAGTTTAAAATGTAACACGTCGAAATAGCGACAGACATACGCCGCACAAAAAATATCAGTAAAACTAACTTTTAGCTAAAAACATCAATTTAAAAAAAAAAAAATACTACTACTAGGCTTTAAAATAAAATAGAATTTAGAAAAGTGATAATAAATAAACCAAGAGACCCATGGGCCACATCGCTTACCAGAGCAACAATGGCGAACTACTTTGACTTAAAACACTTTAAATAATTAAGAATAGAAAAACTTAATATTTTAAATTAGCAAAGCTAAGTACCATAATTTTCTGATGCAAGACTCAATATTTTATAACGGGTGGGGGTGTAAATATATTGCGATATATAAATTATATATGGGCCTACCATATCGTGTGTAATCATAATTTGAACATGTTGAATCTACACAATTAAAGGATGCCAACATTCTATTTATTTTACATGTACCTGCAATATTTAAACTTAAATATTGTAACTTAAATTAGTGTAATTGTCATTTTCCACATCTAAGTGAATATATTTTGTGTTTTTTTAAGATGCGAAGCTCTATGAATAAACCATGCTGATGAGATAAATTTCGTTTTCACAACTATTATGTCACATGACAGACAGACAGACAGACATTCTTTATTTCCTCTATAAGTTAGAGATTAAATCCATCAAACAAGTGTTTGGTGCAATGTGTTTACAATAAATAGTGCTGAAATTTCAAGCATAAAATTATCACGAACACATATATACAATTACTTATATACAGAACACAATCAATGTTCAAATATCATGGAGTGTTCATCTTGAATCGCACATATTTTAAACAAAAAAACGTTACAAGAGTGCTCTCATGTCCTTTATCATCACCGTGATGCCTTCCGAAACTGAAAGCATATAGCTTGCCCACTCCTCCTCTGGAATGACGTCGTCGTCCTTCGATCCGAGAATAGTACCAACTATTACGCTGTCCGAGTTTTATGTCAACTTGACATATGTATTTACAGTCAACGAATTTATTATAAGATGCATAAGATACTCGCGACTTTTATATAGGGCAGGACAGTCTAGAATAAAATGCTGCACTATATCGTTTACTTTCCTTTTACAGAGCTTACACGACACTTCCTCTCTTTCATATGTAAAAGAAAAATTGATTAATTCAAATAATTTCAAAGTGTATTCCGGATGCTGAAGGCTCAATGACCAGAGTGGATGAGGTTCAATATATTTATGCACTTCGGCAAAGCGACTAAGTTCTGGTCGACTTTTCAAAGATTCTCTCCATTCGTCCTGAGAAGAAATACGAATGAGAGTGTCGATGTATTGGTTCCAACTTGACTTTGAAGGTGTTTTCCTGTTACAGAGATAATCATGGAAGAAGTAATCAATTTTATAGTTTTTCATGGTTCTATAGATACAATTAACGAACCCACGTTTCTTTTGGGGCGTGTCTACCGAGTATGTACACAATCTTGCAATGAACAATTTTTTAAAAAACAACGAGTAACTAGATCTGCAGAGCCAATTCCAGAAAAGTAGTTGAAGTTTTTGAACCGTCTTTTCCATTTTGATAAGACCTAGTGAGTAAATAGTGCACGCAGAGGGAGATTGCTGATCAAAACCTTGAATCCTGCGTGCAGCAAATCTTTGTAAGATTTCAAGGTTTTCCAAAGATTTTTTAGATATATCTGTCCATAATTCACAGCCATAAAGGACTGCTGGTGCAACAACAGTTTTCCACATTTTGCAGCTCAGGATCGGGTTCATGCCATGCTTGTGCACTCCTATGTTTATAAGAGAGTTCATTATTTTTCGCCCTTTACAGCATGAACGCGAAATGGCACTTGCACATGAAAGTTTGTTAGTAATTGTCACCCCGGCGTAAATGTTTTCGTCTGTGATATCAATAGGCGAGTTTTTGTTCCCTAAGAGGAATATGTTTTGAGTGGCAGGTTTTCTACGGTTGCGTTTGGACGTAAAATATATAATGCAGCTTTTCAAAGGGTTATATTTCAACCGCCATTTTGACGCATAATCAGCTACGACATTTAGTTGTTTTTGCATTGTAGTTTGAGTATTTGAGATAAGTGATGTGTCATCGGCGAGAATAACACAAGGAACATGTAGATCGCAAATATGTGGACCAATGTTGAGACGATCTAGCTCAAGAATGAGGCCATCTATCATTAAGAGAAAGAACCAAGAGGAAAGAACCCTGCCTTGTCCAACTCCTTGTCTCATGGTATAATTGCTTGACATTTTCCCCTCGTAAAAAATACAGGAAGTCATATTCTGAAATGAGTCAACAAGCAAGCGCCATCCTTTTCCATTTATCCCAATATGAAACAGTTTGTAGAATAAGCCGGCGTGCCACACACTGTTAAAAGCTTTTTCGTTATCTAAAAAAGCTACATAAACATCCGAGTCTCTTTCTAGATAATGATTAACAGTTTCAGATAAGACAAACGCTGCCGTTATACTGCCACACCCTGGTCTAAACCCTTGCTGTAAAGGGTGCGGAAATGCTATTTCACTGCTGTAGTTCTGCAATCTAGTGTACAATATATTTTCAAAGAGTTTCTGCAGGATGGACATAAGAGTTATGTCGCGATAGCTGTTCATATCTAGTTTGTCTTTATTGCCTCCTTTGAAGAGTGTTATGGTAACTCCTCTTTTGAATTGTTGTGGATAACATTCTGCATCCATAATTGCATTAAACAATTTTACTAGATGGATAAGTAAGATATCTTGAGTGATCTTGATGTGTTCTGTTACAATTCCATCGAAGCCTGGAGCTTTTCCATTCTTCATTTTTTGTAGAGCAGCTACAACTTCATTTTCGTTAATGTGTGTTTTACTGATTTCATCACAGTTTCCCATTGAGAGCGAGTGCATTTTGGAGACTTCATGACAAATTGCATTCTCAAATTCTACATCAAATGAGGCGTCTTGCTTTATTTGGGCTAGCCCTTTGTAATGTTCGTACCAGGCGTGCCTGATGATATCAGGATCACGAACAATTTTACCATGGACACGAAGTTCATTTGATGTCCACGATTTTTTATTGCGTCTTTTTAAAGAGCGCGATAATAGCCCTAAGTCCAGTTCAGCTGTTTCTTTGAGTCGAATGAATTCTTCTTGTTCGAATTGCCTTTTCGCTCGTTTCAGAGCATTTGTGAACTCACGTTTGGCCCGCTTGTAATCTCTGTGTGACGCATACTGCATGCCTATAGGTTTACCATCGAGTATCCAAGTATTTCTTTTCTGCCTATTAACAGCGTGCAATTCTTTCACATTTCCACTCTTCCAGTAAGGTTTCAGGAACGGTCGAAAACGCTTCTTTGGTAGCGCAAGTTCTGCTGCGTGCACCAAGGAATAAGATAGTTTAGTAATATACTCCTCGATATCCGCAACAGTAGGACCATTAAGAACAATGTTATCCGTAAAGTCACGAACTAACTGCCTATAGGTACAAGCATCATCATCAGACACTTTACGCCAGTTTACACCCATTTCTTTATCGTTCATTTCCGATTTGATGTTAGGAACCTCCTCTAGTGAGATATTTAAGAAAATCGGAAGGTGATCGGAGCAGTTGAGGTAATGATCTTTAAGTATGCCTGTCTCCTTAACGAGATCAAGTTTGTCCTCTGAAATAACCACATGATCTATCAGAGATGTCTGTTCTCCGCTATGACCTACGTAGGAGTAGTCTGGACCTATGGTGTCCATCTGACTTGAGAATGACATTAGCCTGCGTTCATCTAAAAACTGCTCTAGAACTCTCCCACGTTCGTTCGAATTGACTGGGTTTTTATCTCCATATCCATGCGATAAGTGGGCATTGAAATCACCGAGTATCATCACAGGACCGTTTGCACTATATGTGTCGTAAAGTTTTTCAATATGCTCCAAAGTATGTCTGAATTCATCCACTGTTTGGATTGTTGACGGTAGAAGTACACCAATTATATGAATATCGACATTTTTGCATTTAGCAACGACAAGGATCACGCGATCGGTACATTCGCGTTCGACTAGAAATACAGATAGTTCCTTTCTCCACATGATTGTGACACCTCCAAATCCTATTGAACGGGTTCTGTTTTCCGGCTCAATGGGAATGCGTGTGTCACAAATGCCATATGCTTTAAAATCGGAGTTGATTGAGTCTAGAAAACTGATTTGTTCCGGTAGAAGCCAGTGTTCAACAGCAATAAAAACATCTGTATCATTTAACAGTTCTGACAGATACGGTGTTCCATACATGATTCCTCTTACGTTCCATGACTTTATTCGCAACATGATTTGAATAAAGAAAAACGTGTATATAATCTGTGATAAAAGTTTAGCCATTGTAGGAATGATTATTGTTTTCGCGTGTAGCTTGCGATTGCCACGGTCTAACTAAGATGCCGGATGGCCAAAATCCCTGTTCAAGTGCTTTTTCACAGTCCTCGGCTCGTACGTTCACCCGAAGTGTGTATGTAGGATTCTTTTGCTTCCAAAGTTTAAGAACTGTTATGTGCGTAATTCAGACCAGGTAGATCATGCTGTGACCAAATCTTTGTATTACGAAACATCATAGAACAGTTAATAGAGTGGCAGTCCTCTTTATACCTCAACTTTGTTGACTTCGAGAAGGCCTTCGACAGTGTACATCGGGAAAGTTTATGGAAACTCCTAAGACTGTACGGACTACCACTGAAGATCATTAACATCATTAGAATACTACATGAAGGATTTCAGTGTAGTGTGATGGTTGACAAAGGCCAAACCGAGTGGTTCCCAGTAACATCAGGGCTGAAACAAGGCTGTATGCTATCACCTCTACTCTTTTTAGTGGCCATAGACTGGGTCATGAGAGAATCCACCAGAGACCAGAATAACGGCATTAGATGGAATATGGGAAACAAACTGGATGACCTAGATTATGCCGATGACCTATGCCTTATCTCTTCCACTCATCAGCATATTCAGGAAAAAACAACCAAACTGCACACAACATCTACAAGCCTAGGACTTAACATCAATTTAAAGAAGACCAAAATAATGAGAATAAATGCACGGAACAAGAACTCCGTACAAGTAAATGGAGAGCCTTTGGAAGATGTAGACACCTTTACATACCTGGGCAGCATTATAACAACATCAGGAGGTACGGACGAGGATATTACATCAAGAATTAATAAAGCCCGTCATGTGTTTGCCATCTTAAAACCAGTATGGACATCCTCCTATATGACCACAAGAACAAAACTCAGGATTTTCAACAGCAATGTAAAATCAGTATTGCTATATGGCTCAGAATGCTGGAAGCTCCGGAAAGACGTCACAAAGAAACTGAGAGTATTCGTAAACCGATGCTTACGGTCCATATTCAAGATCAGATGGCCAAAAGTAATATCTAATAACGAACTCAGAGATATGGCAGGTCAAGAAGACATATCCGTGGAAATCGCTAGAAGGAAGTGGAGATGGATCGGCCATGTGCTCAGAAAAGACCAGCACGACATTACCAGAGAAAGCATCTTCTGGACAGCTGATGGGAAAAGGAAAAGGGGTAGGCCTAAAACAACATGGCGAAGAACAGCAGAGAGTGAGCTGAAAAAGATAGAGCTAACATGGAAAACAGTGGTGGCAAAAGCAAAGAATCGGACTGGGTGGAGAGACTGTGTGGCTGCCTTATGTGCCACCTGGCATGAAGAGGCCTAAGTAAGTAAGTAAGTATGTGCGTAATGAACACATCGCGGCCCCTTGCGTACTGTTTAATTGCACTAATTATTGATTGAATATCTCCATCTGCTTTAACTCTCGACATTAGTAAGCGTTTTACTCGGGATCCTGACTTGACACCACGGAAGACGTATTTTATGTCCTCATTGTCTTTAATGACTTCGCTCGCGTTTGCACATTCGCTTTCGTTCTGAACGCTGTCATTGTTCATCCGAGATGCATGATCCTGACCTGTACTTAAGTGTTGATCATTACGTATGTGTCGAATTTTGTCTGCGATATGATTTTCTCCACTTTGATCTTGATTGTTTTTATCTAGAAATGACACGACTCTTTCTGTTTGGTCTTTACTTTTTGACTCTTTCACTTCCACATGGAGATTTCTAGAGGGAGATTTGACAGCGTCTGCATATGAACAAGACCGAGAAGTGGGTCGAGTGGAATTACCGATAGTGGAATCAGACAATAGCTTGTTTTGTTGCTCCTTAAGACAAAGTATTTCTTTATCTTTCTGTTGCACTAATGTACAAAGTGCAATTACCTCCCTATTTAATAATTCATTTTGAGACATGCACCTTTCGAACATTTCATTCAGTTTGTCAAGAATTTCTTCTCGAAACCCAACAACAATATTGGCCTACTCCGGAATGTCGATAACGGGTAACTGAGCGAGTTGCACAGGTGAGTGGTTAACGGATCTATTTAAAGGGCTATTGTAAGTTTGGCTGTGTACCGTTTGATCGGCCGTCGGGCTTGACTGCACATCTCCGTTGTGTCCGTAGACTGTTTTGACTGACGTTTGTGAACTGTTTTGGGAATTACTTATATTATATTCACCAAGCGATTTTGTTCTGTCTCTATAACATAACACTGCTTTTACCTCTGAAGTTTGCACATTACCCTCTATGTAATGAAATAACGTGTATATATCTTCTAAAAGTTTGTCAATTGCTTTGCATTGGCCCGAATTGTTTCGCTTAACTAGTTGTCCTTTTGGTGTGTCAGGTCTACGATCTAACGCTACTTCATAGAGACATTGTCTTACATGTGTTATGTTCTCAGGAGAATCCCTGTATAGAACACCCAAGTTTTGCTTAAACTTGACACGATCAAAACTTCCAAATTTTTGCGCTATTTCTTCATATATAGCAAGAGCACACTCACTGTCACTCTGACTTCGGTTGTCCGCCATGTCTATTTTTATTCAAACATTTGTTGAATGAGAAAAATCCAAAAACTCTGAGTGGCTAGTACGAACCAATTATAATTGTGCTACTTGATCTAAGTATTTGCTTCTTACCCACACGCTGAAGGAAGCAAGCAAGCGTGGAGTCGTCTCTTTCACCCAAAGTTTGTTAGATATTCACCGGAGCTCCCTGCCACAGGTGTTGCGCGGTGGCCGCCATTTTTCAACTTTCCGCTAAGGCAACGTCAGAAACCTAATTGTTCTTCCCTTAAATATTATTGTTGACCTGGTGTAAACTCGTGTGATGTTTTATAACCTTACTCACTTGTCACGTGAACTGTTAAAAAGCTATATAATTCAAAGTATTGTCAGGCATAAAGGTACCACTTTTGTACTAAGGCCCATCAATTATATTCATCACAACAAATGGCACAAACCAAGATGACTTTCTGCTGCAAATTTTACCTAAAAATAATCATAATGCAGATATCCTCATAATTATATGAGTGTCAGAACTGTTTAAAAGACGTTGTTTTTATTTACTCAAACAAAATGGTTGCAGATTTCATATAATTCATCAAATGAGAAGGAACCCACAAAGTAGTTATAGCACATCATCGTTTTGATTTTTCTGTACACAAGTTTCTAATGTTTAGTTAGACAAGTCTACTGATCAACAAACATTTGAACAGCGTCAATCGTAGAACTATAAGAAACTTTTTAAAAACTTTTCCATTTTTTCACTTTCTTTCTTCAATGTATTCATAGATTATATAGATAAAATGTTTTGCAATTGAGTTAGCAAGGTGACACAATTTATGCTTTTTAGTGTATTTTGATGGCATTATTCCTACCCTATGACCCAATTGGGTAGAGAATATTATTATTGTTGATAACTGTACACAACCGGTTTTGTATTTATATTTAGTTTATCAGAGTTATTAACTAATCAGAAGTTACCAACTAATTATATTATCAACATGAAATGTAATAAATATCAATTGTGATGTTCAATGCACGGTATTTGTTTGCTTTACCCGTATTTATAACCTCTAAAGATAAGACAGTCGCGGGTGATTTATTACAAAGTGAACAGGGTTAAGCTGAGGCTGTGAAAATGTCTTCTCAATTACATAAACGTCGTTTTATTGTCTTTGGAGTTAATTTACACGATTATGAACTCGGAATACATGGCTACTTCAAATTCTCTTTCGGAGGAAATTCAAGCGAAGTTACCAATCAAAAGTCAATTATTACAACCAAAGTCGCCCCCCCCCCCCCCCTTGTTTGGTCCTTGTTGACACTCAATTAGAAATGAATAAACAACAAAAACAGAGAGAAAATGCTCTTAATCAGAAAGAGCACAATTTTTCTTAAAAAATCATACACATGAAACCTCCATATCTCCATCAACGAAAATAATGTCTGCTTATAATAAATTGAATAGACTCGAAAAAATGCTAGACATTTTAATAAAACATATTGAATTAATCACCATTGCGACCAAAACGAAGATCATACCAAATTACTCGTTGAATCATTGAATGAAATCTCTTTTAGTACATTAGTGCATCTGATTTTATCATTTTTGCAGGTAAACAATCAACTGCCTAATTACTGTAGTCCAAGTTTGATTTGTGACGTACGAATTCCAATTTTCAGAACACTTAGCAAAATGAAACTAAAATCAACACAAGCTAAAACCACCGTCACAAGTGAAAATGACAACGCGTTGAAATATTTAATCTCAATTTACTTCACAATAATCGGCAACAATATATCTTCCGTGTTTCATAGATGATTTTCGCACGAGAACTGATTGAGAAAATTGATCTTTGTAAGATTGACAACGTGCATCCAAAATAGCTGCTTCAAACAAAACAACCTCGTTTTCGAGATACGGTAGAATGGTCCTCTGTCTCTATCGTCGGATTGACTGGCAATACCTGTCATAGGACCAGTCTATATCGCACGAAATTGCCAGTCTACGAGATATGGAATAACAAACCCGCTTTATTGTATTTTCGCCATTAGCTCAAATTTAGAACATGATTAGCCCTTAACTTTTGCAATTTATATTTAACTTTCCATAAGGATGATTTATGCTAAATTGCTTTCAGATTAAGTCAGTGCTTCTTGAGAAGGAGATTTTGTAAAATGCATCCCCTTTTTTAGGTTTTCTCTGCCTTGAATTTAATCTGGCCTTTTATTTTTGCAATTTATATTTACCTTCTTATAAGAATGCTTTGTGCCAAATTTGGTTGAATTTGACCAAGTGGTTTTAGAGAAGAAGTTCAAAATATAAAGAGTTTACAGTCGAACGGACAGACGGTCAGACAGACAGACGGACGACGGACAACAGGTGATCAAAAAAGCTCACTTGAGATTTCAGCTCACAATGAATAACCATCCGAAAGTAATGGAAATAACATGACAAAATGCACAGTTACACAAAATGCTGTTAGCAAGAAACATGCTATAATTACTATTCTAAATACTTTTTATTCAGTATGTCATATTCTGAACTTCAATATGACATCACTCGAATCAGTGCAATTTTCATCAAGAAGAAAATGGATCCTTTCACAAACATTGCATGACTATGCGCAGCTGAAAAAAAATTAAGTGAACGATTAGCTTGTGATTAAAATCGAGAAAGGGGGGGGGTAAAACTTACTTAGAAACACATACTTTACCAAGCTAAACTCAAGATTTATTATTTTGTATCCTTCCGAGTATTGTTTAAAACAACAAAAATACTCATGGGCCAAAATAATTTGATAGGTACGAGGGTCAATCAAAAAATACGAAGACAATGTGGCTGTCCATCATATATTTTTCATTAAAGTCAACACTATCAGATTTATCTGTGCACCAACACTTATGTTATTGATGTGCGAAGTTTTAGTCCATTTGATGAAACGGTATTTTTGTTACCCCTTTTTAAAAACAACATGTTTTGTCACCACGGCGCACGGTAACGTTCAAAACATGACGTCAATATTAAACACACACAGTTTATAGATAAACCCCATCTTTATATCACGCTTAGTCTCTTGTGCCTCTCTTCTTACAATTTAAAATTGCACTGAACCACTTAACATCTTATTTGCACACATTTGTTCGAGAATCATAAGTTAGTTCTTCAAAGTTTTCATTTTCTAACAGTCTATCTCTTGGTTTACTGTAACGATAACCCTGAACGTCGGTTGACGTTACTTATTTTTTTAACAAATATTTACAGATATTCTACTCTCTTTCGGACTGTTTTATATTCAAAATACAATTACCACGACTCCCACAAAATTTTTTACTGTTAAACACAAACTTGCAAATAATTGTTGACTTATTTTTTTGCACTATTGAGCATTTTCACAGCTTGTGTCGGCTTTTTCCTGGGTTAAATCCATTTTGTTTGTACTTCTCGTTGCGCCGTGACGTCCGGCGACGTCGATGTTTTTAGTCAATTCTAAAGAGGACTATCTGTCATTAGTAACTAATATCTGTTCGACAAAACAATATATCCCGTCTTTTTTTGGAACATAGAATACCGAGACAAAACTTAATTTAAGGTTTCAATATTATTTGATTTGAAGCCCAATTTATAGAGATATTACTTTCAACATTATATAGTTTATTGTTGACATAACACTAATTTTGACCGTGCGCCGTGACCTCATTTTTGCAGGATTAGATTCTAAATAATTCTTAGAAATAAAGGTATTTATTAACTTTTGTTCTTGCAAATTGTTTGAAACTGTTGTTAAATTATGACTACCAAATTTAGTAATGATATGACGTTAAGTAACATAGCTATGACAAAAGTCTTCGTATTTTTTGATTGACCCTCGTATATATATATAAGGGATTTATCGAATGTTGTTAAAGGATCATAATTTTCTCCTGCGTTTTACTCTGTTTTGATACAAGGTTATAAAGATGGGTCTGGTAAAATTGAGAGATCTAAAAGTAGTCTGGATGTTATTCAATTTACAAAACTAAGAGGTAAGTGGGAATAAAGTGGTGTAAACCCCTAGGAAGCCCCCTCAAATGTATTAATAGATTAATCGTAATGAATTAACAAATATGAATGGTTTGAGTGGAAATTTGGGGAGTATTAAATGTTACTAAAATGAAAATTGTTGCTCATTTGGCTCTTATTTGTTAACGATTGTCAAGTACATGTACTCCAAAGAAGTTTTCTTTATACTTAAACAAAATGAAAAACAAAGCGATTTTATTACACTTATCATAAAGCCAATAATCCAGGAATAATTACCGGTATTCTTCAATTTTGGTACATGTACAATGTAGCTTGCATACTTATACTCACCATGCTGCTAAAATTTACAAGTTTTCCAGTAAAGAAGTTATTTGTTGATTAAAAAACATCAGCATTCTTAAAAGCATGTGGAATTGAGATTCAGATTCAAAGAATTAAATAACAACGTGAAAGCTAATATCACAAACGTATAAACTGATTCTAGCATTGTACTTACCACATTTTTCTTGTTTTCCTTCAAAAGACCCTTTATAAAGATTTAAGAGAATTGTTTAGTTATACCAAACATGCTACACATGAATTGGCAAATCGAATTACAAACAAATGAGCTATAAGATAAATACCTGTTATATTCAAATTTACTTTATTAGAAACTTGAACCAATGAATCTCCTTTTCTGTTGGCAATTAAGGTGCAATGATAGGATCTCTCATCTATTGTTTGATTGACATCACAAGCCATTATCTTTAAATTTAGGAATGACGAGATGACATCTCTAATGGAGCCATCTGCTTTGCTTCGAGTCTCTAATTTTGCATCTTGCCAAGAAACATCAGCACCTGATATTGATACTATGTTCGTATCAGACCTTTCCAACTGGATAATATCAATGCTCTCAATAGAGGTACCATTAACTCTACAAATGATGTCAATGTCAGTTCTTCCGTAATCAATCAATGAGTTTTGAACCTTGATCGATATAAAGGCTTGCGCTGCAAAAGAATTTTATAAACTGATAATAAACTTATTTGGTCATCTGAGTCACTCAGGTGACCTATTGTAGTTGGTCTTCGTCCGTCGTCGTGCGTCATGCGGTGTGCGTTAACAATTTTACTCTTTGGGAGTTGATTTTAATCAACTCTCCTATGCAGTTACTCAGACAAACCGAAAGTGAAACAGTGTTTGGACCTCAGCACAAATCAATACTGGAGACAAGACTTGGTTCTTGAAAATGATTGATAAATTCGATGTAATATATGCTAAAGCATTGTTTTTCGAGGAAACTTATTTATAAATACCTTAAAAATAGTCAGATTTTAAATGGTACGAACAATTTAAATATTTTTTGTAGTCGTATGTATTCCTACGCCAGAGTTCAATATAGTCTCGTTCAACTCGACGATCGGCTGTCTCCGTAAATCCTTGTCGGAGATTTACGGTGTCAGCCGAGCGTTTGGTTGAACGAGACTTAAGTTCAATATTGCTTGGATTCATACAATTTTCGAGAAATATTTCTATTACTGATACATAGTTTGATTGAATTAATTTTATCTTTAAATATTATTTAACATGATTTGTGCTGAGGTCTCAACATTTTTGTGGAAAAAGTACAAAAATTCATTTATAAAAATGTGCGTAATTCAAATTAGAAAACTACATGTACTTGTCATGCAAAATAACATATCATTGATTTTTAAATAAAAAGACATCGACAAAATCAACTCCCGTCAGTTCTCCAGTACTTTGATTTAACTTCTTCCTAAAAACTACAAGGCCAATTGTTACCAATTTAGATTTGAAGCATTCCTATGGTAAGAAAAATCTAGGCTTCAGGGTAGGGCCAATTCAGCCATGTAGTAAAAATGTATTAAATCTTAGAAAATGCAGGGCGTAGACAAAATGGTCAGTTAGTGCTAATGTAAATTAAATATTAAAAAAACCGTCAACTGACACAGAATAAAAACCGACTGCATATTTAGGTAAAATTATTAAGCTGTCATCGTTAATAACATTTCATGTCACAAATCTGTGAGGCAAGGGTTAAGGCTAAGAGAGGGTATATATTTGTCTTATTATTTTATTCTGCTCAGGAATTTTAATGAACCAAATGAGACAATTCACATAGAAGCTGTCTATCAAATTTAAGATATTGTTTAAGTATTTTGAAAGAGTTCAGGGAAGAAGGCCTAGGTTATAACAGTTAATAGAGATATCTTCCCTTGCTTCTTCATGATTGAGATATCTTCCTTTGCTTGTTCATATTTAGTAATTAATCATTGAATATAATGTAATTTAGAAGTTGCATGATCAAAAGAGTTATGCAAGTATTTCTATTATTTGAAACAAACACAGTTTTTAATATTTTAAATAAACATATAGACATGTTAATATTAAAGTAATAATTGGCTTACCAAAGTCACTGATAAGCAGTACATGTAAAATGATTTTGGTATATGTGTCAGATGGTGATGAAATGTCAATGAATGTTGATATTCAAAAGCTACAACAGAAGTGAGTAACACATTATAGCTTTTAAAGCTGGTTTTGTGTTGTTGTTTTTTAATGCCTACAGGGAAAGTGTCTGTCTGCCCCTGTGCATGGGGGATGGGAAGTTGTTTTAATAAAAAAACACGTTTACTAGCCACCTTGTTTTTGTTTATCTATGAAAACATATACGTATAAAACCTAACTTGAAAGTTAACATATATGGGGAAATTATTTTATATCAGAGTGAAAAATGACATTAATAAGCTGTCAACCATCTAAAAAATCAAAAAAACGAAATACAAATTTAAAGCAGAGCTATCTTAAAAGATAGAGGTAGGATCAGGTCCCTAGGAGGAGTAAGCAGCCTCTGCTGACCGGTCACAACCGTCGTGCGCCCAATGTCATATCGGTTAAAAATGTCATTATCGGGGAAAATGTCGTAATTTGGGAAAGATTTCATGATCGGGAAAAACGGAGAAAACCCATGGACTCTTCGGTATTCAAGCAATAGACCAGTTCAGAGCAATCACGGACCTCTGGAAAACCTCAGAGGCAGGATCATCGATCAGGTTCCTAGAAGGAGTGAGCATCTTCTGCTGACCGGTCACACCCGCGTGTGCTCTTTGTCGTAATCGGGAAAAAAACTGGAAAAGTCCGTAAACAATTAGGTGATAAATTATGGTCTATTAATTAGTATGAAAAACGTCAGTCAGCATGCGACCAAGTGGAAGATTGTATTTGCTGACAAAGTCGTTGTATCGACCATAGAATTTACAAAAAAGCAATATATATATATATATATATATATATATATATATATATATATATATATATATATATATATATATATATATATATATATATATATATATATTGTCGGGTGGGGGGGGGGTGACGTATTTTAGATTTATCATTATTAGATACTATTTTGTGCATCTTGAACTTTGGTATTATTTGTACTTTGATATTAGTGTTATTTTTTGGTTGTATTAAGTCATGACTATTATAACATTATACTAAAAATAAATGAGACAAGCATAATTATTTGTATTGACACAAATTCTTGCATTATATTTAATTTCAATGTTTGTAATGTCAAATGTCAACGAATGAAAACTGAAGCTTCTCATTTAACAATATTCTCATAAGTTAATGCCAAGCAGAAACATGCACTTTGTGAATTTTATTTCCGACTAAAATATTTCTTATTTAATTTATATTTACAGCAATGCTCTGGATACTGTCAAAAGAACCTGCAACTAAAGATATACCTGTCGTCTTGATACAAGATCTATTTCAAAGCAAAGATATCATGAATACTGAATGCAAGGAATCCTTTTTAAGGTATGTTTTAACCTAATATTTTGACATCACTTTATATTGCACTGTTTCAATAATATTCTAATCAAGTCTATAGTACATATATCAGCTTTTTTCTTTTAAATATGTATTTTCTAACAGAATCACTATCTAATTAAAAATCATGATTTCAGGGAGAAGCTTTCAATGTCCCCAGAGAAAGTTATCCAGACTGCATGGACTACTTTAGGGCAGCGGGAAAATATCTTGTGGGCCAAAGTTCGTAAGCTGCGTTTCACAGCATCCAGTTTTGGACAATATATTACAGCTGTTCGAAAAAACAGGTATGATTTTCAAAAAAACACATTTGTGTGTCTCCTTAACCTCATAAGTAAAGGACTGATGCATTATTAATTATTAAATATACATAGTTTAAAGATATCAGTTTTCCTGAATTTTTAAAATCACACACTATATTGAGAATATATATGATGTAAATTCTTCAACAGTAGCCCTGAACATATTTGAAAAAACCAGGTATCTTACTTCGATGAACTTTAAATTTTAATGATCTACTTAAAAAAAAAATGAAATCGACAAAATATTGTGCTATTCAATGAATGATTATACTACAGTAGTTTTATTGTAGAGTATGTTTTTTTTCAATAACAAGATTTAGATCAATTACAAGTCCATTCGAAATATTTTTGGTTAAACATGTCCTTGAACTGTTGAAAAAAGACTACTGAGTGCATACAACTTGTTAAAAAGAGCACAAATCCAATGGGGACTTGCCAATGAGAAGACTACAATACAAGAATACTGCGAGCTCTTTGAAATGACTGTTTTAGAGACAGGTAAGTTTTTAAAGGATATAAAAGTTTATTGAGCGTTTTGAAATTGTCATTATATTTGTGCAATTATAAATTGTTAAAAATATGTTAAAACATTATTTACCATTAATTCTAGATAACCTATTTATTGGCATCAAACTCTCCCTTTAAATGTTTAAGCCACATTATTATCCGATGGTACTAAAAACTAAATACAGCATTGCATGTATTGTTCCCAAACATATACAACTTCTTTAATAATTTGAGTAACCATTATTAAATATTTTTGTAGGAATTTGGCTTCATGAGTCTGGGATACTTGGAGCCTCTCAAGATGGCTTTGTTCAAGGAAATTCAAAGAACATCACTGAACGAGTCCATCAACAAGAAAAGAACTCAACATTGCTGTCACCTGACATTGTTAAGGTGAAATGTCCATTTTCTGCCAGATCAATGACAATCAAAGAAGCTTGTTCAAATGTGAAGGATTTCTTTCTAGGTAAGGTAACTAAAAAACCTATAAATTTATATTGTAGGGGATTTTATTTTTATTTTGAATAGTGCACATTTACTATTATACATGTATATGTCCTATTTGAGCTTTATTAAAAAGCTTCATCGATGAAATACCTCGGTATTATCAAAACTGTCATTGTATCATTTCAATAACTTGCGCTTCATTCTGAATATTGAAGTGCATTTAAGCCTAAATCTCTTGTTTACATGCTGTCACTGTTATTCTACATGTAATCACTACATGAAATGACACTTTCCATTTCTAGATTGTAATCCAAGTGATATAGATGTGTACAGAGGCGCACAGGGAATGACACTGTATACAGGGGCTCTGTACAGGGGCACACAGGGGATGTACAGGGGATGGCAGTGAAAACACAGGGGGTAACAGGGGAAGACAGAGGATTTTCATACGGACAGGGGTTTTTAGAGCCAGTAGTGTTATCATGTCAACATGAACGTACACATTGCTCTAGTTTTCTTATAATTGTCTCTCTAATATCAAAATTCATTAATACTTATCTTTCTATTAGTCATTTAAATGTAAAATAACAAAAATGTCGCTCAATATTTTTGAACCTTTATCAGTATTTTCCCCATCAAACTGACAGTTAAAATCTTTAAATAAGATAATATTGTCTGTGTTTATAGAATTCTTAATGATAAATCTCTTCATTCCTTTCAAAAAATCAATTCTGCAGGTTTCTTTATTCGGTGCATAAATATTAATTAAACTAAAGGAGATATCACCAATATTAAAATTGACTAATATTTTTCTACCATCACTGGTCTTATGCATATTTTTAATATCAATATCAAACCCCTTTTGAAAAATAGATACGCCTCTACTAAAAGGTGAGTCAGAAAAGCAGTGTATAGATTTTCCATTCCACGCATAATCGTATTGAAAAACTTGTTTTGCTACAAAATGCGTTTCTTGAATCAAAATAACATCCATATTATATGTCAATTATCCAACTGTAAAATTTATCTCTTTTTTCTTTAGAGTTTAAACCTCGCGTACTTACTTACTATAAGTCAATATCTGCACTTAACAGCGCCAAATCACAAAACACACTGTTATCGTAATTTTAGAAATCACATATTTTAGTTGATAATTTATTGATACTTAAATGATCATGCTAACAACTAAAGACTTGATATTCACCGGGTGGTAAACCTCAGGTGCGTGCGGGATTATTTTAAGACGGTTGCTATAAATAGCCACGGTCTATTGCTACGGCCGTGGCCGGAAGAGTATTTCTCACGGGGACCCTAGCGGATAAGAAACGATAACTTTGTTAGGTATGCAGTGTTACAGGCAATGTTTTATCTATGTGTCGATTTCAGTATGAGAATTAATTTTCACCTTATCAGATATTTTAAGCATTATAGCTGCTTATTATGTTTAATGTATTTCACGGCGTGTCAGCTCGTGTATCTCTAATTTGCAGCAAACGCTAGCTTTTTTGTGAGAAAAAAGAATCGGTTCAACTCATGCGATATTCCATATACATTTATGGTGCATTGTGAACAGTAATGTAAGATATAATAATTTTGTTAACTAAACAGTTTCTGTCGAATTTTTTCACAATGAACTGAATAACGCAATTCGATGAGCGAAGTACAAATAGTGACTTTAATCCATATGCGCCCGTCCCTCCTAAATGTATTAGAGAATGTTTTCTTAGGTTTAGGGTTTTTTTCACTTACAGATAACATTATTTACATATGTGCGTAAATATCGCCCAGTTTGTTCTCAAATAATTTTTAACTCGCGAGTACAACTCTGTTATGAACTTTCTTCGACATTTGTTTGACTTTCCAAGTGTAAGCATCATTTTATCAACATGCATTTACAAATAGGCGGGCCTATATAAATGTGTCAGTTTGTCGCGACTCGCAATTGAAATACACACCGGTTAGAAAGTGTCGTCACTCAACGCAATGCTACATCGGCCGTAGCGTATACACCCATGCTATATTTGCAATAAACATGAAGGCCAAAAAATGTCCTTCATAGATGACTGTAGTATTCTGCTGAGCTACAGAACTATAGCTTTCCGGAAATATTACCGGGATTTGCGAACCCTAGATCTATTGTCTAGTACATGCAAAGCATAAAATCAAATTTATATACACAGCTGAACGGTCAGAAAAACGTGCGTTCAACTTGGATTTTGTTTGTTTGGTGTTTTCAAAACTTATTTTGAATAATTAATCAATATTTGTTGTAAGTTTACTAGAAAAGTTTAATGTAGCAAGTGATTTATGCGTGTTAAAATGTACTGAAAAGCGATAAAATATACATGTGACTTTCCCGAATCCATTCAAATGATTTGAATAAATCTATAGCTAAATACAATAGAACAAATGTACTTTAAAACGTTGATTAATGAAACTGCCGCGACTGAATATTGCATGATATTTTTTTTTTCAAATTTGTATTCACTTTCGTTGTGAGCAAATGGAAATAATCCACTTAAGTCGAAGATAAAATATTGATTGACTCTTCTGTTTCATGATGACGTGCATTCCAAAATCAATACTAGTTTTATCAAACAGGTTCTTGTAAACCCATTCCGTTTTCTTTACACCTAAATTTATTAACTGACTATGAGGACAAAAGCAAGTGTGATGGTCCACAAGACTGCAACTTTTCCCTCGTGAAGATTGAAGAAAGTGAGGGAAAATGCTGTCGAGGGACAATAAACATACTACATGTATTACCAAATAGTTAGTAAAAACCTGATAAGTATTTTATCATACTAAAGCTTTATTTGTTTTTGGTACTTTGAGAAATCTACAATATATTTAAAGCCGATAGTCCAATCCACACTTTTCAAAAGTAGTTCCCCTTTGCGGGGTAAACCCAAAATTCAAAAGGGGAAAAAGCAAAATTCCCCTTCTTTATACAATCAAATATTTGGGCGTACTGTGATGAAATCGCTTTGGATTTGATTTATTCATTCAATATGTGGTGGCAACCCACATATTTAATGAGTCATTCTGGGGCAATCAAAATGCACAGTATTACCGAAAACGGGTTTTAAATGTCAACTGATATAGATATAAACATATAGATACGAAATATAGATTCAAACTTCTATACTACAAAGGCTACTGTGATAAATCTATAGATTTTCCCCAAAAGATGACGGCCAAGAGACACAGCATTTGTAAAGTGTGGGTTGAGATCACAGCTACGATTTCCACAGAATTATCCATGTAGGAAACTCACGACCAGTTGTGTGAGCAAGCGTTAAGTATTAGTACATGTATATGATACTGGCCGCGGTTTTCGACAACAATAATTATTATACATGTAATATGCTACTTTCAAACGACGCCACCGTCTAACAATACTTTCAGTACTTTGATTGATATTAGGTGTGAAAGCCCTCAGGGCATGTAGTTCCCTAAAGATCGGGAACATCGCCACTCCCTTATGTTTTAAAAACAGACATAAAAAATCGACACAGAGTGATTTATTTATTTTTTAAAATTGTCTACAGATATATGTACACTTTACTTATGAATATCTTAAACCTATGAATCATATGATTCTTGGTAATAAACATTACAATAGAAATTATAAGATCAAGCGCGGCACATGGTTCTTTAATTTTGTATATATCTTAACATATAGGTGCACACTAAACCAATAAATCAGTCTGAATGTAGAATTTATAATCAGCCATGTAACGATAGAGTACACCTTTCTTCTTAGTTATACCTTTATTAATTTCCCTTGAACAGCAAAATAAAGCATCAATAGCTTATATACATGTAAGTTTAAGAAATAATTAAATAAGCCTAAGAAATTTTTTTAGTATGTTTGTTTACTATGTGTCTGACCGGCTTATTGGACTCTTGAATTGACTTTATACTGATGATTTATTCTCATAATCATTTTTATTAATTTCTAAAAACTAATTTTCATATCTCTTTTTACTGCAAAGTGGAAGCTAATAATTTCCAGTGAACAGAAATCTGCCGCCAAGGTCAGAACATGTAAATGTGTTTTCTATACATGTAGGAGGTTATATAGATATTGAGAAATTAAAAAAATGAGAGAGAGAGAGAGAGAGAGAGAGAGAGAGAGTTTGCATTGATTTTGAATTAAATTTATGAATTATATAGCTTACCCGGGCATTAATTTCTTAATAAGTAAACATGCAATCCTAATTTCATCACATATTCTTTATCATTCCGCGGCCCTGGTCAGAACATACAAAACATGCATGTAAATGTAGAACTAGTGTTTTCTAAACATGTAGCCTAAGGAGTTTATATAGATACTGAGAGAGAGAGAGAGAGAGAGAGAGAGAGAGAGAGAGAGAGAGAGAGAGAGAGAGAGTTTGCATTGATTTAAAATTAAAAGTTACTAATAGTTTACCCGGGAATTAGTTTCCTAATAAGTAAACATGCAATCCTAATTGATTTTCATAACCATTTCTCTATAATTATTTAGATTAACTTTAGTAAGAACTGTAAAATTGATTTTTAATTCATCAATGTTTTATTCTACACCAGATCAATTGATAAAAAAAATTGAAGACACTAGCTAATTGAAGCTGCAGTTTTCAAAGGAGAGGATGTTGATTTTTTTTTTTTTTACTCGGTCAGTAATATATAAAAAGTGCCTGTTTGGGAGGGTAACAGTTGAAATTGACACCCCGAGAAAACCATTGTCAACCGACGCGAAGCGGAGGTTGACAATGGTTTTTGAGGGGTGTCAATTTCAACTGTTATCCTCCCAAACAGGCACTATTTATTTTGTTATACTGAATGTCTTAATTTTAAAGAAAGTTTTACTGCTTTTATATAGGAATAACGTGAATTCTACAGCGAACCGTACGCGCATAATTTTCGCGCATGTAACATTTTTTAATGTTTCCCGTTACTAACGCTGAGGGTAATAGAAAATATTATTAACTGCATCAGATTTCAGTATTTAACATGAAAGTATAACAATTATATAATAGCTACTGTACACAGCCCATCTTGACAATTTGCAGCTCACGGTAGCGAGATAGGGAAAAAGAGATGAAAGACACACGTGTTCTTTGGTATGTATAAATTTGCAAAAAAAATTAACGCCCCTCCCCCAGGTTCCGACGCCTATGATATATACCACACGGAAGACAGCGGTAGTCAAACCACTAACGTATAACAAGGGGACTTGTTATTCGTCACTGGTCATACTTTGTGTTGGTCATTGGTCCGAGTGGTCTATGTGTCTTCTGGTACAACTACTATGCTTTTTCTTTCACAACAAAACACGCATTTGTAATGTGATTTTCCTGCCTATACAATTGGAAGTGAAATACCTGCCTAGTTACATATGTAATCGTTGAATTTTCATTAGGCGCACACTGTACGTTTGACTTAGCTTGTATTCTGCATTTTGAGCACAATTACATGCTTTTGTCCAGCGTATGTCCCTGTTGTGTTAACAAGACTCTCAAGAATTCAGAGATGAAACGTTTTATCTTGCCATTTAATAGTTTCTTGCATGCACAACAACCATCTGTTTACAATATGAAATCGTGCAATCTTAAAGAGAATAACATACATTTCATATTTTAACATGCAAAATATTTCAACGGTTAAAATTTATGAAAAAACTTAAAGACCGGACATTAGCATGGGTATAAATAGCAGCCAATCACGAAAATGGAGGAAATTTCAATCTTCTTGCCACCTTTCACTTCAGAGAACATTTTTGAATTTAAACTTTAATCAACAAAAAGCAATAAATAAATTTTACTACAGAGCTAAAGTCCACTGAACGGCATCTTTTGGTAGAAAAAAATAAATAATTGATGATATATTTCTTCCGAAATTCCCATTTAAAATTATGAAGTGATGAAGAAATTCAAATTTCCTGAGAATTATTGACAGAACCGGTGTTGTATAGCAGTTTTTCCCCCATAGTAGCTTCTCCTCCCGGAAAACCTACTATATAGTAGCCTTTTCCCCCGGGGGGAAGAGCTACTATATAGTAGCTTTTCCCCCATATTAGGGTTTCTCCCTCACGTTTTTGGTTCAGATTTTATAAAAAATATTTATGGAAATCCAGTAAGGATTAAAATCAATGTTTCTACACTCTTAGGTTACATACATGTACATGTATATCTGCATTCATCAGTACAGGTTAAGTTTCGTTTTGCCGATTTATTATTTTTATAGACAATGCTGAAAGTTGAACATGTGTGTAATGGAATTACACACAGAACTTAATTTAGGTAATTTATTGCAAATCGTTTTACAAGTTATAAACCTATATACATAATTCTGTGTTCTGAAATTGTATTAAGCGAGAATGTTTTAAGAATTTTGAAAATCCTATTATAATAATTATAGTGCATATTCTTTAGGGTCCAATTTTTCATAAACTAGAGATGACCATAACACCATATTTTATAGTGGCAGTGGTTTACCACTTAAAATGACTCTGAAAATTTCAGCTCTCAGGTTAGGGGCCCTTGATGTTTCAGGGCCCGATTTTTAAAACCCCACTATAATGATTGAATAGTGTTCTAAAAGTGGGGACCCGAATCTCAAATTCTAGAGATGACCAATTAACCATATTTTCACAGTAATAGTGGTATACCACTAGTAGATGACACCGAAAATTTAAGCCCCCATGCAGGGTAGGAGCCTTTGTTGTTTTCGAGCCCGATGTTTGGAATCCAATTATAAAGAATATGTATTTTTAGGGCCCCATATCTCAAAACTATAGATGACCACATGAACATATGTTTACGGTCATTTAAAAGTAAAAACATCATTTAAAAATACACAATCACTCATATATTTCTTTATCAAAATGACTTAAAATTACGTTTAATTCTGCTGCTTTTTTTTTATTTACTAACAATTTTGTTTAAAAAGGTACGCGGGTAAAATTCATTATTCTTCAAAACATTTAATAAATTCATAAGATGACTAATGATATTATAAATAATTAGATAAATAAATCAATGAACTTTTATTCATAAAATCAAAAATAAATAACCAACCTAAGCGCATATACGACTTTTTTACTTGTTAGTTGATTAGAAGAACAAGCTTATATTTAAAAAAAAAAAAGTCAGCTCATCACAATATATGTGTTGGTTGTTTTTTGTTGTTTTTTTTTTTGGGGGGGGGGGTGTTTTTTTAAATTACCCTTGTTTAATTGTTCAAAGAAATAATATGGTACACAAGTAAAGCTTTATTGCAAAAATATGAAACAAATAGTATAAAATTTTTAGGTAATTGAATCGTATATCTTGATTTATATGGCATCGTTTCCAAAATTGTATATTTATAAATCACGATGCAAACTTTGAAGTGGAAAAATTAGCAAATAGTGAGTGACAATATAAACATAAAGTTAGTTCAGGCTCCATTTCACATTTTCCAAAGTAACCAGCAAAGATACCGACATTGTTCTGGTTGTGAAGACATTTGATTGTTTTTTAAAATGTTAACATCATAAAATCTCGCGTTTCGTAGAAATGTGCTTAAAAATATGAATATGCGTAACTTTAAAACGAAATGGTTAACACTATCTTTACACATGCTTTTATTTTAAATACATAATTAAAATACCCCTTATCCATGATTTAGAACCCCATCAATCAAAGTAAAACTAAAACATTTCAGTTTCTCATCATATCATTGCATCCTGTCTCCCGTTTTTTGGAAGAAGAAATTAAATATAATTGTTTTTAAGATCGCCAATTCTAACGGTATTAATTTAAAATTGATAGCCTTTTGGACGAAGGGAATAATAGATTTCCACTTTTTATTCCTTTCCTCTACAAACTTAAGTCAAGATTGGTCAGTTAGTTCCCTGGGAGAAGCTTATACATTGATGGTAATACATTGGAAAATTAAAGTTCCAAACCGGCGTATTTTCACTCAAATGTGTTCTCACACGTTCATAACGTCGAAGTCAAATCTGTAGATAAGCATCGATTAGATGAAAAAGATTCGAGGTATTCCGAAATCCGTGTAAAAGGTATTCCAAAAGTTCCAAAAAGGTGTGAGAACAGAGGCGTGTTCAGCAGAGAGAGCGCCCGCGAGCGCTCGCCAAAATTTGTGTTGCGGGTATGGGGAATTTTGGCGAGCGCTCGCAAGCACCCGCTCTGTTGAACAGGCCTCAGGTGAAATAGACGATGATGACACCTAAATGATATAAAGGCGCATGCCTTAGTTCATATTTGGGGTTGAAAAACCATGTATTTTATTCCATGTACATGTATTAATAAATGCCATAATTATCCTTTTTTGTGAGAAATTAATATCATATCAGTTATTGCAAATTATTGTTACAAATGGTGCGCAATAAACTTGGCCGGAAAGTAAAAATGGGGGAAAATCCACTATATAGTAGGTTTTCCGTGGGGGTAATCTGGTTATAAAAAGGGGGAAAGTCCACTATATAGTCAGTTTCCGTGGGAGAAAAACTGCTATATAGCGATTTTTCCGGGGGGAAGAACTGCTATATAGCCATTTTTCCGGGGGGAAAGATGGCTAGGGGGAAAAGGCACTATATAACACCGGCATTTTGTTTACATTTCTACCGGAAATGTTCATTGCTATAGACGCATATAAATGGCTAACAGCATGTCCTACCTTAAATCTAAATACAGGTAACACAAGATAATCCGTTTTATTGGTTTATTACTATGATAATTATATTGCTGCTGATCATACATTGTAAATTAAGAGAACACGAGGAACATTCACATGCTGCAATGATAGTTTTCCCTGCTGTAGTGATTGATAGTAATGTTGACCCCAAATGAAGTAAAATTGTGAACTAAATTTCATTTTGTAACACACCTTATAATATTTTGATGTGAGAATGATTAAGCAATCAAAATTAAAACCATTAATTAACACTTCCTTTTGGCACCTTTGAAAAAAAAGGTTTATACATATAATTATAGAGAGGGGATATGGAAGAGACAAATGGCTGAACTACTAGTATATTAAAAGAGACTTGGCTGTACATCTGTGCCCAGAGTGCCATACATTAGAACTGTGTATTCAAAAACTAACAAACTTTAAAAGTCTGTGTTTTTTTTTCTTTAGAATAATTATGAATAATTGTAGAGTGTATTAAACAATCAGTGCAGTTTCTTCTGCTACAAAGGAGCACGTGTAGGATGCAAGCGAATGCTAATTTAAACTGCTTCTGAGTAAGCCCCGCCCCTCTTGCCATATCGGCTTAATTGCTTTAGGGGTGTAAAATTTTCTAGGTCACTCTCGGCCTTTAAGAGCCCTCTTGGCCCTTAATTTGAAGGGTCCGACCTTTCTTTTCTTCATGTCAAATGAAAGCCGTTGATTTTAGACATGTTCGACATGTCTAAACAAAATATTTTTGAGAAAAGAGATAAACAAAGAAAAACATGAAAATGACTTTTTTTTCTAAATCTCAGTTTGCAGGTCCAGGTGAGCATCATGCACAATTTCAGTCTTTTGTCTACAAACATGAAAATGTCAACATCATATCTTAAATGGTATAAGAGGAGTTCTCCTGACAGAATACCCCTATAAGCAACTATAAATCAAACATATCTTTAAAAAGGAAGTTAAGTCATCAAAAACGACACAATTCCAACCTATCAGATCTTATTTGACGTAAATCAGTTAAGAAATCTCCGAGAAATTGCGTGCACAAAATCGATAGGAAAAAAATTAATAATAACTAGACACGATCTCGTTGCAAGCACTATGAGTTTTTTGGCCGATTTTCAGAATGTAAAATAAGACATAGACTGTTATATTCGACAAACAAACATGATCTGGAAAAGGAGACACAATATTCATTCTAAGGTTCAAACACTATTTTGTGCTTGGTATAAAAATTAGACCCCTTTTGGTTCCTACTTTTGAGGGGCCAGTCGTTATTTTCTTTATAATAAGTTTTTATAAATTAGTTACCGTTCTGCAATTACTTTCGTGGTTTACTCTAGGTTTACTGGTGTGGACCCAGGGTAAACCCAAAGTAAACACAGAGAGTTAACCCCGATCAGAAGTATACCCGTGAATGCAGATGCTACATGTGTATTTTAAATATGCAAGGAGCAGGAATTACAGGCAGTAAGATTGTGAGATATAAGATGGTTCTGTGTCACACTTCAGTGCGTACAGTGGACATCAAAAGCAAACCCCGAGTAAACCCAAAGTAAACACCGAGTGGACCCTAAGTAAACTTCGAACGGACACAAATTTTCAAAAACCAGACCCAGAGTAAACCCAAAGTAAACCCCGAAAGAAAAGTTAAGTTGGGGTACGGTCTGTTCTAGTATTAGGCTGGGTCTGATCTGTACTATATATTGCTTTAAAAATATTTCTCCCTTTTTGAGATATTAATGATGACAATTCTAAACTCCTAGCCTTTTTAAAATCCTTTTTACGTAACACACGCGAAAGGTTTTATGCTATATGTGTTAATAAATGTAAGATGAACATTTTTGCGTTTATAATATGTTACAAAATATTCCTCAGTAAATGGCTATGGATAAAAGATTTCAGATTCCTCTCGGTTCCTAATTTGAAGGGTTAGCCCCCTTTTCTTCATATCAAATGAAAACAAAAGTTAACATTTTTTGTTCTACATGTATTAAAAAAATATTTTTGAGAAAAAAGGATATCTAATAAAACCACATGAAATAACGGCGATTTTTTCATCTCAATTTTCGAGCTAGGGTGAGCTTCGACGCTTTTAGTGCCAGAAAGGTATGACTGCTTAAAGGCATATCTACAATCTTTCATCTACCATCTCTGAAAATTTGAACACAATATCTTTGATAGTTTTGAAGCAGTTTTAATGACAAGCTGACCCAATATCTCAGAAACGGTCATCACAATAAAAATTATTTATATAAGGTTTATATCAACCTTATTTACGAGATATTTACATGACTGATAACAATAAGGTCTTCCGTTGGAAACGGAAGACCTTAATAATGAATCACACTAAAATGGCTGTTTGCATACGGATCAACTGTGAAGCAACTGGAGCTTGTGCATGCTGCTGACTAATTTTTACCAGGCACGTAGCAGAGGGGGGGGGGGCTTGCCCCCCCCCCCCCCCCCACTTTTTCTCGCGGCAACTAATTTTTTAAAATTTACATATAAAAAATTGATGTATCATTTATTTGCCCCCCCCCCCTTTTTTGGAGGATGTAAAAATTTGAAATGAAAATAAGGAAATTAGGATTGCAACTTGAAATTGAAGTTATAAACTACCCCCCCCCCCCCCCATAATAGGATTTTGAAGATTTTGGGAAAGTCTTAATTCCTTTTTTATTTTTTTTTTCCTTGTCAAGATTTTTTGGATGAGTCTGGCCCCCCACTTTTAAAAACGATGCTACGTCCCTGTATACTGGTTGATATTTTAACAAAATATTGATTTGACGTCAATGACACCAATATCTAAATACCATACCACAGGCTGTAATCAGCAGGTATCCAAATACTTTCTTCATACTTTTCTAACACGGATAAATTAATCCATCGGTTGAAAAACGTACATAGTTTACTATTTACGGGGTGTTGCTAAAACGCGGAACGGAAAATGGAACGGAAAGCGGAACGGAACGAAAAACGGAGAGTCTTATCTTATGTTATTTACTTCAAAGATTTGTTAATCATGCTAAAAACGATATACCTAGTGTAATTCTTAATTTTTTTTTAAAGATAGGCAATATTATGTTATTTATTCAAGAATAATTATTTCACTCGATATTCATATATACCTCGGGGTTCAAGCGATTCTCTTTTAGAAGCATTCACAATTCCCATTATTCTTGATTAAAAACGCCCTTTTCTAGCTTATCAGCTGATTTCAATACACGGCTGAAAATAAAGAAGTCTCCGGTGTTTTGATTTTTAACGGACCCAGGTGATCACGTTGAAAAATTGTGCAAGGTCTTCTGAGTAACTTAGAAATGGAGAAAACATGTAAACATTTTCCATTATAAATCTCCGTAAGAAATCTGTTTTCGATCCTGTGAATTTTTCCGATTAAAAAAAATGATAATGTGTCAATGAAGTTTTGTCGGATATTTCCCGTTTGATCTATTTCAATTGCATCTTTTACAGGTATGTGTATTTTTTTTAAATCGTCCAAAAGTGCTGCATGGATATTTTGGGATCGACAGACTATAGTCCCAATTTATAACTGAAAAATCAAACCAGGCAACGTCTAGAGCTCTCTATTCGGATCATATGTATACAGCTGCAGGAATAAACAACTGCCAAGAAATGCAAACGTAAACAAAATTGCATTGCTAAAAATAATAGTTTCACTAAATACTGGGTATTTTAATGTATAAAGAATTTTAAATGTCGTCAGTCGTTCGGGATTTTTTTTTCATCTCAATGATACTGTATCGTCTGTCTGATTTAAAATCGTATAGAGCACCGAAAATTCAATGTTGATGTATAAGTATAAATATAATAATACTCATTAAACTCTTTCACTAACTGCGTACGTTACACTGATGTGCCAGCAATACCACATATGAAAAATAAGTAAAAAGTTGTAGCTATTTTGCTCGTTTAATCATGTTGATTTTACACAATTCGTATAAATTTGATTTTTTTCGTTTCGTACTCAATTAAAGCCAAATGAATACAATGCTATAATTTAAAGACATTCATAAGAATATCAATAAGGCAGCCTCATGTTGATAATTATTCATTAGATGTGAATAAATCATACCAAGTAAATCGTTCTTGGCCCGTCTATACCATTTTAAAGCGATAAACGTGACATGAAATTTTCCGTTTTCCTTTCCGTTCCGTTTTCCGTTCCGCGTTTTAGCAACACTCACTATTTACGTAGTGCGCATGAACAAGTGCAACTACAAGGTCATGGCTATAAAGTGTGTGTGTGTCGATTTGTTTTGCATTTGTGTAGACTTCCTCGTACATCTGAGTTTAACATCTATGAAATATTAATTTCTAGAATGAGGGAGAGACACAGGCACTTGTTTCTGAGAAAAAAAATTACCCTATAGTATAATAATAACACAAGGTATCTAACTCCGAATGAGGTAAACCACCCCCTCCCGTGTGTTGCAGTCGTTTTTGCTTTTATACGAAATGCAATGCAAAAGTGTTTAGTACCATTTTCTTCTACAATAAATTATCTAAACAACCATGTATAGCATGCTTACTTTTGTTGTATTCTAATGTGCATAATCTGCGACAAAACATGATAGACTCCAGTTGAACAACTACTTTTCTTATTAGGAATATCCTATGGAAAACCATACAATACAGAGTGAAATCGAGGCACACATATTTAAAAAATTCTCGATTATTCATGAAAGATTCCCTGCCGAGTCGTACTATTTTATCACCGCACATGTGTAAACCATACACTTTAGTGGATTTTGTAGGGATCGAACGAATTTCAGAAAACAGTGTTAACCTACTTCACTATATAAGCATCGTTTCCTGCCCTTTATGAACATGCAATTATCTTGTTTATGCGATGAAGCACTACTCATAGCATATTGTAATCATTATATCATGGAGGCAAATTACATGCATTCTAGAAACAAGTGTATGTGTATTTACGATACTGATATTTTAGGTCTCACAACACTATTTTTCCGAAGGTTACAGTCTAAAGATGGCTGATGCAAAATATTTCCCGAATTCCCCTTTGTTTTTACGGATTTTCGGCCAGCGACCGAGGCTGTATTTTTTATGAGATGAAAAACAACGTGTAAACGTGACCAAATTTTGTGAAAATATGAGGTCACTTAATTTTTGTATGCCAGTTTGTTCGACAAGGGGGTAAAAGGCATGGACTTGTTTTCAAGCACGTGTGTATAACACGTTCATGCCTTTGTGGAAGGCTGTGTGGGTTTTTTGTTTGTTTGAGGGTTTTTTTTTTGTTTTTTTTTAATACTTAATTGTTAAGGAACCATTGCTTTAATAGTTTTAAAGAGGATTTTTCAAGAAGTTTCTTTTTAATTAACTACTTTCATCCAAAAAACTATATATGATATTAGTCAAAGTTGGCCCCCAAAATCCGCAATTTTTAAAATGATTCAGGTACATTAATTTGTTGTGTTATTTTATAAAAGAGTTGACATGAAATATGTTTTTCACCTATTTATTTGATTTATATGCACTCACTGGCAGTATATGACGTCAGAAGTGACGCTATTTTTATAATTCAATCAAAATCAACAAAAAATTGATAATTTTCTTCTCTTTTTTCGAATGGGAAATATAAAGCGACTCTTTGAACAAGAACGAACTTTTTGTCACTTATAAGTATTAGAAAGATACATCTTTGGTGAAAATAGTTTGTTTGTTCAAGTAGTCGCTCAATGTTTCCTTAAAGAAAAACTGCCTCAAAACAAGCCGTTTTATGCTTAAAATGAGAAAATGGCGGCGGGAAAAGGTAAACTTTATGATGTCATATTTTTAAATTGTGGGCACTAAATTCAAAATAAAAATTATGAAAACACTTCAAATGTATATGTGTACAAATAAAACAAAGAATTACAGTAAAATGACAATACTCATTTTAGGGGGCCATTTTAGGCTCAAACCATATATGGTCCTTTGCGTAATTTTGGTAAGAATATATAGTAAAAATTAATAGTGATGTGGAACCTAAAGAACACAGCTGAAGTGATTGGCAAGGGAGTTATAAATGTGTTAACTTTTAACATGACTTTCATTTTCAACTTAAACTGAAAAGTTATTCTTGTTTGATATATTTCCAACTCGCTCCTCATTTTTTTCTTTGGAGGGGGAGGTATTTTTAGCATTTCGGTGAATTGCAATTTTTCTTCAACATTTGGGAGTTTCATGTAAAAAATAGCTATCATCACTTTGTAAACTCTTTGGAAAATAATTTTAAAAAATACCAATGCTATTTGTGTCCACATTCTGAGCATTGCTTAATCGGTATCACATGGGTTTCTTGGTATACATTGTACATACCAACTTAGTGTGTAAATATGTTGTCCTCATAGTACTGTTAATGAATAATAATTAGAACTAGAGCCGAGCTCGTTGCAAAGCAACGAGTAGGTCTTCCGTCGCAACTTCGTGTCGCGAAAGGATTGTCCATCAGTCTCATTAAAATACCTCCTTCTCCTTACACTTGTCAGAGCCTGACAGACCCTGTTTTGATAAAAGGTCATCTTTACATGACAATTTCTTCTTACGAATTAGAGCTTTAGAAAATTGATTGGAACTCTTCAAATGGAGACAAAAAAATTAATTCATACCTGTTTTCTATGTAACCTCTAGATTGAGTATTGCACTACTCATTAAACAGATAAAGGCATATCTTTGCTAAGTAGGTGTTTATTTAATTTGTATGCAAATGTGGAGGTCAAGTGGGTATAGTCTGTTATTGATACAGGTCTATCAGAACCTGGCGAGTGTAAGGAGAAGGGAAATGGTTTTTAATTATACTGGATTATCAATATGATAATAGTAAGTTCAAGAAATCGAAAACGAGACTCAATTTCAAAGTATTATTTTCATACCAGGCAAGTTCTTCGTTTAACTTACTTCCAGTTTAGGATAACTTTAAAAAGTACATCATTTATGTACATGTATATAATTAATTTAATTATAATAAAAGTGTGGATGTGGCGGTGGGGGAAATGACCCAAAAATCAATTTTCTAAGCGTTAACTTAAGGGAAATTTTGGTTGAGAGAAGGGGGCATTGCTCCCACTGGACCATCTAAAAGGTACTGTTAGCAAGCTCACAAATGATATCCCCGCTAAGAAAGAAGTCATTACTCACGTATTTCTCTATTAGAGAATAATGGATGGTTCGTTTTCTTTAATAAGTGAGTCAGACAAGGCAGGGTATATTTACAGGTCACAAGTAATCTTTATGACAAACTCTAGCTTTTACTCATTTCCATTAATACAAGATATGACACATGTTTAATATGACTTTGAACTTGCGCAACTGACCCTGGGTCAAGTTCATGACACATCATCGGTCATCAGGAATCTTTACATGAAATAGAAACT
Source organism: Magallana gigas (assembly GCF_902806645.1). Taxonomy (NCBI): domain Eukaryota; kingdom Metazoa; phylum Mollusca; class Bivalvia; order Ostreida; family Ostreidae; genus Magallana; species Magallana gigas. The sequence goes on along the minus strand of NC_047566.1, from coordinate 41,673,143 downwards.
CCCAATGTTTCTCTTTAAATGACTTAGGAACAAATCATTACACACCCTCAGGTCATAAGCAATCTTTGTGTGAAGTAAGAAATTCCAAAGTGGACCAGAAACAAATTTTGCACTTTTCCTGCCAGTGACCTTTACTTTGTCCAAATGACCTTGGGTTTAGGTCATGAAGCTTCGTCAGTTAATGAGTATTATTTGTATGAAGTAAGAACACTTCCAATGTTTCTCCATCAGAAAGATATAGACCGGACACGACGTACAGACGGACAAGGTGATTTTTTTTTAACCCCCCCCCCCTCAATTTTTTTTCGTGGGGTTTAAAAATCTTTTTCGCCCGTTTTGTGCGGCACAAAAAAGACCTATATTTTTCAATTATTTCTATCATATCACATATAAATATACATGTAAATGTATGATTTGTATGCACATTTGAGTTCTTCTCATCATCGTCGGAAAGGATAAGAAACCCTTGGGGTCCAATAATGTCTTTTCATGGGCATTTGTCAATTTGCATCACTAAATGATTTCCAAGCGGTAATAAGCTATCAAAGCTATTGAGATGTAACATGTAGATATTGAATTTCTATAGATTTAAATTTAAGGTTAGGAATAACAACACTTTTTATACAGTAAAAAAAAAATCTAAAATAGCTTTATGTACGCGTAAACATAAATAAGAAGATGTAGCGAAAGCTATAAAGACTTTATTTCTTCTGTTCTAGACTTTTTCAGAGTTAACAAGCTACAAGTTAACAATCTCCCATTTTGACAAGCTAGATTAAAAATAAAATATTCAGCTGAGTTTTAATCTGCATTACAACCTCATATTACACAACTTCAATGATTTTTTTTATCAATGTGCATATAACAATAAGTAAAATCCCCAAGAACAAATATCTATCGCAATTAAATGCATACTTTTTTGGGAGGCAGAAAAGTCGCTATATTATAGTCTGCAAAACAATTGAACTACTACAATTATTTCAAAGAAATAAGAAACTGTCGACACTTGCAGTACTCTGATGATTTAATGACGATCGACCGACTTTATTGCTTAATGTAGTCGTATATCATTACTTCTAATCCTGAGAACAAATTTTATTTAATATTTGACTTAAAACTGTTAACTTATAAAACCAGAGACATAAATAACTTATTAAGTTATTTAAGTCTCTGATAATATATATTTTATTCTGTTCATAACTATAGAAGTTTAGCGTGTTCAACAGGTTAATTTTTTAGCCACATTCTCAGATTACGATGTCGCACCTTTAATGTGAGGTTGATTGACATCGAATATTTAAACACTTATTGTTTAACAATTGACCGCTGCATTGAAAGCATCCTTCCAAATGTTACTCAATTATTTATCAATTGCTGATCTGCAGCCCAGGGGCAATATTCTAGGCTATGTGCGCTGACGCGACACGAGATTTTCGGTCGCACGTGGAGCGGATTCATTTGACTTAGCATAGACTGACCGAATAAACACACGGGTGGGAAGGTGACATACATTGAGGAGAAAAATGTACACATGTTAAGCAGTCGCCAAAAATGGGTCTTCGCCACATTTTGAAAAAAAAAAATCCCTTGCACTGTGATCATGAAACCGATAAAATCTAAACAAATCTTGTTTAAAAACTCATGTGAACATTCTAAAAATAATCACTAAATCCCTCAATTCTATCGTGTCAGCCTCTACCGCCAATCGCAACTTCTCGGGCCTTTCTGGCAAGCTCGGAAAAACACTTCGAATGTATTACCTAGGCGTCTATGACGACCCCCCTTTTTTTAAAACTTGATATAATTACAACACATTTTATGATCTGTTGAGATGTGAGCTATATTTCATTAAAGGTATCAATATACACTAAAATATAACACAGAAACGACATACAAAACTTCTTGCCGATACTTATTTTAATGGGAAGCGACTCCATTTTGTATAATATTCTAACATCCGGTGATGTTAATACATTCGAGGTGTTTTTCCAAACTTGCCAGAAAGGCCAGAGAAGTTGCAATTGCCTCTACCGCATGTGTTAATTTGATATTTGATTTTTTTTATCCTGCCTTGAACGCTTGGAGACTGTTTCATTTTCTTAATTCGGCTAAATAATGCTTCCAATTTTGAGCGGGCTCTCTCTCTCTCTCTCCTTCTCTCTCATTTTATGTGCAACCTTATGAAGACGTCAACTACTTTCTACGATATCTATAAAACCTCTCAGCAGTATCTAGCGGAAATATTCGTGGGTAAATAAAAAAAATCTTAAATTGAAACACAAGTCAATCTTACATGTACCGGTCAAAATCTCGAATAAACAAATAGTTGGAATCGTACAAAATATCAATAAACATGCACGTGTGATCAAGTACATGCAGAAGAACACGAGCTACCGCGGATCACTTGTCCACTCGCGCGGGATCTCCTTGGCTATGTTCTAGGTGTGATCATTTGAAGGTTTAATCTTTGTGGTTTTTCGTTGTTTATCTTTAACATTATTAGTACATGTATAGTTTTTAGAACATTTTAGAATTACAAATTCACTATTGATTTATGTCTAATGATGTATCTGATTTGGAACAATATCGCTTTTATCAATTTTTAGAGGGGCTTCTCAATTCACATTCTAATGTTTCATTCAATAAATTGAAGGTGAACAAAAAGAACATAAAATTGAAACAGTTCTTGTATATATATCTTGTTATTAGATAACCGCTGACCTCTAGGTAGTGCAGCCGCGACCGATTTCCTCGGCCGCGGATGAGGGATCGGATAACTTACGTAAAGTTAAAACACACATAAAAAGCTCAGAACCCAGGAAGATTTACAATGTTTGCAGTATGATGAATAAACTCTAATTAATATAAGTTTTTTTCCCCTTTAATCCCACAGTTGATCTATCTGTCTGATACTGCTTCAGTTCGAGTTTATGATTAAACAGAACGATTTCTTATTCTATCGTTTAATTCAAATTAAGAAGAGTAAGCTTTAATGTCATTGTGTACGATTCTTGTGTTTGCTGCTAAGTAAAATCACATATGACAGACGCGATTCTTGTGTATTAGATAACCGCTGACCGCTAGGTAGTCCAGCCGCGACCTTGGCGATCGCATTTCTCGGCCGCGGGCGAGATGGGTTATGTAATGACGCACACAACTAAGTATTTAGGTCGATTTGAAATGCTTGCAGTAAAATGACTCAAATCCATTTCATGGAATTTATTTTTTTTTTAAATCTAGTTTATGTATCTCACTAGATAAGAAAAAGAACGTTTATATTTTCTCGTTTTTGTTTTTCTTAACGGTTGTCCACTATAGGACCTAAACAGAGGTTACTCCCCAAAAAAAGGCTGTAAGAAAAACATGTACACGTATACTTTTTAGACACTTTTTCAAATGAATCAAAGCATCCCGTATATGCTGGAACACTTTCAGCTGTTAATAGATGTACGTTATTCGCACGAAGACGATTCGCTTACTTGCCAAATGAATACAGGTACATGTTAACAAGACAAGCTTTTTACACTCATAATACGCATTACCGGTACAAAATAGTTTTGTAACGACATTGATAACACAATAATGAACAACTTTTCTATCGACAGCTATAGCGAAATATTAACCATTTTTGAGTTATAAAGCAAAGACTTTTAAGGGCTCTAGACCCCTAATTTAAGGGGCCAGCCCTTTTTCAATGGTGTCAAGTGAAAGCCCTTGACATTTTGCACATATTTTGTTCTATATGTGTTTAGAGAAAATTTTAAACTAAAGAGCTACATAACAAAAACACAACAAAAAATCAGCATTTTTTGAAACACAAATTCAAATTAATTTTTTGAAATTTTAAAGGAGGAAAATTGTAAAAACAAAACTCGGAGGACAACGTTCAAACTCTCTATTTTGAAGATTTGTGACTTTGTAACACAGGCTGTGAGCGGTTTCAGAGCCTTTGCGTGCACAAGAATGCCTATATTTTGGGGAAAAAGGGGACTAACTCGGTACCCGAAGTGTCGATATCAACGATTTTCCATAGATATTGAGAAATAGTAACTACCAATAAGCTCTGCAAATTTGAACTTTATAGGACAACAAACAAGCAAGATATTTGAGTTTTTAAAAACGTCTAGAAGAAAAAAAAGAATAACTAGAGCAAAGCTCGTTGCAAAGCAACGAGTGGGTCTTCCGTTAATATCGGAAGTAAAGCTGGAAGTTCCTGTATGAAGCAGAGCCCTTAAACCAATAACAAGAGTAACTAAAATAAAAAGATGAAAAAAATCGAATTAATCCTGGTACGACTTAACAAAATACGAATGATTTTACGTACGACTTAACAAAAACCTCTCTGATTTCAAGAACGACTTAACAAAAAAATCCGAATGTGTTCAAGTACGACTTAGCGATTATTTTTGGTACGAGTTAATTTTACTTTGAACATTACGCTATTTTTTAAACCAAGGACGCGGAATCAAAATTTCCGGAAAAATCAATTTTTAACCCCCGATATCTCTGTAATGCATCGTCCGATTTTCAAACAGATTTCAGATTCGTGTTCAGCATAACAAACTCTACAAACCTCGTAAACATTTTAAATTAAAACGAAAAATTCGAAAATTCGAAAATTTTAAAACACTTCCGGTTTAGACCGGAAGTGACGGAAACTAATTTCCAGTCTTATGTCCAAATAAAAACGATCATTGCTTCAACACAGAAAATTCCAAGTCTTTATCTTGAATCGTTTTTGAAAAACGCCCTGGACAAAATTACTTTTTTAAAATTTAAAAATTGACGTAACGTAAAAAACGGAACTGACGTTGTAGTTGAAAATTTTGAAACTTTGAGGCACAATAATGTTTCATAATCCCTGAAAGTTTCATGCAAATCTGTTGAAAACTTTTTGAGATATTAAGCTTTGAAAAAGTCAGAAAAATAAAGAAAAAGAAAAATAACTAGAGCAAAGCTCGTTGCAAATCAACGAGTGGGTCTCCCGTTAATGTTGGAAGTAAAGCTGGAAGTCCCTGTAAGAGGCAGAGCTCTTAAACCAATAACAAGAGTAACTGAAAAAAAAGATGAAAAAAATCGAATAATTCCTGGTACGACTTAACAATATACGAATGATTTTAAGTACGACTTAACAAAAGCCTTTCCAATTTCAAGAACGACTTAACAAAAAATAATCCGAATGTGTTCAAGTACGACTTAACAATTATTTTTGGTACAAGTTAATTTTACTATAAACATTACGCAATTTTTTAAACCAAGGACGCGGAAACAAAATTTCCGGAAAAATCAATTTTTAAACCCCGATATCTCTTTAACGCATCGTCCGATTTTTAAACGGATTTCAGTTTCGTACTCAGCATGACAATAGCTGTAAGATACATACGTTTAATTTTTAAAATCGAAAAACATGAAAATTGAAAAAAAATGGTTTTGCTTCCGGTTTCGACCGGAAGTGTCAGAATTGAGTTTCCAGCCTTATGTCATAAGTAAAAAAGTAGTTCTACCTTCTCTGTAAATCTAATACCTTTATCTTCAATCAAAAAAGAGAAAAGCTCCGGACAAAATCACTTTTTAAAACGTGAAAAACGTCAATATCTGATGAATTTGATGACGTCATCAAAAGAAATTTTCATATCAAAGAGATCTTTAAAAAACACATAAAACCTGAAAAGTTCAAAGCAATAGATGCAAGCGTTTTTGAAATATTCGAGTTGGAAAAAAAATAAAAAGAATAACTAGAGCAAAGCTCGTTGCAAAGCAACGAGTGGGTTTTCCGCTAATGTCGAAAGCAACGCTAGAAGTACGTCTAAGAAGCAGAGTTCTTAATCTAGTAACAAAGAAACCTAAGTACAAAAAGATAAAAAAAAATCGAATGATTCTTGGTACAACTTAACATGATCCGAATGTTTTTAAGTACGACTTAACCAAAAACCCTTAACCATTTCAAGAACGACTTAACAAAAAAAACCAATGTGTTTAAGTACGACTTAACAAATTTGACTTAATTTTAGGTACAAGTTTACTTTACCTTGAACTAACATCTTTTTTCTTAAGGATGACGTTTACTCAGAATGAAAAAAAAATCCACTGATGATAATGAAAAACCATCTATTGTGTGTTATAGACCTTTGCTTGTATTGTTATTTTTCACTTTCAGAAAAGTAGGTCAATGACCTATTTTTTGAGTTAATGGCCATTGAATATTTATTGACAAATCAAGAAAAATCCCATAAAATTTTACACTACGATTGAGATTTTCTTAATTATAAAAATATTACAAATAATTAAACACTTTAAAAAATAAGATACAGTTTATGAATGGTAGTGCCACTAAATAAGTACACAACATTAAGATTTCAGCATCAATTTCAAAAAATAATTCAGTCCGAATTTCCTCTATCAGTTTTCAAATCCCTACCCATTTTTAATTCAATTTTACAAAAAATTGAATGATGATAATACAAAAACATTTCTGATCTTGAACTACTTATATCGACCTTAATCTGTTGGCATAAAATTTATATTAGGTCAATGATCAAAATTTTGAGATATGATGACTTTTACCGTTTTTAAGCATTTTTCAATATTTTTATTATTCGTGCCATAAGATTATTTTAATGAATAAGTGAGGTAAAACCAACGGAAAATCTGCAAAATTACGTAGACTTAAATATAAAATCCAAGCTTTTAATATTAGACTACTGCCAAAAAACTTTTAGCAGAAAAACAAAATCTGCAAAATTTAGTCCGAATTTCCTCTGTTTGGCTAAAAGTCAATTTTTGTTTGAGCATAATTCCATAATAAAGTAAAACTATTGAATGTTTTGTCAATAATAATTTATTTCATAAATTCTTTTTGTGTATAGAACAAATTTTACTCATTACATTGAACATTTTAACAATTGGAATTTGAGAACTCAAACCCTGAGTAAATAACATCCTTAACCCAGAATGCAAAATTAAAATTTATGTAAAAAATCAATTTTGTTTAAAACATATTTCTGAGCAAATTTTCCTCTTCACTGCTTTTCAAAGGGTTGACCTTTCGTACTGTGTGCTCGTTGCGTCATTAATGGTCAGAAACTTATCGATGTAAAGTTTACTTTACTGTACTTCTGTGAATATTTTCTATGTAAAATTACTATGAACCAGACAACATTGAAATGGTGAACATTTCAAAGGGCCCCGCTTATGTTATTTCAGAGAATTCTGCTTTGACCTTGACCTATAACTTGAAATTTTTCCAGCTGGCATAGAACTTTTAATTCAATTTCATTCCCCCTAACATACATGCATTTTTGTTCAATCTGACCAAGATTAAGCATATTTGGAAAATAATCTACTATTTAAAACTAATTTTAAAAAGATCTGCTATGACCTTCACATTGACAGACTTGGTTCAAGGTCACTGCACGCCATTAACCAATAAACTCTGTAAAGGTAAAATATTAGCCAAATAGGGGCTAAGAGGAGAGTATATCTATGCTCTTAAAATATGGATTTTTGTGTGATCTGATATGACCTTGACTCTTCATCTACAAATATCATTCGAGGTCATTGCATATATTTTGAACAAAGGCATCATGTGGGTAAAGTATGAGGCTGAATGGAGCAAAGGGAGAGAAGATATACTCCGGACAAGGATTTTTAAAAATATAATTCTGATATGACCTTCACAGTTTCTTTTCACTGAAAATAGGTTCAAGGTCACTACACACCCTTTCACCCTTTACTCAAAAGCTCTGCTTATGTGAAGTCTGAGCCAAATAGGGGTTAGTAGAAATTATATATGCTCTCAAAAAAGGATTTTTGCATGATCCGATATGATCTTCACCCGTTACCTAGAAATTTCATGCAAGGTCACTGCACATCGTTTAACCATAGAGACACTCTGTGAGTATTAGCCAGATTGGACCAAAGGGAAAAAAGATATGCCCCAGACAAGGATTTTATATATATAATTCTGCTATGACCTTAACCTTATACCTAAAAACATGGTTCAAGGTCACTGCACATCCTTCAACAAAAGGAACCCTGTGGATGAGGTATGAGCCAGATTGGGCCAAGGGGAGAGAAGCTATGCTCCTGTCAAGCCATCTCGGATGGACAGACCGACAAATTGATCACTAGAAGGCGCCCGCATAAACATGCCTTTTTATCTAAAATAGTATCCATGCTATCTGCCCATGGTGAATAGTCATCAAAACCATTAATTAGCAGAATTTGATTTCCCTCCTTTTTAAGGTGGTATGGGACATCTGTCGATATTAATGTGGATTAAAGTACTACTGTAGAAGCAGAAATATTCGTTGAGGATTTAATTTCGTTATTTTCGTTGATAGTATAAATCAGCGAAATTAAATCCATGACGAATTTTAAACCCGGGTATTAATGATAACAAAGAGATTACGATATGACGAAATTAAATGCTAACGAAATTGCATTTGGTTTAAAAACAACGAAATTTTGACCCAACGAACATATGTGCTTTTACAGTATATAATTGAAAACTTTTCACCGGTTTAGAATTTTCAAATTTTACAATATTTAACCAAAAAATAGCTTTTAAAAATATTTGAAAAGGTAAAAATTGTAAAAACCCCAGCGGGATTCGAACTCATGACTTACAGGTTCCTAGTAAACCCTCTAACCCACTGTGCTAAGGAGTTAGGTGACCATTTTTGAGAAGAAACTACATGTACTTATATAATTACACTTTATTTTATTGTTTATTTCGATAAACAATACGTCACAACATGGAAGTGTCCCATGTCACCTTAAACTCGGAACACCTCTGACCTAATAAGATCGCCGCATTAAATACAAAGTTTGATTTAACTCTAATTTGTTTATCATCAAGAAATTCTGCATCGCTGACAAATAAAGTTTTCTTCTGTATAATGAAATACCAATTAACTGACTATTTGGACAATAGCAAGTTTATTGTCCCATTCAACAGCTACTATTTCCCTTGGCTTTGCCTCATTAAATATTTGCTGTCTTGGGGGACAATAAACTTGCTATTGTCCTCATACCCAGTAAATACTAAATAGGCATATAATATCCCATCCACCTACATTTCATGTTATATAACCTCCCGTTTGTAACCTTCAATTTCACTGTAAAGTCAACATATCTGTCAAAGCCGCAAGTTTCACAATTTATTTCTGCTTCTCATGTACTTAAAATTAGGGGCCTTAATATTGCTTACCAATTCCAACAAGAGACATCCCTCTAACTATTGGTAATCATTAAAATTCATTTCATGAATCTACGCAACAATGATAAACCTTCAAGTACAGTCACTCTCAATTTTACAAAAATATTGACGGTACTTTATCCGAAACTGTTCCTTGTATCTTTAACTTAGTACACTAACATTTTTATGAAAAGACGGTTTGTCTTAGAATAAGAAAGCTAATGCAATTTTGAGAAAAAGAATACCACATATTGCCAATTCCATTGAGGTTTAATAAAAATATGGCCATTTAAGTGAACCCACCATTTCCAATTTCCTTTAGTAAACACAGATTTACAGGGTTCTCCATAGTAAAACATCTTTATCTGACCTTTTAGAGGTCAACTTTTGTTCAACCACCTTTAAAAAGAAACCTTATTCAATACAACATATGCCTACATGATATAATCATGATAAAAGCTTCACATCACTTAGAAATACCCTTACATGTATACCCCCCACCCCCCAATCTTTTGATTTTCATAAAAAGTAATGGTTTGAAATGTTTTACCTAATTTTATGAAACATGTGGCAATTTCCTTGAGTCATTTCTCACACATATTTGAAAACAATCATCAATGATTCTAAAATGTGATCTTTATTTGTTTATTGTATGATTTGTACCATTTTAATTAACAAATAGACAGCTGTCCTGCTTGTGATTTCTTGTTTTCATGAAAAAAGTAAGCTAACAATCATATTTAGTGAATATCTAATCTATTCTGATTTCTAGTCTTCTTCTAACCATGCTAAAACAGTAAGTTACAACCTACAAGTTAGACATCTGCCTTAAATTAGAATTAAATTCAAACACCCAGGTAGCTGGAGACAGAGTTGATTTCAATGAAAAATGTTCAAATTTGACATGTTTTTCTACTTTTTTATGCATATATACCTTAGAAAGGTAGAAATAGGTTGTTTCTTGTTCATTTCAAAAGTAATTATCATAGCAGATGTTATTTCAAAGTCAAATGTACATTTACATATCCTACATGTAATCTTAATGCAGACAATTAAATAGAGGGGGGGGGGGGGGGGGGGTTCAATTATGTAAACACATCTAAATATCTTTATGAAATAAAAAATAAAGGAAACATAATTGTATACTTTTATTGAAAAACAAATTTTCACAGCAATTATGAATTTCTTTAAACAGCCTTAATTTTGTTTAGTGCTGAAACGAATGTTCGAATATTCGCGAATGAATAGTTAATTTATAATATTCGAATGTATATTTAGCATTCGAATATTTGATCACATGTTTAAAACCCATATTAAGCATTGTAAACTAAGCAGTATCGTGTTATTTAGTAACAATGGAAAGAAGAAGCTAGAAAATTTTACTCTGAACGAAAGAAAAGACAAGCCATCTATGACTGCCATGCTTGGTAGAATCTATTACTTAACCCAGTCATAGACTCTTCCGCCATGCTTGTTTACCTTGAAAGTAAAAGCAGGTTTTACATCGAACGGAGACAAACATTCTGGATTTATCAATTCATAATATACGCTGAAGAAATAATTTGCTTAAATGTGTGGACGTGTGTGAGCTACGGAGAGTTAATATCGAAAGGTACATCGAAAGTTTTTTTTAAAAAGATACCTCGATATAATTTGTTTTTTTTTTTAAATAAACAGAACATTTCCGGAACTATGAGCGTTATCAGTTTTCTTTTTAATACTATATCAAACATGGCGGAAATATTTGGATTGACTTACGAAGTTACGTATCGGTCTCACACAGGAGTCAGGACTGCAGTACATTATTGAAGAAGTAATAAATCTTTTGATTGTATTTAAGGGAAATTTTAAAAAATATCGGTATATTATTATTTGCTTAAAAAATAAATGCACACCCAATTCAATGGAGACTCATGCATTTAGTGTCAACTTCGAACTGACGTTTTTAAGCAGTCTACGCATACATCCACTTAGTAATACAAACTTAATACCTTGTCTTTGACATCTACGAATATTCGAATACGAATCGAATAGCACTCACGAATATTCGAATACTAATTTATGGTATTCGTTTCAGCACTAATTTTGTTTTCATAATTTCTTATCAAACACAAACCACAACATGGCATGATGCTTTCTTCAAGTTCCATTATTGTTCATGCATTATCGGATTTAATTTGAATTACCAGTAAATAGTCTGTAGAACACAAGGAATATGCATGTGGATAGAGGTGACAGGTTAATCTCAGGAGCTGACCCACAAGAATCAACAGGTACCGGTAAAAGCCATGTGGTAACAAGAGTCTGTTTTGAGCTGAAATAAATAAAAAAAATAATTAGCTGTGTTTACATACATGTACTAGTAATAGCTGTGTTTACATTAACATATGCATAGTATTTCTGTAAAAAATACACTGACCATGCAGTGTAATAAGTATGACATATCCCAATACATGACATAACATTTAGGCAGTACAAGATCAAAAATTTGCATATCAAGTCATAATATAATATTAAAAAATTTTCATAGGTATAAACACTTATCAAATTGAGAAAGAGAGAGAGTTTGAGAGAGAGAGAGAGTTTATTACCATACTTGTAGTGCAACAGTCAATATTTCAATTCGTAAATTACAAACGAATATTACCCACCGAACAGCGTCAAAGTACATGTACTGGTATTAGCTTCTGGTATACCATTTTTTATCAATTCTACTGTGTATTTTTTGTTTGCAAATAAATTTAGCGAGGGTTTTTGTTTATTTTCTTATAAATTACATGTTTTAAAAACAATACTACGTGTAATAAGCATAAAACATGTATGAGTAAACTTAATGAAGAATTTTTAATAGATTATTTTTCAAAGAATGTGGTACATTACATGTATGTCAATCTTTATAAAACTAGCGTATATTTCGTGCGCCATAAATTGCAAGTTTTTTGTAAATATCATTTACTTGCATGATAGGTATATATGGTCTAACCAAAATTTTCTTCATAAAGCTACAGCTGTATGTACCACATATATGTTTTGTCACAAGTATACATTTTAAAAAAAAATACCCAAATTCCAACAGTTTAAATAAACTCAACTCATTCTCTGATAAGTTCATTGTGTTTTGTGCGTGCATATCTTATTTGTCTGCTGCAACAGCAGCCAATCAGCGGTAAGCTGAATCCACAAAAAGAAAGTTTGCGTTTTAGGAGGGGGTAAATTGTTTATGCGACACTGTCAAGAAAACCACACCAAATACAGTAATAACAAGAAACATAAATATTCACTTAAATGTATTCTGTTGTAAAGTAAAGGTTTTTAACACTTATTGAATCTTGCAAAACATGTGATGACCTTAATCATCTGTCATATATCTGATATACATGTATATGTAAAAGATGGGAGAAATAACGACGGAACAAAGTGGGATTCGAACCTGGCCCTCTGAATCTCTAGTCAAGTGCTCTACCAACTGAGCTACATGTATCTGGCACCGGTATTCAAACCAGTCTGACCGTCACATTCCTCCCCCTTAAATGATCTTCACCCTCGAAGATCATCCCTGGCAGGATCGAGTTAACCTGTTAGTTCCAGGGGTTGGTCACAACACCAATATTGTAACAGGATGGGAGAAATAATGAAGGGATTTGAACCTGGGCCCCCTGAATCTCTAGTCAGGTGCTCTACCAACTGAGCTATCTGGCACTGGTATTCAAACCGGTCTGATCGTCACATATATAAAGAATTATTTTAAACAATGTTGTTCAATTAAAAATAACACTCGCAACCTTCAGTTTTTGTCTGTAATTAATCAATATTGGCGTGCGATCAGTTCTCGCCGAGTACTATTTCTCACCAGTGCATTGTTACGTCATTTTATCAACACATAAAATTATATACGAAAATATGATGTAACAGTGCACCAGCGAGAAATGGTCCTCGGCGAGAACTGCTCGCACGCCAGTACTGCCAGTAGTCAGATTAAAAAAAGAGAATAAAAAATTACATTTAAAACATTAACAAGGACAATTTAAGTACACATCATAACTGCTAAACAAGAAAAATTATGTGAACTGGTAGAATGGTAGGCATAGTTCTAACTTGTAACCTACATGTACAAGTACATGTACCGGGTACCCGTTGGTCTGCTATACCTCTTTAATGATACAATGATCGGCATCATAAAGATATTAAAGTCATGTTTTAACTCTGAAGTCTGAAGTATACAATTTTATTTACTTGAAGTTATGTCTACAGGGTATTCATGACTACATTTGGAGTCCTCTGCACAAGAAGATATGATATGTTTCTAATTAGACCCTGCTTTGAATTTTGAGTTGAAAATTCACAATCTGTTATTTTTTAAATAGATAAATTCAGTTACCCTTTCCAGTCCCCCATGAACCTCGAGCGAGTCTAAACACCCATGAAACATGTAAAAATTACACGTTAGTAAACAAACACCCACACCATAACAAAAACATCTAACAGTGTGCACGTACTTACATGTACATCTATACTACAGTGTATATACTAAATTTTAACCAGTTAACAAGAAACTTTAAAAGGAGTAAAAGCCTCACCTTCTTCAGTAACATCCACATAAATCACACACTTTAATGTCCATCTTTTCTCCTTTATTACTCGTAGCTTATCAACGGCTGATCGTCGACAGAAGTGTGGCTGTCAGAATTTCCTCGTAAACGATTCACACGAGAAAAATATCCTCCTTAAACAAATATGTAGTATTGTTCCCTGTGCATGTTCATATGTTGCACAGCAAATTGAAAATGCATGTGTACACCGAAAGAATACACAACTTCTCTTCTGCATTACGGCTCTCTCTTTTCTACAATGCCGTTCGTTACTGTTTACATTCGGCGCGCGCGCGCGGGGGTCACAAACAGGGGCGCCCCGACAAATAGTTGCACATAGAACGTTTAAATAATGTGTGTTCATTGAATTCATAAATGATATAGATGAAAAAAATGAAATTGAATCACAACAATTCATCTAAGACGCAACACAACGTAATGCAGTAAATGCCTGGGCCTTAATGTGGCATTTGTTCGCTTGTGTGTCTATGTAGACATATTAACTCGTTCGTGTACGATTCTCACATATTTGTTTTATGAAATTTGAAAAAGAATATAGGACAGAACTTGTTTAATTTGATACCAAATGACATTATTTAATATATTAACAATAACTAAATTAATTTTTTTTCATAAAATGATAACGATTTTTGCTATCAGAAAAATACGTGTATGAGCTGCTGACCCCTAATTATAGGGGCCAGCCCTTTTTTCTTAATTTTAAATGAAAGCTCTCGTTATTCTAAACAACTTTTGTTCTATATGTATTAACAAAATATTTTTAGTTTAAAGGTTATAATACAAAAAGCAACAAAATTTCAGCCCCGAAAAAATCTTAAACTTTGGCGACAAATAGCTCAAAAGCTAACAAAGAAATTACCAAAATTTTCATGCCAGCAAAATTATAAAATGTTACCGACAATTTCGCCAAATTTCATGCATCTATCATTTGTAGTTCCCGAGATCAACTCTGGACAAAAGACCCCCCAATTTTCAATTAAAGGGCAATAACTCATAACCGGAAGTGAATTTTAAAAATTTGAAAAAAACGTCTAGAGATATTAATATCATCTACATACCCTGAAAGTTTCATAGCAATCAGACAAAAAATGTTCGAGAAATCTCGTGCACAAAATTTGCGGGAAAAAAAAAAAATAATAATAAGAAACAGTAGAATAACAGAAGGGTTTTCCGTTGAAAAACGGAAAACCCTAATAATAACTAGAGCAAAGCTCGTTGCAAAGCAACGAGTGGGTCTTCCGTAAATGTTGGAAGTAAAGCTGGAAGTTCCAGTAAGAAGCAGAGCTCTTAAACCAATACCAAGAGTAACTAAAATAAAAAGATGAAATAAATCGAATATTCCTGGTACGACTTAACAAAATCCGAATAATTTTAAGTACGACTTAACAAAAACCTTTCCGATTTCAAGAACGACTGAACAAAAAAAATCCGAATGTGTTCAGGTACGACTTAGCAATTATTTTTTGTACGAGTTAATTTTACTTTGAACATTACGCTATTTTTTAAACCAAGGACGCGGAATCAAAATTTCCGGAAAAATCAATTTTCAAACCCCGATATCTCTGTAATGCACCGTCCGATTTTCAAACGGATTTCAGTTTCGTATTCAGCATGACCAACTCTACAAACCTCGTAAACATTTTAAATTGAAACGAAAAATTCGAAAATTCGAAAATTTTAAAACACTTCCGGTTTGGACTGGAAGTGACGGAAACTAAATTCCAGCCTTATGTCCAAATAAAAACGATCAATGCTTCAACACAGAAAATTCCAAGATTCTATCTTGAAGCGTTTTTGAAAAACGCCCTGGACAAAATCACTTTTTTTAAATTTAAAAATTGACGTAACGTAAAAACGGAAGTGACGTCGTAATTTAAAATTTAACATCTTTAAGGCACGATGATGCTACATAATCCCTGAAAGTTTTGTGTAAATCCGTTGAAAACTTTTTGAGATATTAAGCTTAAAAAAAGTCAGAAAAATAAAGAAAAAGAAAAATAATAATGATAAAAAGAAACAATAGAATAACAAGAGGGTCTTCCGTTGGAAACGGAAGACCCTAATAATAATAAAAAGAAACAATAGAATAACAAGAGGGTCTTCCGTTGGAAACGGAAGACCCTAAAAAGAAACAATAGAATAACAAGAGGGTCTTCCGTTGGAAACGGAAGACCCTAATAAGAATAAGCAACTAGAGCAAAGCTCGTTGCAAAGCAACGAGTGGGTCTTCCGTTAATATCGGAAGTAAAGCTGGAAGTTCCTGTATGAAGCAGAGCCCTTAAACCAATAACAAGAGTAACTAAAATAAAAAGATGAAAAAAATCGAATTATTCCTGGTACGACTTAACAAAATACGAATGATTTTACGTACGACTTAACAAAAACCTTTCTGATTTCAAGAACGACTTAACAAAAAAAATCCGAATGTGTTCAAGTACGACTTAGCGATTATTTTTGGTACGAGTTAATTTTACTTTGAACATTACGCTATTTTTCAAACCAAGGACGCGGAATCAAAATTTCCGGAAAAATCAATTTTTAACCCCCGATATCTCTGTAATGCATCGTCCGATTTTCAAACGGATTTCAGATTCGTGTTCAGCATAACAAACTCTACAAACCTCGTAAACATTTTAAATTAAAACGAAAAATTAGAAAATTCGAAAATTTTAAAACACTTCCGGTTTAGACCGGAAGTGACGGAAACTAATTTCCAGTCTTATGTCCAAATAAAAACGATCATTGCTTCAACACAGAAAATTCCAAGTCTTTATCTTGAACCGTTTTTGAAAAACGCCCTGGACAAAATTACTTTTTTAAAATTTAAAAATTGACGTAACGTAAAAACGGAAGTGACGTTGTAGTTGAAAATTTTAAAACTTTGAGGCACAATAATGCTTCATAATCTCTGAAAGTTTCATGTAAATCTGTTGAAAACTTTTTGAGATAATAAGCTTTGAAAAAGTCAGAAAAATAAAGAAAAAGAAAAATAATAATAATAAAAGGAAACAATAGAATAACAAGAGGGTCTTCCATTGGAAACGGAAGACCCTAATGAAAAAGAAACAATAGAATAACAAGAGGGTCTTCCGTTGAAAACGGAAGACCCTAAAAAAAGAAACCGTAGAAAAACAAAAGGGTCTTCTGTTGGAAACGGAAGACCCTAATAATAATGAAAAAGAAACAATAGATTAACAAGAGGGTCTTCCGTTGAAAACGGAAGACCCTAAAAAGAATTACCAACAGAATCAACGGAAGACCTTAATCATCGCTCTCTCCTGCAATGATTTTATAGGGGTGTTTTTTTGGTTACTGGTGAATATTTGCTGCACTTTTCTTTTTTATTTCAGGGTTAATGTTGTGTTACTATGTTTCATGCACACAATGCAATATTGCATATGATGTATAGCACATGATATTATTGCTCATAACTTAACAAGTCATTACTTGCACATGATACTTACATTTAATATTGTATGATTCAAATGTACATGGTGCTTAGGACTCCAGTGTTAATTGGTGTTCTTTGCTGTTTGTCATTCGATAATTTAATTTATTCATTTTAATTTTACTTTTAAAACCTTTTAAAGCTAAATATGATCATCTGTTATTGAAGTTTTCAGTAATTTGACATAAATTTACTTTACGACAATGTTAATGAATTGATCAAAACTTTCATTTCACACAACGAGAAAAAAAAAACCAAAAACTGAGCTCTACTATAGGATTATTATCTTGAAACTTTTAAGTTTTACAAATGGATACTTATTCGACAAAGATAGACAAGTATAAGAACAATTTAGCAATTTTCATTGTTATGAATTTATTATACATGTATATTAGAACTCCCCAGTCATCATTATTTTAAATGTGTAGAATATTGTTGGTAGGGCCCCGACTGTCTTAAACTTGGGATCGTGCCAACACTATTTTTCACCCAATTGTTAATATTGCTATTCATTAGTAAAGGATTTGGTAGCTGACCCTAATATGTACAACTTCGAGGGAGTTTTTCAGCCCCATGATTAAAATCACGTTATATCGATCAAATAACGTATGTTTATACGAGGGTCAATCAAAAAATACGAAGACTTTTGTCATAGCTATGTTACTTAACGTCATATCATTACTAAATTTGGAAGACATAATTTAGCAATAGTTTCAAACAATTTGCAAGAAAAAAAAATTAATGGATTCCTTTATTTCTAAGAATTTTTTTAGAATCTAATCCTGCAAAAATAAGGTCACGGCGCACGGTCAAGATTTGTGTTATGTCAACAATAAACCATATAATGTTAAAAGTAATATCTCTATAAATTGGGCTTAAAACCAGATAACATTGAAACCTCAAATTAAGTTTTGTCTCTGTATTCTATGTTCCAAATAATGCCGGGATATATTGTTTTGTCGCACAAATATTAGTAACTAAAGACAGATAGTCCTCTTTAGAATTGACTAAAAACATCGACGTCGCCGGACGTCACGGCGCAACGAGAAGTACAAACAAAATAGATTTAACTCACAAAAAAGCCGATACAAGCTATGAAAATGCTCAATGGTGCAAAAGATAAGGCAACAAGCATTTGCAAGTTTGTGTTTAACTGTAATAAATTTTTTTAGGGGTGGTGGTAATTGTATTTTGAATATAAAACAGTCAGAAAGGGAGTAAAATATCTGTAAATATTTGGTCAAAAAATAAGTAACGTCAACCGACGTTCAGGGTTATCCCTACTGTACACTAAGAGATACACGGTTAGAAAATGAAAAATTTGAAGAACTAACTTATGATTCTTGAATAAATGTGTGCAAATAAGATGTTAAGTGGTTCAGTGCCATTTTAAATTGTAAGGAGAAAGGCACAATAGACTAAGCGCGATATAAAGATGGGGTATATCTATAAACCTTGCGTGTTTTATCTTGTCGTCATGTTTTGAACGTTACCGTGCGCCGTGGTGACAAAACATGTTGTTTTTAAAAAGGGGTAACAAAATTACCGTTTCATCAAATGGACTAAAACTTCGCATATCAATAACATAAGTGTTGGTGCACAGATTAATCTGTTAAGTATGGCTTTCATTAAAAATATATGATAGACAGCCACATTGTCTTCGTATTTTTTGATTGACCCTCGTAAGGACACTCAAAATCTCAAACTTGCTATGGTGCCATCCCTATTTTGTCCACAGCAGAAATGGTTGACCACCTGTGATTGACTTTTCTAGCCACTATATATGATCCATTTTGAATTGCGAACTGCTCTCTAGAATTAGATACACTAGCGAATATCATGATAATAATCTCCAATCAGCGATACTTTTCGACTTTTTGTAGTGTAGATGACTTTTACACGTCAATCTTTCAATGTCGAATTAATCAATTTAACACTAAATTATTATGATGCAGGATTTTGCCGAGAAAATTAAACATCGCAGACAATATTGCAGGTAACTATACATGATGGCCCTATGTAGTCCTTGTGATTTGAACGACTACAGAACAATTGATTTAGAAATCCCTCAATAATTAAAGATAGCGGCCAGCAACGACCTGTAATTTATCTCAGAGGGAAAAAACCCCTATTTTTTTTTAGAAATTGTGTGTGTTCAAATACTATACTCATCGATTTAACGCTCAACACTAGTGTAGTGCGCATTGTGTGAAACTTTTAAGATCAATTCTCTGTAAATATCAAAATCGGTGGCCACGCATTAATATTGTCAGCGATTTTCATATTTCACAATTTTATAGAGTATGGATGATAAAGATTCAAGACAACCTTAAATGGTAACCATGGGAATCGGTTGCAATGGTAACAGAGGCAAAAAAGTTCATATTTTTTTTCTTTTAAGGTTACATTTTTCACTGAGGTATGTATCTCGATTTTTTTTTAATATCAGAATTTGAGTAATAAGCAACATACAAAACTCATGCACATTCTTTGTGATGCCATGATGTTTAATCCATCCAGATTTGTCGTTCCCGCTTTATTGCTCCTACTGTCGTTGTAAACTTTAGTTATTGTTTCAAGCATATTTATTTCTTTTTGATAGTTTGCTGTAAATACAAAAACAGTTTCTAGAGTTTGACATGTTAAATTTTGTTTTAAACAGGTTACGTTCTATTCATCATTCAGCATGTAAGCAAAATCATTGGGAAAGCTATCATATAGTGACTGTATCAATAACAACAAATTCTAAACTCTGCATACCGGTTACATTTTGTATAACTCGATAACTGACACTCATGTTTGGTTGACAGTTGAAAACGAATTTTAATAAAGAGTCATAAACACTGAAAGAGAAAAATTATTCGGCTTAAATTGTAACCATTTCCCTTTAAAAATGCCTGTGTTTTTTTTATTCAGCCAGGCCTTTCTGTAATCTTCATTTAACATCAAGTTTTTATCTTTGAGACTATCCAGATAATTATCCCTGTTACATACATTATATTCCCTTTAACCATACTATAATATATTAAACAGATGAAATTCATGTGATGGGTAACACTATTCAATTCTATCATCTATAATTTAGTAACAGAAAGACCTAGTATATATAGTGTGTAAAAAAAACTTCAAACCATAGCTTCCATTTACTACTTGAATTTGCGTTTCAATAACGTACGGTGCACTACACTGCTCTATAAATAAATTGTAAGTGTTTGGAGTAAAATCAAATATCGTTTTCCGCAGTTTAAGCACAAGCATGTGGTTATGCGTTTAAGTGCAACTCACAGTGCTCGTGAACAAGTTTTCATTATATTATGGGTGTACGCTTTATCACAAAAACGTGCATGTGCCTTAGAGATTGTAAATTGTGATTAATCAAGATAGCCTAAATAATGCATATACAAATAACTCAAGATTGGCGACTTTTAATTTCACCATCGTCATACTTTGAAAGGATTTGTGTAAATCACGTTTGATACAAATAAAAAAATTAAAGCAGAAATAATTGTCCCATTTGGAAGACTCTTACAAATATAGCTATTTTCAAACGCGAACAATGAAATGCTTTCTAGAATAATGTATTCTGTCAAAATGCAAATAATAAACTGCTTTCCAAAAACCGATTGCCCTTAGAATGGCCGGAATTCAGGGGATGATGACATATTCCAGGCAAGATTACATTCAGTAAGGACTTCGTCTTCTGAATGGCCATCAGTATCATAAGTAACTTTTCAGAGGAACATGTGTACGCCAAGAAGCGGAAAAACGCCTATCCAAGTATTTTTACTTATAAACTTGGTAAAGTCTAGAGGGTCGAGAATCTTTGGGGTGGAGGGGGAGGTGGTTCGGTCCTGTCCTCAAGCACCTGTGGGTAGACCTACATAAGAATTAGAAGAAGAAAAATCTGTGAATTTGGTTCTCTGTGTCTTTTAATTAATGTATCTGAAGTCAACATGTGATTAAATACCGCATGCACTATATGTTTAATTGCGTACACATGCTTTTAATAAGCTTAATCATGTCTAAATTGGATTTGGCATGCGCATGCCTCCCTTTCGGTACCATATTTATGTGAATGAGATATCACATATTTTGTTGCTTTTTATCAGTGCTTAGTCCAGAACCAAGTCTAGAACCAATCTTTCCTACTCAATAACTCTCGTGCACAATCACATGCATATGGCGATAATTGGTCATTTCATGACAGAGATACATGTACAATGTAATTTTTAACTATCATTTTTAAAAAGTTGAGTAATCTTTCCATGGTAAGGTAATCTTGCTTCTGGTTCCTTGGCACTCAAATCAATGAATTTGAAGCTCAAAATCAAAGAATTTTTTTTATATATTTAACGCTTTGATAAAAAATTACTCGGATGTACAGAATCAATCATAGTTAAACACGACAGGCTTCACTCGTTTGTATGACGCTAGTTACTACCATTTTTCAGCTCAATAGGTACAACAATTATCAGAATAGCAATTTCTCGGTTTGTGTCTCAGAAGAAAACATAGGCTGCATGCTTTTATTGATTTTCATGTTGCTATAAGAGCAATAATATAAAACTCATAACGTAGTTTGTTCTGTGTTTATTTATAGGTAATACAGATACTTGACACTCGTTGTGGGCAACACATACGGTATACGTTTTCTTAATTAAAAATATATCCCTTAGTTTGATGATAATAATTACATCGGAATTGTATATTCATCAAGAGTTGTCGTTCCCGCTACGCTCCCACCCACACTTCAAGTAAACCCCGATAATCACAATAATTGTACAGAGTGTTAATGATGGGCAAAAGTATTTAAAACCGATTTAATGACTTAGTTTACTAATGATTATGAATTATAAATAAAAATTGTTCATTTTAAAAAGGAGGTAAAAATTAAAATATGACAGCTGTTTGAGTGCTTGCCACGCTTGTTTCGATCACATGACGTATGAAAGTCATGTGCACAAAAAAAATTTACGCGTTGGCAGAAGAGTAAGCTTCACACGTTAACCTCTAGTAAGAGAAACATACTTCTATGAGAGTCTTTACAGATACAAAAGATATGTAATGAAAGGTTACCAAGAAGACGGAAGTTGACATTCCTGGAATCCCTTCCGTCCTCCTTTTATCGTACATTTTAGGCAGTAGATGCAGATTTGATGTGTATTTTTTAAAGCCATGTGTAATCCACTTTTTTGGTTAAATCCGTTGTAAACTAATGTTTTAACGGACCGATCAGAAGACGGAGACAATTGTAAAAAAAAAAATGTTACCAGTTAGTTTCAAGGATTTCTAGCTGATATGACAGTTTTGAATAATTATATCCAAGATGGCTGCGACGTGTACAATGTACCTCTAGTATTATTAGTAGGGATTTTAACAAGTACTCGATTTTTGCGAGGTCAGACCGATCATCGACTAAAATTTCCTTAGTCGATTACTCGTTATAAAGTGAAAAAAATCAAATCATTTTATTTGTTTTCTTCACGCCGAAGATTTTGGGGTTCAAATAAAAGAACAGTTTCTTTTCTCGGTTTTTTTAATTCATTCGTAACCACTTGTTCCATCGGCGTCTCTGGTGTGTTTTTAAGCGGTTAACAATTGATCTCTTATGATTTTTATGAATAAAAGTACTTAGCCAGACATGTAGCGTTTCCAGTAGACGCCATTTTTTCAAAGGACGATAACTCCAATATACAGTAAAATTGTGCAAAATCGGCCATCTTGACCACATCGGATGACTACGTCAGGTACCATTTTATTTTTTTTCATTTTAGAAAAGGATTGGACAATGACATTAATGTATTGATGAGCGGTGATAAGGAGATGGACGTTGTGAATGTTTTAGTGCATTTTATACAGATATTTCACAGTATTTTTTTCGTATTTACAAAAAGAACGTAACTAGTATCTACACTGCAATGTTAATTTTATTTTTTGTGAGGTTTAACATCTAGGGTACGCATTGGTTTCATCGATTTTCAGTTACTATTATATGTTATCTACAATCTGTAAAAATTCCATAGTTTTTTGATGTGTTGATTTCTGTTGCTGAATTTTACAAAATTATGTGGCATGGGATACCGACCTAAAAAAAATTCGAAATTCTCTTATAACAGTAAAGATACGTGCTATTTTAAGTGAATTTAGTTTTATATTTTTAATTTAATTATCATTCATAAGAATGCATTCAATATTGAACACATTTATGCATGTTTCACATTTTTATAATAACATTGAAGTGGTAAAATTTCAAAGACAGTTGTGAAATTTGAGTTATCTCCCTTTTCTCATAGTCTGTTTCAAATTGTTATTTCAGATTGTTGATATTGAATTTGTTCACTATATAGTACATCATTGGATTTGATCACAGTATTTACGGTAAATAGTTATTCATCAATGTCATATCTGTAAATTTTAATTAACATTTGAAATGACACTTTTACTAGTGTAAATTTATGTAAGCTGGTTAAGTGGTCATTGTCTGATAGTCAAAATATTGAGTCTTAATACATAAGTAGTGACAGTTCTGGCACTCAACTTGATTTCTTTATAAACACCATTTTCAGATACCCTTGTTTATCCTGTGGACTTTTTCTGATGTTCATGTGCATGTGAACATTTATACAGTTGTACAACTATATTAAGGTAAGTACGTGTACTATTAAAATGAATAATGTCATGTGTCTTCATATGTTATGTGTATGTGTTATGTCTATGTTTTGTGCTGTGTGTGTCTTGTCTTATTGTCTCACTAACATGTGTTCCATAAAAATTCTGTCAAAACAGCCAGCATATAATTGGTAAATATAGTTTTATCATATTGTTAAAATGTTAACACACAAGTTGGTATTTGAAATATTTGAGAAGAGAGGGGGAAATATTAATGACATTCACAACGACATATGTCATATCCGGAAAATTAACAAGAAATTAGTGAATAAAAAAGCCCTATATATCAAGATCAAAAGAGGATTATCAAAATTAAGAAAACTGAAAGGAAAAAAAACAACCGAATATAAAGAATTTGAAAAGAAAGAATTCAAAATTCCTATTGAAGAAAACCCCAGTTCGAAAATAAAGCCATCAACAGTGCATTCAACAACGGAGTCAAACATTACAATCACAAACCTACAAAAGAAAATCATTTCATTAAAAGAACAGCTTAGAGCTATCAAAAAACAGAGACTTAGTGAGAAAATAAAAAGAAAGGACGATATCATTAGAAACTTAAGAAGAAAAGTGTATATTAATGAGAAGAAACAGAGGAAGGAGACAATGAAGGAGGAGAAGATTGAAAACCAAGGAAATGTATTTTTAGATAAAGGTGTTCAATGTAATACATTTAAAACTGTATTGAAAGATTTGGAGAGGGAGTTAGATGTTTTATATTGTGAGAAAGAGGTTGGAGAGAAGGGAAAGAGAAAGAGGGTGTGAAAGTTTTGAATTTTAGAGAGAGTACAAGAGGAAAACCTTATGATTTTAAACTAAGAGAAGTTATTTATATTTTAAGGTCACATAATGTCGGAATTAATCATATTAATCCTGTTATTAATGCTGTTTTATCTCTTGTCAATTTTAAATTTTAGATATTCCATGTAAAAGTACAAATTCTGTTTTAACAACAGAAATGGGTGTTTTAGGACAAAATCAGTTAAAAGAAAAGTTATTAAATTGTGAAAATATGACAATGTTGCGTGATGCCACAACCAAGAAGGGCAGACATTTTTATGGTGTAAAATTTTCTACAGATTCCGATATTTTTACTGCCGGTTTAAGAGAAGTCAGTGATGGCAAGGCCGATACGTATGTTTCTACAACAACAGATATTCTGAATGAAATTAGTGATGGACATTCTAGTGAAATTTTAAATAATGTAACTTGTTTTATGACAGACAGAAGTTTTACTGAAGAAAAAGTTAACAAAGTTTTAATGAATGAATGTACTGATTTTAATTGTAACAAAGATTTTTATTCTTTTAAGTGTTCTGTACACCCACTTTTACAGTTTTCAGACGAATGTCTTAAAGAAATTTTAAAATTTGAAAAAGATTTTAATATCAATTTTCATAACTTGTTCTGTAAAGAATCCTATACTTTTTATCTTATTAGATGTGTGTCAAAATTATTTTTTAAAGATGGAACAGGTGACCCTCTTTTAGCAGCAATTTTTATTAAAGACCAAGGTATTAGAAACATACCGATCATGAATGTAAGAGGGAATCGTTTTAATGTTTTGTTTTACAATGCTGCAGGTATTTATTTTTTAAGAAAGCATATTATTTTTTATCTGTCTTCATCAAAAAGCACTTTGAATGTTGTTCAAAATTTATTTTATGTGGCCTTCAAAACAATTTTATTTTATGTATTTTAAAAGCTCTGGGTATTTTATGCAAAACTTTTACAGAGCCTTACTGGAGAAAGACAGATGAGGTTGAAAATGCTGTAACAATGGGCTCTGTATATAGAAGAATGTTAGATTTTTTAGATTCATGTACAACAAATCCATATTTACTTTTAAAGAGAGAAATTTCACTGTTTTATGGTCCATCTTTACCATGTTCTGATGTGGAGGACATTTTGTATGAAAGTTTTAATGACGATATCACTTGTTCCATCATAAAGAAGTTTTGTTCTCTTTTAAAGGTTAAATGTGAAAAACTTTTTAGTTCTTTTTTACAACCATCAGGCAAGTTTTTTAATCCATCAGATGTTGTTTTAGAAAAATGTAGATCTTGTCCTTCAAATAATATCTCTGTTGAAAGACTGATGGGTCAGTTGGACAAGAAAATGAATGATGTACCAACTTACGATGTTTTTAATCTTCAAAGTACTATTATATTTAATGATAACAAAACTGATGAATGGCTGGAAAGAAAATCATTGCAAGAGAAAGAAAAAGTTATTAATGATGTTCGAAAAAAAACCAAGGATATTATTTTTGTTAACAAGACCAAGAAAACACAATTGTTACAACAACATTTAAAGATCATTAAAGACAAACAAGACTTTGTGAAAAAAAACAAAGAAAAACAACAGAAAAAAATTGATGATGCCGTTGATGTATTGCACAATGATGGTATGTGGACATCTAAGGAGAGAGTGGACCTGGAAGTGGGGAAAATAAAGAACAAATCAGAAAAAATGAGTGAAATTAAAAAATAAATTACATTATATAAGAACGTGTACACACTTGATAAAAATCTTTAAAATTTCACAAAATTCAGTGAAAAGGGACATCAGTTTAATATAGACAAACTTTTAGACAATTTGAAATTTCTCATTGAACATGTCAATCAGGACAAATCAGAGGGTGAACAATCTTTCAATCCCCAAAAATTAGTGTCCAAACTATTCTACCATGTGTGGACCAATGAGGAAGGAGAGAACATAGAATGGAATGGACAAATAATTGAGTACAAGAATGGAATATTTAAAGTAATTTCCTGTTAAACTTCAAATGAACACTTATTTTAACTAAAACTAATACAAGTTAAAAATAGGGTATGGTAAAAAGTTGCAGGGTATGGTACAAAATTTGCATGTTGATAAACTACTTATAATCTAATAAGCGTTATATAGGAAAACCACATTTAATGTATTAAGGTTTTATGCATCATAAAAACTTTATATTATAACAGTCATTATGATGGTAAAAAATTTATATAATTAAAATATTTCTTTTTTTAAGTTAAGTAATTTAGCAAAATAATACCCAATATAAAATCATCCAAAAAATAACCTCTTTCTATGTGTTTTGTGTTGTGTTGTCTGTGTTGATTTGTGTGTTTTGTTCTGATCATTATAAATTAGTATTTTTAAAATTTGTTTTTACAAGAGAATGTACTACATTGATGATAATAATTTATTATTATTACAGGTCCAGTATTGGCAAGACGATTGTTAAAGAGACGAAGATTTATATGAATTGACAGAGCAAGAATTCAAATCAGACTTAAGAGAAGGAAATTTATTCATAATAAGTAAGTGAAAAAAACCTATAATCATTGAATAAGTTTTTTTATGCAACTTATCTAAATTACTTCTGTTTATTAAATATTGTAAAGTAATTAATATTTCTTAAATAATTTTAGATAACACTGATCTAGACCACTGCTACGGCATACCTTGAAACAGACTATAAAGGTAGAGTGATCTTTTCCTTAAATTGAGTTGTCCTTCCTTTCAACTAAAAGTTTCATATTTCTCTTTGGATAACCTCCCTTTGTGTTGAACTATTGTTTATTACACTTTTATAATAAAATTAATTTCTGATCATTATGTTTATGAAAATGTTATTTTTAACATACCATCAACAAGTATTTGCACAATTATTGTTGAAAAACAAAGAAATATTATTTTTTTTCATATTTTTAAATTTTAGGTGGAATTGCTAAGACATGACCTTGGGTGTGGAAGTAACGCAGTGGACAACGCACTCGCTTATCACCGCTTCAACCCGGGTTCGATACCCGTGATCGACACTGGTTGTATGTGATAGGGTATGGTGGTCGCCCGCTTAGACGTGGGTTTTTTACGGGCACTCCGGCTTTCTCCCACACCAATGACCCCGTAGCGCTAACATCTGGGCCAAGGAAAGATGTAAAACTTGTTTATCAATCGTTGTAAAATAGATAAAGTTCAGTTTCAGTTTGATGAGAACAAAGTTTTTCTTGTAATTAGTTATTCTACTGTGTTAGATGTTTGTATAATTAACGATACAGTAGATATTACCATAAGTTTTTAAATGTTTTAGTAGCAATATACGATAAGAAAAGGACACACAGTTCAAATAAAACCGAGTACTTGACTATCGCTCGAATAAAGCCCCCGATTAATCGACTAATCAAACCGAGCAAAATTGACATCCCTATTTATTAGGTAGAGGGTGAGAAAAATACACGTCAGATAAATGTGGTGAATACATACTGTTGAGCTTGAAAGTTTCAGCCCCCCCCCCCCAAAGGATAAGAGCCTTCAAAGTTCCTGCGCCCGATGTTTAAAATCCCATTATGATGAATACCTTCGCAACTTCTCGGGCCGATCCGGTAGAGATCGGAAAAACACCACGAATGTATTACATAGGCATGCATGACACCACCCTCTCTTTTTAACTTGACGTTAATACATGTACATGTGTCCTCTATGTTAAGGGCCTTCAATGTTTCCGAACCCGATGTTTAAAATCCCCTGATAATGAGTAGTGTATAATCAGTATCATTTTCTCCCTCGTTTCACTCCTCCGAAAATAAATATTTTCTTGACTAATTTATTGAAAAACAAAACTTATTTTTTAGGATTGGTGCGTTCATTACAAATCGCATTTTAGTTAATCTCAAAAAACATGTTTGGGTCAGGGCGGGTAGGGAAAACCTGTACTGCTTTGTAACGAACGTCGCATTAATCGAATACTCCCCGGTAAATCTATTTATACGGAGCGCGAATTAAAGCGCTCGTGCATGAAATAACCAGTCTTGAAGTAAACCAGGTAATACGAAAACTATCGGAAATTAACGAAGTTAAAAATGTAAAGAAATAAATGAACACTGAGTGAAAAAAAACAAGAGGTGACCACATCACTATTTTTCATAGGGGTTGTTATTTATACTTGTACTTGAATCTAAATATTTCATCCCCAAAGAAAGGGGCCTTCGACGTTTCCGCTCCCGATATTTAAAATTCCTTTGTGATAAATAATTTATTTTTAAATGGTGTAGGGCCCCGATTTTAAAAAGACAGAATGACCACAGTGTTTGTGGTTTACCACCAATAGGTGACATTAAAAATTTCAGACCATAATATAAAAATAGAAATAAAATGTAAATTTCCAAGTAAGTTCTAAAATGCAGTTTAAGTGACGTCAGCAAGGCACACCTTCATCTTTACATTCCGAGTTCCTCGGTCGTTTACCCTGATGATGAAGGTACTTACCAGTGCACCATGTCAGGTTTAGATCTGATGAATACTCCGGTAACCAAAGATTCGGAGTAAGTGTTTCTTAATATTACAGGTAAGAGTCTTGGCTTATGACTTCGATTTCCTTGAAATTTGTTATAAATTGGTAAAAACTATTACTGTTTATAGTTTGAAATATTATTACATGTAAAACATAGATATTCGAACCAATCAAAATTCTGTGTGTTTTATCACTTATAAAAAAATCCCCATTGTATTGTTCGTTAAAATTAGCAAAATTCACTCGAAACCAATGATATGTTTTGATTTAATAGTGAATTGTATAATAAATATTGACGTTGTGTGTTTTAGTTTTATTTATTTTTTGTAGGATATATTGATACCACTAAAGGTAGTAGATATTCTGATATTTTAATGGGCCATTTTCCTGTCTTACACCTCTCTCTCTTTCTCTTTCTCTCTCTCTCTCTCTCATTTTATTATCTTTATTTGTTTTGCAGCTCCTGATTTGTCTACAATAACAGTTCCAAGCTCAACAAACCCAGGTAAGAGGATAACACCAGTGACAACATAGAGATTTGGTCTGAACATTCCGCGCAGTTTATTCGATAAAAGAGTACTTTCCCTTTTCCCTTTTCTATGCATAATCTAGCGGCACGTGAAATAATCTTTCCCAAAAGGTTTTTTGAAAATAAAACTGACAAATAAAAATTGTTAGGTTTAATGTATTGGCTAACACTGATTAAGAATAATTTAATGCATTGGCTTACACTGAATATAATATCGTTAGTTAACAGTTATAGCAGCAATATTATTGTAATTGCAGCAACACCTGTATCTACTCCGTCTTCATCCTCAGGTAAAACGGCATATAAAAGTGTAATCTTGCCGCCAGTGTTCATATATAATATCAATACCACACCATAAAGTGTACAATATATAGTACCATGCCGCACACAACTAATAAAATGTATATCTATATAAGTTACATTTAACTCTGCACTGAAGAACGTTCCATGCTTTGGCTTTTTGAGAAAAAAAAAACAATCGAAAGTTATGCATAATAACAGTGTGGGACATTGAACATATCATTCATTTTGTTTTATCTCAATAGACAGTTTTCAAGATAGAAATTTTAGCAGAAACTGCCTCCCGTTGGCGGCCGTGCTCTTGGTAAATGCCTTGATATATTCATTATTCAACCTGCCATACTGGGTACATGTATTTTGTCGCAGATAGCACTGTTTTTTATTGGGAAAAATGTGTACTTTCAACTTTTTTTTTGGGAAATTTACATTCTTTTAAGATAATAACATTTACTTCAAAGCACTTATTAAGATATTATGATCCAGCATTGGAATGCGCCTGTCCTCTGTATCTCTTACACTGAAAAACATCTATTTTTACTTAGTGTGAAACGGAAGTGAAAACAGTGTCAAGATAACAATTTGTTCATTCTAGGAAATAAAAAAATTCACGATTTTTCTGATGAATATGAAAGATAATTGAATTGTTGTGTTCCATTTTCAAGTACATAGTCATCTGTGTACTTTGCAGTTCGCACTTGAATATTAGTATGTAAAAGTTTAATCCCTCTCATTTCTGACTTTGGTCTTCTGATCATGTAATTTTTTTGCATATCGGAAAATATATTATGCATATAAACACCTTTTGTAACACACTCTGTCTTTTCGCCGGGAATCTGAGCAACTTCACAATTACAAAAGTTCCGTACAAAAGCTTTATTGTTGCTTTCCAGCGTTTGGCAATTGTAGGCTGTTTGCTCTGTTAAGTTCCCAGTTTTCCTTCAGGTTTATAAAAATGGAAGCAATTTTCACCCCTTGTAATAATCTTATGCAGACAAATTTAAATTTTTCGTACTTTTCAAAATGAATATGTGTGGATAAGGCGTGTAAAATGCCCATACACGGTCGGACAAGCCACTGAAAAATCAAACTATCAATAAATCTGATTTTTTTTTAAATCATTCAAAACAATATACATTTAACATATCATTGATTTTTACCCTATAAATATGTTCAATACTTGGAATATGTTGACTCAAACAGGCGTATACGTATCTAACCTGCAAATAGTGTCATTTTTTAAAACTTCAAGGCATTTTCTTTTAAAGAGCTCCATATTTTTCTCATGGTCTAAATAAGGTATAATGGAACACAAACCGATATCAATCAACAAAACCTGGAGAGATGACCCACTATACATTAAAAAAAGCATTTTGTACCTACAAATTTAGTACCCCAACAATTCAACATTTTGAAAAAAATAATAAGTCCGTAAATTCGTGGCCAAAGTCACACATAATATTTAAACAACTAATTGTGTTGTTTCTGAAATGGCTCAGTTTTTATAGTACCTGACATGAGCTAACCTTATATATCTAGGGTTTTTATGTTATAGGTTCGATTCCACCAAAATTTCAGGCAATTTTTTCTCTTATCTTTTGTTAAATATATTAAAAACTGAATATAGTTAGAAATTGTGCTTTTGCAAACATGTATTATAATATATTTGAATATATTCAATTGGGTAAAAATAAATTCAAAATTGTATTTCACGACTAAACCGAATGGCCATTTGCGCCATCTTATTCCCCCCATCTTCTTTAATTATTTTTTTAAATTTAGAATTACTTTCCATTTTGTTCACCATTCCCTATATGGGGAGTCTACCTCGCAGAAACCTTCCTGACACTTAAGTACATGTATTCTTTTTAAATGTTAAAAACGCTACCCGATTAGATATTTATTATTTTTGCAATCTGATTTACAGTTATAATTCAATATCTGTGACTGATTGTTCATTGACTTGTGATTAAGGCCTTTCAGATTTTGATGATTTTAACTGAGTCCGTGCTTAATTATGCCGCTCTCCGAAGAAGGAAGGGCATATTGCTTTGCTGCTGTCTGTCTGTTTCTCTGTCGATCAAACAACAGTTTCCGTTCATTTTCTTCGCAGAGATTGTACATATTGAATTAAAATTTGGTGTACAGATTAATCATGATAATAGTATCTAGATCATGTTTGATTTTGAGTACGATCGAGCCATTTTTGACAGACAGAGTTATGCCCCTTGAACGTGGAAAAATTACAATTATAATTTGCAGTTTCTGTTCATTTTCTTCGCAGAGGTTTCCAAAGAAGGGGGCACAGGTGTTTCACAAATATATCTTTTAAGGAATACGGAATAATTCTTTTAGTATTATGAGGTGATAATTTGGGCGGGGCGTAGTCAAATCCAATTTAGCCCGACTAGATATGCTGTTTCGATTTCCCCCTTTATGTTAAAATCACTGCTTTTACCCACAATATGGCGGCCAAGGGAAATAACTCATAGGGAATGAAAACTTTCTAAAGCATTTGACAACGATATGCTTAAATTACATTAAAATTACAAAATAATAATCAAACTTCATTTTTTTTAAAAGACCATATCATATCTATGTGACTATATTCAACTTCATCAACGACGTAATATTAATATCTTAAAGTCTACAAAATGCCTGTAGTACTAGTAAAGTAGATTTATAATTTGAAAATCTTATTTTGAATATGCTACGCTATTAAATATATGTTCGGTATTTTTACATGTTAGTGCACGTGCTACTACGCAAATTTTACTGGCAGCATGATTTATAAATATCGACAAAGTATGCGTGGATCATTAGTAGAATCAGTTAATAAAGGGTCTTTTATTACTTTGATTTCATAACATACGATTTCTAACTTACATGTGTAAATAGAAAGAAGTTGACCTTTATCAATTATGTCAAGCAAAACTATTATCTTCTGACATATTCATAGAATTTTTGCAGGAAAAATTAGATAGATACTCTATTACAGTAACTATTAATCTTGTTTATAAAGGGTAAAATAGAGATATTGTGTAACAATTATACTCATATATATGCTTTAAAAAGTTGTAACATCTTATAAACACGAAATGAAAATATTGTATAATGAACTTTAAAAATATTAATTAGATGAAAGTTATAAAGTAGAAGGCACACTATTTTGCACATTAGAGATTGAAAACAATAACGCACGACTTTTCGTCATGCACTTCAACAATCATATTGATCATAGACACTATTGAAATTTTAGCTGGTTAAATCATAAAGGACGAGTGCACTTATGGGCCCCGGTAAAAAGTGAAAAAATGAAGATTCAAATTAAGCATATTTTTTCCTTAACATTATCTATTGATATCTATTCCATAAGAATTAACAAGTTTTAGCGCTGAATTTATTGTTTATAAAAAGCACGAAGCTTTACAACATAGTAGGGGTCAGCCGACATTCGTGATTTTGTATAGTAAATCGAGGACAGGCTTTCGTTTCAAAGCCTTTGTTTACTGTCAGCCTAACCGAATACAAACTTGCGGAAAAGACAAAATACGCATTATACATTTAGAAAACTCCTGTGAAAGTAAGAAGTTTGTACTTCATTAGGCTGGTACCTAAAAATGAAAAACGCATGAAAATTGCAAGGTTTTTCCTATAGCAAGCGAAAGCTATTACCTGCGTGACCCATGTTTGAACCCACGCATGGAATAAATTATTTCAAACAATCACGTGGGTTCTATCCAGGTAAACGTTTGTCAAATGTGCTCACTGTAAAACATTGACACGTTTTAAATCGCTTTCCATTATCTTTGTTTGGTCAGGTATGTTTGTTTGGTCACTATGGTAATATGCAACTTCAAAGCTTTATTCGATTTTTTTTCAGACGTAAAATAATGCATAGAGTATAATTCAGCACACGCGCCAATCGATCCACCAACAGAGCAATGTTGATTTAAATGTCTCCTCCCTCTGATATAAAAAGATACAATTCAAGTAGGTTCGGTTCGATTTTTCCGGATTTAGATTATTTACAGGCATTTAAAAATCCTCAATTTTTTAAACTGTATCCATATTTTGGTAAATTTAAGCGTGCATATAAGTCAGAAGTATCCAGCAGTGCTTGATTATAACGAGAAAAAAACAATTTGTTGATATTTTCTACATAAAAACGGCACTGAAAAAGGGCCCATTCTCTATAGCTTAAGTGCACTTGTTCAATTAAATTTGTGCACTCATTTTATAATTGAGTCCTAATGTCTGCAGGGTTGTTTTTGTATGGATACACAAGGAAATATTGTCTAGTGTGAGTTGAACAGCCTCGCAACAATCTTAATCTAAAAATATTTTCCAATTTCCATCGTTGTCTACATCCTTGTGTGCCATGTGTAAACAGGTGTCAAACCGGGAAGGAAATGCAATTATGTCATTCAATCTAATGACAGATGTAGACATTTTATCTATACCCAAAATAGAAGCGTATTTTCTCATAATTCTAGTATATATCTGATGCAATATATGTTAACTGTTTTTATAAATTATGTTTTAGGGTAAAAGTAAAAACTAGTGTATGTGATAATATATGATATGTAAGCTATATATTACGTGTTTTATAATCAAAACAAAATGTTGTCTGTAGAAAAAAGAAATAATCTCTATTAAAATGTATAGGAATTTTTTTTTTCTTATATCAAACTATCGAACATCGACGATTATTGATGAAAATTGAAAACATATACTCTCCCAAAAAAGAAACGCAACATGTATTATTTTACAAGTTTTTGTCTGATAGAAAAATAAATTTTAGATACTTAATACATTGCGTGAACAGTTCAATAATTTTCATAATGATAGTCGTTGTGTTAGCTGTAATCATCAACAAGACAAAATTCAAAACAAAAGGTTTAACGAATGTTTTGATGCACAAATACATCAGTATTTTGTGTGGCCACCGTTTGCTTGCAAAACTGTTGTAACTCGTCTCCGCATTGATTGAATCAAACGTTGAATTTGGACCTGGGGTATTCTTTGCCATTCCTCGTGTAGTGCCTGCTGTAATTGCAGAAGAGTTTGCGGGGCTGGTTGACGCATGCGCATACGTTTATCCAACTGATCCCAGAGGTGCTCAATGGGATTCAAATCCGGGGATCTGGATGGCCAGGGTAACACAGTGACGTTGTGGTCAGCAAGAAAGTCGACAGTAGCACGTGCTGTGTGCGGTCTGGCGTTGTCTTGCTGAAAAACCTCTCTCTGTGGGTTGATGACTGGAAGAAGGTGGGGCTGGAGGATCTCGTCGCGATATCTTTGCGCCTTTAAATTGCCAGGAACAAGAACCAGTGGCGTCCGTTGATTGTAAGAAATAGCGCCCAACATCATAACACTGCCCCCACCGAATATGTCAACTTCTACTACACAGTTGTTTGCAAAATGTTCATTTTTCCGCCTGTAAACACGCACTCTGCCATCTCGGTGCTGTAGCATAAATCTGCTTTCATCACTAAACCAGATTCTTCTCCAATTCCTTAGAGTCCAGTTCCAAACTGTGTTGCACCATCCGACCCGTCCACGCCGATGTTGTCTCCCCAAGATAGGGCCAAAATAAGGTCGTCTGGCTCGCAGTCCAACTTCTCGCAGGTGATTGCGCACTGTTTGTGCGGATATTCTGCGAAGGCCAGGTATGCTTGAAGCGGTTTGTGTTGCTGTAACTATCCTGTTGCGTAGATGGAGAATACGTATATAGCGATCCTGTTGTGCAGTTGTAATACGCAGACGACCAGTTCGCGGCCTATCATTTGACGTCCCAGTCTGTAAATATCTCTGCCAGAGACGAGCGATTGTACTCCTGTGAACATCATAATGTTGAGCAACAAGATATTGTGACTCCCCAGCTTCGAGACGCCCTATTGCGATATTGCGCGAAACAATGTCTAATCTAGGCATACGTAAAACTGTCCTTCAGCTAACAAGGGCAAACATTTAATTCATGCGATAGTCTTTTTTTGTTAACACACATCACACATAAAAATTAACAAAAATTTAGCCGTGCAAAGCGCTTTCCAATTTCTTGAAACACCAATCGAACAATGTTCCTTTTTTTTTAATTTCGCAACAGTTACGGTTGATCGCACATCAAATTTTGCCATTTAAATTCATCCTTGGTAATATGGAAACCTAAGCATATCATTACAAAACTTGCTTTCAGTTATTTAATATACGAAACATTCTTTTGCAAAAATGATACTACATGTTGCGTTTCTTTTTTGGGAGAGTATATATGTTATAAACCTCTCCATATTGTTTATAACAGGGATGGGGTAATGGTAATTTGTAATGGTAATTGAGTGTAATTAATTACAAATTTTGATGTAATTGAAAGTAATGTGTAATTGTCCATATTTTCAATTACATGTAATGGTAATTTAATTAATTACTTTCAAAAAAGGTATGTAATTCCAATTACTTTTCAATTATTTTCAATTACACACTGATGTACATATAAATATGAAGCTGTCCACTACCCATTGTTCCCCACACTATCAATGGAACAAGGTCAAGATAAGAAGAGTAGTTAAAAAGTATTGAACTATTGTTATATTATATTTATCATACTAAATATTTTTCAAATGAATTTTTCCATTGATTCAATATTTAATCATGTTTCCCAAATTTATAAAGGTTCATGAATTTGATGATTAATTTGCTTGATCTTTTTTTTCTTAAAAAATACTTATTTCCCTTCTCATTAGAATAATTAGTCTGTCAATTATCATTGAATTAGTTTAAAAAAAACAATGTTTTACTAAAAAACAAAGAGCTAAAATGCATGGCTTCAAATGGCTGATGCCTAACATGTCTACAGGGTGTGTTCCCTTATTGCAAACATTTGATAATTACATGTCGGTACAGAACAACATGTGTGAATTGTGTTTTGATAACAATTATAGCCTGCCCTCTACCCGAGATTAACCTATATTTTGGCATTGTATTTATAAAGAAAAAATAGTGGATAAAAATTCAAATAAGAATGTTTTCATATATTAAATAGTTTTGCATGCAGGAAATACTTTAGTTGACATTATAGGGGTAGATTAGGGGATACGACTTTCAAATTTTATTGAATATCAAGGTGGTATTGGACACCTTTATATTGTTACTACAGGTACCTGCGATTTGAAATAAACAATACAACCATATTTATTTTTTTTCTTTCCAAAAATTGTTACTCAATATCAGAGTACTAGTTATATATTGCAAATTCTCAAACAGTGAAAGTATTTTGACTTTTGACACAATTTTATTCACATAATTATAGACATACCTCCTTAAATGTATATGTGTTGTAGATAAATCATGGTTTTAGTAAATTTTGATGAAAATGTAATTTGTAATTTAATTAATTACATCTGTAAAGTAATTGTAATTTAATTAATTACTTTTGAAAACTCTTGTAATGGTAATGGTAATTTAATTGAAGAATTTAGGCAAGTAATGGTAATTTAATTAATTACTTTCCATTGTAATTGACCCCATCCCTGATGGAGAGGGAGGGATTACTCCTCTTCTTTTACTGAAACACATGTAAAGCTGTGTGTAAATCTTCAACAAATTTCGTCAGTCTATGCGAATTATTGAATATGTTTAGTGAACTGAACATCAACACATAAACATTTTTTTTCTTCTAACATCATAAAGTTTCTTTCTATATTAGTTACAGGTTGTAAGCTGTCCAGGGGAAGTATACTGCTGATGACTCTGACTATTGGATGTACAGTGATGCAAAGATTTTGAATTTAGTTATAAAGATAAAAAATGAAATGAGACCAAAAGCACATTAAATGTAAAAATTTTATTCCATTTTATATTTTGTAGACTTTAAGTAAAAAAACAACTCTATAAAATTTCGTTAGTAAAACATATTATCATATTATAATCAGTTCTGTAGTTCATGTATCTTCAGTTTTGATTAAGAAATATCTTATTAAAAAGTTATTATATCAAACCGTTAATCGGCCTTTATATGGAAAATCTTACTGGATCTTGCTAGACTTTCTTTCGTAACCCGCTTAATACCTTACCCACGATGACATCCCAGGTAAAAAACCCGATATTTTGAGGCTTATAAAAATTGTGAAAATTTAAGAAATTTGATAACAATATCCATGACATATTTACCACCATGTTCACATTTACTTTCAAAAATATCATGCACGTTTTGAAAAACTAGATTATACC
This sequence comes from Magallana gigas, assembly GCF_902806645.1. Classification (NCBI taxonomy): domain Eukaryota; kingdom Metazoa; phylum Mollusca; class Bivalvia; order Ostreida; family Ostreidae; genus Magallana; species Magallana gigas. The sequence goes on along the minus strand of NC_047566.1, from coordinate 41,634,878 downwards.
ATTTCTGTAGATGTTCTGGAAAGGCAAAAACGTAACAGTGTTTGCTTGCCATGATTTGTTTACGTGGCCACTGCCTTGTCCTCACACAAAGCGCGCTTACACTCAGGTATAATTACGGTTTCAGTTCAGTACATACTTTTTCATAATTGTCTTCAATTTGAAAAGCAAACGTGCATTGAAGAGAGAAGATCGGAGTAAAATACAAAATGCACAATCCTGTATAAAAACATAAATACACAGGTGTTTATACAAACCGATAATTTTAAAAATAAAAATAAAATTCATGCCAACAGATGGAATCGAACCAGGATACAAAAAAAATCTTTAGATGCATGTGACAGCGCTAGCGGTGAAATCAACTGAGCTATTCAAAACTTACAAGTCATAACACGTGTATCACGTATATATAAACCACTACAATATAAATAAGTTTTAAAAAAAATTTGGTATCTATTTTAAATTTCGACCTCAGGGCAGGGGTGCCCTTAAAAAATCCCATCATAATTTATTCATTTGATTAAAATCTATCAAAATATATTTGTTTTTTTAGGGGCAAGTCTGTCCTGACGGATTTCTAGGTCACAATTTATGCAGAAATGGACAGTTTAATGCAAAAAATATGTTTTATCCATTTTTAAAGGTTAATCAAAGAATTACAAGCGCAATATGTAAGGTTCTAAATGGAAATGTGAAAAAAATTAGATATATAAACAGTGGAAAATATCAAATGAACCTTGAATTTTATCTAAACGTAATTTTTTCCGGAAAACGATTTCTCCTATAGGTCAATTCTTTTGTTATGTTCTTATTCGTTCCACTCAACCGAACATAAATTATTTACAATAATAACAAAACACATGATTAGTGAAGGAAGCGCTTATTTTGCTGCATTTTTTTACACGTACAAATACATATAAAGATTCTTCAAACTTCTTTCTGAAATAAAACATTTTACATAGTGCACAGTCCTTGATTTTTAAATGTCACTAAATAAGTGGGTGGGTGGGTGGGGATTGTGCAAATGCGGCAAAGAAAAGCCTTCGAATGAGTGAAAATCGTGCTTAACTTGAATACCTGTTCTACAGGTTATATGCTATAAATAGTAGCCAATGGCTACAGGTTTAAATATATAAAACCAAAACATATAACATGTGTTCTAGTACCTATGATAAATTAATTTATATACAAGTGATCTTTTAAAGTATATCTAAATGTGAATTTAATGACCACCAAGCCTCCTTTAGTCATATACGTGATTGGTCAAATGTATTTCATGATTCAAATTCTTTATGTTTTTTACTACAGTGACCGGAATTTAAAAATCCCACTTTTCATTCACTTTTAATTGAGAAAAATATCACCATTTGATATTTATAAAAATAGTGCATTTTCTAAAGGTAAAAACAAACCATGTTGAAATGTTGGTACATATAGTACAAAACTGTTTTTGTTTTTACTAGAGTAAAGATCTTTTCATTCAATCGAACACTAATTAAGAAATTGTCCAAACATTTCTTCAAACAATATAAACCCCGTTGGTTTATTTTTTCTCTGTGGTTTTAGCGGTTGTTGTAGCTTTTGATACAAAATAATGTAATCGAAGCTCTCGAGCAATAATAAAAGCAAGCAAACCGGATATAATTGTTGTTATAGGAATCATTATTGTTCTGTAAAGAACAAGATGTTTCTTTTGAAGTGGTTTGTCTGTATTGATAAATGATTCTGTGCTGTTTTCTTGATATCCTAGAAAGAAACAAAATCTATTGACAATGTTCTAAAATTTCACACTGCATGGCATAATACTTTGTGATTTTGTCAAAATGTATCACTTGTTGAAGATAAGGGAAAATTTATGTTTATATTCTTTTTTCACTCGCTTAATCTGTAATAATAATGTGCAATAGGTTCAATAAGTAGCTTCTGATATTCAAGTCACGAATTTGAAGCTAATCATAGCTTTTTCATATTTTATCTTCTTTTTTTTTAAATCACAGTACATTTAATCGTCATATTTAAATATTTTAGAATGATAATTGTATTTTGCATTTTATGTATTTTCACACACGATAACAACAGCGACATTTCTGAAATTTCCTAAAAAGCAAATGTAAAATTATAATAACCGGTCTCAATAATTAATTCCTTAACATCAGATGTTAAACTACAAACATCTGCATTTCAACATTCTCAGAATTTTAAAAACCATGGGGCCCCAGTGGGCTTCGAAATCTTTTGACTTAGTCTTGGTACTGCACTACGCTTTAAAACATTGAAAGTGAAAAGTCTTATAGGATCTCTCATGATTTGCAATAGTCTATGATTTTTATCCAACGAGATATGCGTTTTCTATCCCCAAGCCTTGGCGGGGAGATAGAAAACGAACAAGTTGGATAAAAAAACCATATAACATCACAAATCGTGATAGATTCTTTTTATCACGTGTTTTACCATAGGTAAAATCTCAATCTTTTTTTAAATCTACAACTTTCTGTAAACATTATAATTGTGAGCCGCACCATTCACCACAAGACGTCAGCAACTTGACGCATGGGAAAAGTTCTTTAAAACTTAACAAACAAACATTTCATTTTCTGGTATATTTTTATCAATTTATAAAAAAGAATTGAAAAAGCAATGAATGCTGCATAACTCTACGCTTTTCATCTGAAAATTTTGTTACTTTTTCATTCTACGTCAATAATCTGCATAAAGCTACGTATTTAATTATGACGTCACGTGGCGTAAGAACACATAGTTGAATACCAAAAATCTATCCCGTAAGTGATATCAACCGCATATTGAGATAAAGATGTGATAATAAGTAATATCAAATTATGTTGCACCTGGACCAGGAGTATTTGTGATTCCTGCCATTCTGTTGACCTATTGCGCAGAATCGTTTATTCTATATTGGGGCGAACCTATGAAAATTGCAACAGGTGAAGCGGGCAGCTTATCATTGTATTTTTTTAGCAAGAGTTATTCCCCTTTGATTTATTGATTTTTGATAATTTAATTAATGTTACCAATAATGACCAATGAGTTTGCTAATCATTTTTATACAATAATAAATATTCTTTGTAAATAAGTTGTTTGGCATAAGTAGTTTTAGATTAGGTTGGATTAGTTTGTTTATTTTTGATTTTCTGTATTTAGATACTATGAATTATTTTTGGGCCGGCACATATATAGGGACAGTGTCAATTGCGGTACGAAAGCGACTGTTTGGGGTTAAACTTAGACAGGTACGGCTAGATTGAGTGTGCGGACATCCCTGCTCTTTCTAATCTTCGTGTGATTTAACCTACGATACAGAGTGTGCGGTCATCCCTGCTTTGTATCACATTAATACAAGTGTGCGGTCATCCCTGCTTGTATTGGTGGTGGTTGCGGCGGAGCACTAGTGTGTGGTCATCCCTGCTGGTGTTCTGGCCTTTCTAGCGCAAGTGTGCGGCACTCCCTGCTTGCGTTAGGTTGCGTTGTTGGCGCAAGTGTGCGGTCATCCCTGCTTGCGTTAACGTAGGTACCTGTTCAGTTGCGTAGGTGTGTGGTCATCCCTGCCTGCGTAACGGTGAGTCCCTATATATGTGCAGGAGCGGTGATTAAAGTCTGCACTTGTAAATATTGGCAGCAATCAGGGCTATCCGATTCTATCTCGGGTACGGGCCCGCGGGGGATCACAGGCAGTCACCCCTTGCACGTTACATAAAATTTGGTGGCAGCAGTGGGATACCCTGCAATTGCTGCGGAAAGAATGGAAGACGTCGACAAAGAAATATCTTTCTTAGAGAAGAAGATCGCCGAGATGCGTGAGCGCAGCGACATTCTGAAGACCTCAACGCCAAAACCCGCTGCAAGCAGAGATTCTGGGGTAGACACTATGCGCAGAGCTTCGAGAAAGGAGAGAAAGGAGAGCTGTCTTTGCGCACTGGTCACACGACAGCTTTACATCTTGAAAATGCGGCTGCTGCGTATGAGACGGGGGCTTATTCCGGACTTCGCTCTAACAAGAGAACAGAAGCGCACCCACGCAGCAACAACCAGTTCTCTGATTCCTATGAGCTATATGAAGAGTCAGAGAGGAAAGTAAAAAGCAGCACCGGGCATAGGCCATTTGCTAGCGGCTCTGGTGCCGCGCACAAGCCAGATCTGAATTGGCAGGCCGACTCGCTCTTACCCGGCGTGACGCGCAGACGATCTCGGGTAAGATTTGAAAGCCCTGCAAGAGGAAATGTGACAGACAATGCCATTGCCAAGCAATCTATCAAGCCAGCTACACATGATGGAAGCGGCCCTTGGCTTGATTACCATGCGCATTTTGAAGCCTGCGGCGACATCAACGGCTGGAGTTATGCCACTAAAGGTTTATACCTGGCAGTTTCCTTACGTGGCAATGCGCAGGGAGTTTTGGGAAATATGCAAAGAGGTACAAAACCTGATTTTGATTCCCTCGTTCAAGCTTTGGAGGATCGATTTGCGCCGCCAAGCCAAACCGAGCTCTATAGAGTCCAGATGACAGAAAGACGTCAGAGAGCGGGTGAGACTCTTCCCAAGCTAGGCCAAGCCATCCAGCGGCTCGCCTATTTGGCATACCCTACTGCCTCTGCGGAGATTAGGGAAACGTTGGCCAAAGACCAATTCGTAGACGCACTGGTTGATTCAGAGATGCGCATTCGCATAAAACAGTCCCGCCCCAGGCATCTGAATGATGCAATTCAACTGGCCGTGGAGCTAGAGGCGTACAATAAAGCTGAGAGAAAAAGCTATGGTCGCCCCACTGCACTGGATCCAAGAAATGATGCGTTGACAAAGACGTTAGATGCTCTTAACGCCCAGATAGACTTGCTACAGTTTGAGGTTAAGTCGTGAAAGAGCAGCCGAGCTGAAGACGATGCGCACTTAAGACCCAGAGTACAGGAGTAGCAGAAACTTTGTTACTACTGCCAAAAGCCCGGACATATGCAAAGAGACTGTAGAGTCTACCGACAGAACAGGTTAGAAAAAAATTATGCCAATGATAGTGAAAATGGAAACCAGAGAGACGGAATGGAAGCGATCCAGAGAGCGGAGAGCAATGGCTATGCACGCAATATAAATGTAGATCCTTCATATACAGAGGTGGTGGAAATGATCAAACGCCTGAGTGATAAAGTGGACTCCCTTCAGACAAACGTCAAACGTCTTGGCAAGCGTCAAATGACAGATAATGGACGAAAAGTTGACAAACTGCAAGGAGTATGCTATTATTGTCGAAAACCTGGACACTTGCGTAAAGCTTGCATGGTCAGAAAGCGAGCTAAGTGCGGTGTCAATTCAGAACAGCCCGAACAATCAGATGGAACTGCATGGAGTTGAAAAGGGGCAAAATCTGACTAAAGGGAAGACCAATGCATGCTACCGCGTAGTAGCAATGTCAAATTCCGCTGACAGGAAATTGATGGTAGAGGGCCAGATTGGGAGGTCTGAGGAGAAGTTTGCTGCCGACATCATTAGTTCGATGGTTAGTCGAACCTTTGTCACTCGCAAGGACTCAAGTCATGGTCATGATTTTGATGGGAGAAAAGAGCGCACGAACCCGTGCAAAGGCTGCGACAATGGAAGAAGACAAAAAAGGAGAATGCGCCGTGTTCCTGGGGAAATTTTGATGAGACCGCAAGGTGTATATGCAAATGACAATTGCATGCAGGTAACGGCAATACTACCTGGTAAAGCAGCGTTGAAAAGTCCTGACTTTAAAGAAAATCAGCTGCAGAAGTTCCACAAAAGACGAAAAGCGTCTAGAAGACGGAATAATAGGCAAACGCCTGATTATAAATGAAACCAAGCATTGTTTGTATTCATTGATGAAACTTGGGCCCAGGAAAGATGGGAGTTTTTTTAAATCCAATTTTTGGGGGGTATTTTTTTCTGGGATACCACTTCACTTTATTGTGAAGTTGGGGGTTTAAGTTTTTAGTTTTGCAAGGACGCAAAATTCCGAGGTGGGGGTAGTGAAGCGGGCAGCTTATCATTGTATTTTTTTTAGCAAGAGTTATTCCCCTTTGATTTATTGATTTTTGATAATTTAATTAATGTTACCAATAATGACCAATGAGTTTGCTAATCATTTTTATACAATAATAAATATTCTTTGTAAATAAGTTGTTTGGCATAAGTAGTTTTAGATTAGGTTGGATTAGTTTGTTTATTTTTGATTTTCTGTATTTAGATACTATGAATTATTTTTGGGCCGGCACATATATAGGGACAGTGTCAATTGCGATACGAAAACGACTGTTAGGGGTTAAACTTAGACAGGTATGGCTAGATTGAGTGTGCGGACATCCCTGCCCTTTCTAATCTTCGTGTGATTTAACCTACGATACAGAGTGTGCGGTCATCCCTGCTTTGTATCACATTAATACAAGTGTGCGGTCATCCCTGCTTGTATTGGTGGTGGTTGCGGCGGAGCACTAGTGTGTGGTCATCCCTGCTGGTGTTCTGGCCTTTCTAGCGCAAGTGTGCGGCACTCCCTGCTTGCGTTAGGTTGCGTTGTTGGCGCAAGTGTGCGGTCATCCCTGCTTGCGTTAACGTAGGTACCTGTTCAGTTGCGTAGGTGTGTGGTCATCCCTGCCTGCGTAACGTTGAGTCCCTATATATGTGCAGGAGCGGTGATTAAAGTCTGCACTTGTAAATATTGGCAGCAATCAGGGCTATCCGATTCTATCTCGGGTACGGGCCCGCGGGGGGTCACAGGCAGTAACCCCCTTGCACGTTACACAGGTACCTAAGATGCAAGCACTTTGCTTAATTAATTTCTTAATTTACAAACGACAACACCCATTAATAAATGAAAATGTAACTAAACAGTTGGCACTGGGTCACACTTAACAAAACTTCTAAGCGTTCACTCTGATAAATAGAATAATTTTAAATTAGTAATAAAATGATATGACATCTTCAAAATCTTCAAAATTGTGTAGCTGACTTCTCAACAATAGCACATATGAGCTAAAGCAATACTGATTGAAACTGCTAAAACTGGTCGAAACCTCGAAACAAGAATATTAAGCACGTGTTTTTATTAATAGCATTTTTTTCCAATTGACATTAAATAGTATAAAGTACTGTATGCAATAAAAAACCCTATTTATATAGAATTGTCCAACGACCATTAGAAAGAAACCAGAGCCACTGGAATGTTGGTGTCTGAATTGTTCTTACCACATATGCCTTTAAGTACTTAAAAAAATATACTGTTCATTTCATCCTCGATATTGTTTAAAATAATTAGCAATCACTATAAAAAATTATTTTAGCATAATAGTGTATCAATAGTTCCACCGAGAACCAACAGCAATCCGAAAGCTCCGGGGAGTAGGGGGGGGGGCCTCAACCGAACCAGAAGTGTTCATGATATCCAACAATGGTCCAGGTCTTGGTTCACAACCAGTGGGTCATAAGAACTCTGTTTCTAACCACATAAAAGTTAGTTGAAAATCAGTCACCCCAACAGCTAGCCAAACTAGTGTGTTAATTTCATATACTCAATACACTATATCGGGTGAACATTAACATCTGTAGTTCAGTCTATATTTTAACTTTTAGAATGATTTCACATTTTTTTTAATATAGTTTCGTGTTCATTATAAAATATCTCGCGCAATGACAATAGCAAACTATGATATTTTATTAAACAATTAATACAGTGTGTATTTTCACATTCACAAATTACGGTAGTCAAAATAATTAATCAGTTTAAAATTTTAAAAAATGTTACGAGGTGACTTAAAAATAACGATGTCCTATATACAGGAATAACAATCTAGTTTATTTTTTTATTATTACATGTAATATCAGAAAATGTCAGAATAAGTCGAAAACTTCATTCTAACTAAATTACAAGGAATTGCTTCAACCATTTTATTTTTCTGGATTGTTTTATCTTTAGCCTCTGCGCAAGTTTTTCAAATCGAAATTGCAAACACCACAGTGGAGTATGGGTCAACAGATGTCAGCATTTCTTGTGTGGTGACGAACGGATCTACTCTCGGTACGGTGTTCGCCATCTCCCTTAAAAAGTCCGATACTTCAGTTGTATCCATAACCACATCCCCCAACGAAGGCATTTCATGACAAGACACATCCCTGCAGAACCGTAATGGCGTCACAGCCAATGGATCTTTAAGTGACGTCAGCAAGGCGCACCATCATCTTTAAATTTCGAGTTCCTCGGTCGTTTACCCTTATGATGAAGGTACTTACCAGTGCACCATGTCAGGGTTACATCTGATGAATACTCCGGTAACCGAAGATTCGGAATCAGTGTTTCTTAATATTACAGGTAAAAACGTTTGTTATGATTTCGATTTCCTTGAAATATGTTATTATTGCTAGCAACTTCTCTATTTATTCTACGAACTATTATTAAACTGTATGTCAAAAGATATATAACTTAGAAAATTAACGTAACCAATCACAATACTGTGCAATTTATCAATAATAAAAAAAAAAACACCATTGTACTGTTCGTTAAAATTAGCAAAATGCACTCGAAACCAATAATACACTTTGATTCAAAGTGAATTGTATATTAATAAATATTGACGTTGTGTGTTTTAGTTTTATTCATATTTTGTAGGATATATTGATACCACTAAAGGTAGGAGATATTCTGATATCTTAATGTGCCATTTTCCTGTCTTACATCTCTCTCTCTCTCTCTCTCTCATTCTCTCTCTCTCTCTCATTTTATTATATTTATTTGTTTTGCAGCTCCTGATTTGTCGACAATAACAGTTCCAAGCTCAACAAACCCAGGTAATAGATTTTTAACACCAGTGACAACATAGAGATTTGGTCTGAACATTCTGTGCAGTTAATTCGATAAAAGAGTACTTTCCCTTTTCCCCCTCCTTTGCATAATCTAGCGGCACGTGAAATAATCTTTCCCGAAAGATTTTTTGAAAATAAAACTGACAAACAAAAAATGAAAACAATTTCTTTGAGAAGTTTAGGGATAAAGTATTGGCCAACACTTAATATGAATAATTTAATGCATTGGCTTACACTGAGTATGATATCCTAGTTAACAGTTAAAGCAGCCATATTATTGTAATTGCAGCAACACCTGTATCTATTCCGTCTTCATCCATAGTGCAATCTTGCAGCTAGTGTACATATATAATATTAAAACCATACCATAAAGTGTACAATATAAAGTACCATGCCGCCCACATCTAGTACAATGTATATCTATTTAAGTTACATTTAACTCTGCACTGAAGAACGTTCCATGCTTTGGCTTTTTGGAAAAAAAAACAATCGAAAGTTATGCATAATAACAGTGTGGGGCATTGAACATATCATTCATTTTTTTTTATCTTAATAGAGAGTTTTCAAGATAGCATTTTTAGCAAAAGCTGCCTCCCGTTGGCGGCCATGCTCTTGGTAAATGCCTTTGATATATTCATTATTCAACCTGCCATACTGGGTATTTTGTCGCAGATAGCGCACTGTTTTTTTATTGGAAAAAATGTGTACTTTCAATTTTTTTGTTTGAAATTTACATTCCTTCAAGATAATAACATCAACTTCAAACCACTTATTAAGATATTATGATCCAGCATTGGAATGCGCATGCCCTCTGTATCATGACAGACCCCTCTTACACTGAAAAACATCTATTTTAACTTAGTGTGAAGCGGAAGTGAAAACAGTGTCAAGATAACAATTTGTTCATTTTAGGAAATAAAAAAGTCACGATTTTTCTGATGAATATGAAAGATAATTTAATTGTTGTGTTCCATTTTCAAGTACATAGTCATCTGTGTACTTTGCAGTTCGCACTTGAAAATATTATTGTGTAATTTCTGACTTTGGTCTTCTGATCATGTAATATTTTTTGTATATCGGATGATATTTTATGCATATAAACACCTTTTGTAACACACTCTTGTCTTTTTGTCGGGAATGTTTTCCTTCAGATTTATAAAAATGGAAGCAATTTTCACCCCTTGTAATAATAATCTAATACAGACAAATTTTAATTTTTTTTATACTTTTATAAAAGAAGATGGGTGGATAAGGCGTGTAAAATGCCCATACACGGTCGGACAAGCCACTGAAAAATCAAAATATCAATAAATCAGATTTTTTTTTAAATCATTCAAAACAATAAACATTTAAAATATTATTGATTTTTAACATATAAATATGTCCAAACTTGGAATATGTTGACTCAAACAGGTGTATGCGTATCAAAACCTGCAAATAGTGTCATTTTTTAAAACTTCAAAGCATTATCTTTTAAAGAGATCCATATTTTTCGCATGGTCTATAAATAAGGTATAATGGAAAACAAACCGATATCAATCAACAAAAACGTGGAGAGATGACCCACTATACAATAAAAATAGCATTTTGTACAACAACAATTCAACGTTTTAAAAAAATTATACAAGTCCGTTAATTCGTGGCCAAAGTCACACATAATATTTAAACAACTAATTGTTTTTTTCTGAAATGGCTCAGTGGTTAGAGTACCTTACAGAAGCTAACCTTCAAGTTATATATCTAGGGTTTTTATGTTATGGGTTCGATACCACCAAAATTTCAGGCAATTTTTTTTCTTACCTTTTGTTAAATATGTTATAGTAATAATATAAATATGAATATAGTTAGAAATTGTGCGTTTGCAAACATGTATTATAATATATTTGAATATATTCAATTGGGAAAAAATAAATTCAAAATTGTATTTCACGACTAAACCAAATGGGCATTTGCGATATCTCATTCCCCCATCTTCTTTAATTATTATTTTAAATTTAGAATTACTTCTCATTTTGTTCATCATTCCGTATATACTTGTTTGAAGAAAAAAATCACCGCTTTTACCCACAATATGGCGGCCAAGGGAAATAACTCTTAGGGAATAAAATCGTTCTAAAGCATTTAATTTGACAACAATATGCCTAAATTACATTAGAATTACAAAACAATAATCAAACTTCATTTATTTAAAAGACAATATCATATATATGTGATTATATTAACTTCATCAACGACGTAATATTAATATCTTAAAGTCTACAACATGCCTGTAGTACTAGTAAAGTAGATTTATAATATGCAAATCTTATTTTGAATATGCTACGCTATTAAATATATGTTCGGTATTTATACATGTTAGTGCACCTGGTACTACGCAAATTTTACTGGCAGCATATTTTGTAAATATCGACAAAGTATCCCCGAGTACCCAAACTCCGTCACTATAAGCAGAAAACCTTCCGCGTTTCTCTGTAAATTATTTTTTGTGGTTTTTATCATTTGCAATCACTAAATATAATCTGAAACAATATAATTTATATAATTATTAACAAAAATATATTTTTTTTTATTCAAATAAGCCCTCTGAATACGACGTTTATCACGCGTGCCTATTATATCTTATGAACCTAACTCCGTCACCCACATGCTCTATGATATGGCAGGGAATGAAGACACATTAACAATTTAGTTAAAACTCCATTTGTATCTAGGCCAAGTTATAATAAGTAAAAATGGTGCATACAATTTAAATTGTATTTAATTTCATCGAATTAAAATGATCGCCAGAATAAAAATTGGGTCCATGAAACAACAATCACAATGGCCTTTTCAGAATGTATGGATGCCGTTTGATTTATGTCCTTACATATTTCAAATATTTTATATCATTAATTAATACAAATGTATATAATTTATTATATTATTTATTCATTACATTTTTAGAAATGTGCATGCATATTCTAAATAGCGATATACCGGATATATCTATATACCCTGTATAAGGCAAAAGTATCGGCATGAGCGATTTGACGTTATCATCAAGAGTAGTGCATAAATGCTATTGCGGACTGAAAAATGTATTAATCAGGGATGGGGTAATTGAAAAAAGTATTTGTAATTGATTGTAATTAATTACATTTTTCAAAGTAATTGAAAGTAATTTGTAATTGAGTCTGTCTTCAATTACAAGTAATTGAATGTATTTAAATACATTCCAAAAATATTGTGTATTTTCAATTACTTTTCAATTACATCTTAATTACTTTTTTCCAAGTTTAAAATATAAAAAAGGTGTCTTATAATGATAAATAGATTTTATACATGTTTGGCATGGACTTTTGTTTATACAATAATTAAATGTCCCATACTATCATATGTTTATACAACATTACACACTGCCCAGGGCAATAGTAAAGATATAATTTTGTGGAGGTGTGAACTCCTCTAATACCCAAGAACCCCCATTGATTTTTTACTTAATGGAGTCAAAATATCTCATTCTTGTGAATTATAGCAGTTATTATTTAATTATTATATACTGATATGCTGCACTGTCGAAAGTTGTACTTTCTGAATAAACATAGTTTTAATATGTGAATAAAAATTAATTCACTATAGAGAAAAATATTATTCAGAACCAAAAAGGACATCAATGGTACTTAAAGAATTTAATGTTAAAGAACATTTTTCTAGAAATTTTCAAGAAATCTGATCTGAACTGAACTATACAACCTTTAAAAACATAAGCGTACATAAAGCTCTGTATATCTTAATGCTGTTAATATACATGTATGTATATGTTCTCAAAATTTAAAAAAATAAAACTAAAGTATTTGAAATGTAATTAATTACATTTATCAAAGTAATTGAGAGTAATTAATTACATTTTAAAAAACCAATGTAATTGTAATTGCTAGTAATTGATAAAAGTGTCAATGTATTTGAAAGTAATTGCCGTTGCAAATTTGTTGACATTTGATTAAAGATTTTTGACATGTAAAAAATGACGTCATAATCGTACTTGATTTCGAACGGCGAGGAGTTTCCCGAAAGTGACGGAGTTGGGGAAGTGACGGAGTAAGGTGGCTATGCGATATGCGTGGATCATTAGTAGAATCAGTTAAAGGGTCATTTAATACTTTGATTTCATAACATACGATTTCTAACTTACATGTGTAAATAGAAAGAAGTTGACCTTTATCAATTATGTCAAGCAAAACTATTATCTTCGGACATATTCATAGAATTTCTGCATGAAAAATTAGATAGATACTCTATTACAGTAACTATTAATCTGGTTTATAGAGGGTAAAATAGAGATATTGTGTAACAATTATACACATATATATGCTTTAAAAAATTGTAACATCTTATAAACACGGAATGAAAATATTGTATAATGAACTTTAAAAATATTAATTAGATGAAAGTTATAAAGTAGAAGGCACACTATTTTGCATATTAGAGATTATAAATAACAACGCGCGACTTTTCGTCATGCACTTCAACAATTATATGTTGATCATATAAACTATTAAAGTTAGGCTGGTTAAATCATAAATTTTAAATTTGTACACTCATTATATAATTGAACCCTAATAGGTGCAAGGTTTTTATATGGATACACAAGGAAATATTGTCGAGTGTGCCTTGTACAGCCTTGCAACAATCTTAATCTAAAAATATTTTCCAATTTCCACCGTTGTCCACATCCTTGTGTGCCATGTGAAAACAAAAGTCAAACCGGGAAGGAAATGCGAATTTGTGTCATTCAATCTAATGGCGGATGTAGACATTTTATCCATATTAAAAAAGCGCACTTTTTCATAATTCTGATGCAATATATATGTTTACTGTTTATTACAAATTATGTTTTAAGGTAAAAGTAAGAACTAGTGTATGTGATAATATATGATATGTAAGCTATATATACGTGTTTTATAATCAAAACAAAATGTTTTCTGTATAAAAAGAAAATAATCTCTATTAAAATGTATATAAAAATCTTTTTTTTTCTTATATTAAACTATCGAACATCGACGATTATTGATGAAAATTGAAAACATATATATTATAAACAATACGGGGAGGTAGGGAATACTCTTTTTTTTTTACTGAAACACATGTAAAGCTGTGTGTAAATCTTCAACAAACGTCGGTCTATGCGAGTTATTGAATATGTTTAGTGAACTGAACATCAACACATAGACAACGTTTTTCTTCTAACATTGTAAAATATCTTTCTGTATTTGTTACAGGTTGTGAGCTGTCCAGGGGAAGTACACTGCTGATAATTCTGACTATTTTGGGTTGTACAGTGATGCGAAGATTTTGAATTTAGTTTTAAAGATAAAACATGAAATGAGACCAAAAGCACATTAAATGAAAAAAAATTATTCCATTTTATATTTTGTAGACTTTAAGTAACAAATGCAACTCTATGAGAGAACTATATATAAGTAAAACATATTATCATAATATAATCATTTCTGTAGTTCATGCATCGTGAGTTTTGATTAAGAAATATCTTATTAAAAAGTTATTATATCAAACCGTTAATCGGCCTTTACATGAAAAACCTCACTAGATCTTGCTATACTTTCGTAACCCGCTAAAAACCTTACCCACGATGACATCCCGGGTTAAAAACCCGATCTTTTGAGGCTTATAAAAATTGTAAAAATTTAAGACATTTAATAACAATATCCATGACTTATCTATTGCAATGTTCACATTTACTTCCGAAAATATCATGCACGTTTTGATAAAAGTAGAGTATACCATTTCTGTAGATGTTCTGGAAAGGCAAACGCAAATGTTTTTGCTCACCATGATTTTTTTTTACGTGGCACCTGTCTTGTCCTCAAACAAAGCGCGCTTACACTAAGGTATAATTACGGTTTCAATTCAGTACATACTTTTTCATAAATGTCTTCAATTTGAAGAGCTATTGTGCATTGAAGAGAGAAGATCGGAGTAAAATACAAAATGCACAATCCTGTATAAAACATAAATACAAAGGTGTTTATACAAACCAATACTTTAAAAATAAAAATAAAAGTCATGCCAAAAGATGGAATCGAACCAGGATACAAAAAAAACCTTTAGATGCATGTGACAGCGCTAGCGGTGATATCAACTGAGCTATTCAAAACTTAAAAGTCATAACACGTGTATAACATATATATAAACCACTACAATACAAATACGTTTTAAACGAAAATTGGTATCTTTTTTAAAATTTCGACTCCAGGGCAGGGGTGCCCTTAAAAAATTCAATCTTAAGTTATTTCTTTGATCAAAATCTATCAAAATATCTTTGTTTTTAGGGGCATGTCTGTCCTGTTGGATTTCTAGGCCATAATTTAAGCAAAAATAGATAGTTTTACTGCAGAAAATATGTTTAGCCATTTTGAAGGTTAATTTAGGAATTGCAAGCCCAATATGCTTGGTTCTAAATGAAAATTTGAAAAATTAGAAATATTACCAGTAGAAAATATCAAAGGAACTTTCAATTTCAAAAGGGATTTTTTCCGAGAAATTGAATTCTCCTATAGGTCAATTCTTTTGTTATATACAAGTGATCCTTTAAGGTATAGATCTAATGGTGAATTTAATGACCACCAAGCCTCCTTTAGTCATACACGTAATTGGTCAGATGTATTTCATGATGCAAATTCTTTATTGTTTTTACTACAGTGACCGGAATTTGAAAATCCCACTTTTCATTCACTTTTAATTCAGAAAAATATCACCACTTGATCTTTATAAAAACGGTTAATTTTCTAAAGGAAAAAACCCAACCATGAAAGGTTGGTACATATAGTACAAAACAAAAAACATAACAATGCAATTGTTTTGTTTACTAGTGTAAAGATCTTTCTTTTAATCGAACACTAATTAAGAAATTGTCCAAATATTTGTTCAAACAATATAAACCCCGTTGGTATATTTTGTCTCTGTGGTTTTAGCTGTTGTTGTAGCATTTGATACAAAATAATGTAATCGAAGCTCTCGAGCAATAATAAAAGCAAACATACAGGATATAATTGTTGTTATAGGAATCATTATTGTTCTGTAAAGAACAAGATGTTTCTTTACAAGTGGTTTGATAAATGATTCTGTGCTGTTTTCTTGATATCCTAGAAAGAAACAAAAACAAATGAATGGCAATGTTCTGAAATTTCACAGTGCATGGCATAATACTTTGTGAGTGAAAATGTATCACTTGTTGAAGATAAGGGAAAATGTATGTTTATATTCTATTTTTTAATTAGCTTAATCTCTAACAATAAGGTGCAATAGGTTCAATAAGTAGCTTCTGATATACAAGTCAAGAGTTGTAAACTAATCCAAGCTATTACATATTTTATTTATAAAAAATCAAAAAACGTTTTATCGTCGTATTTAAAATTTTCAGAATGTTTATTGCATTTTGAATTTTATGTATTTTCACATACAATAACAACAGCAACATTTCTGACAATTTATAAAATCAAATGTAAAATGATAATTACCGCTCTCAATAATTAATTCTTTAACATAAGACAATAAACTGCGTTTCAACATTCTCAGAAATTTTAAAACTCATAGGGCCCCAGAGGGCATTATTGAAATCTTTTGACTGAACTACCAACAACTGACTCATATATATATATATATATATATATATATATATATATATATATATATATATATTCCAAAATGAGTAAAGTCGTATATAATCCAAAATGAGTAAAGTTCAAAACTCCTGAAGATTATAATGAAACCGGTAGAGTTTTGAATCGGCTTTCTGTTATTTATTATTATTAAATTATATATATATATATATATATATATATATATATATATATATATATATATATATATATATATATATATATATGTAATCGAATTCCGATCCTCTCAGATTGTCGTTTAACTGTATTCCACCTGTATCTCAAGCGACTGTGTAGTGCGCGGCCAGCGCGCTAGGTTCCGTTCGTTATCGAAAGCAAGATTTTTGTCTTGCCTAGATAGCCGAGTGGGGAGCGCGGTGGCCGCTCACTGCTAGGAGAATGGGTTCCAGAGGTCGTGAGTTCAAGCCTCGGTCGGGGCGGATGGTGGAGCTCCAACAAAAGTGAATTTCTCTGTGCTTTATATATATCTTTCTCATTCACTATGGGCAGGTATATGTCAATTTGAGAGTTATTGCAATGTTTGTGCTTGTTATATATGTTTGTATCTATGCAATGTGTATCGTTCCGATCCTCTCAGATTGTCGTTTAACTGTATTCCACCTGTATCTCAAGCGACTGTGTAGTGCGCGGCCAGCGCGCTAGGTTCCGTTCGTTATCGAAAGCAAGATTTTTGTCTTGCCTAGATAGCCGAGTGGGGAGCGCGGTGGCCGCTCACTGCTAGGAGAATGGGTTCCAGAGGTCGTGAGTTCAAGCCTCGGTCGGGGCGGATGGTGGAGCTCCAACAAAAGTGAATTTCTCTGTGCTTTATATATCTTTCTCATTCACTATGGGCAGGTATATGTCAATTTGAGAGTTATTGCAATGTTTGTGCTTGTTATATATGTTTGTATCTATGCAATGTGTATCGTTCCGATCCTCTCAGATTGTCGTTTAACTGTATTCCACCTGTATCTCAAGCGACTGTGTAGTGCGCGGCCAGCGCGCTAGGTTCCGTTCGTTATCGAAAGCAAGATTTTTGTCTTGCCTAGATAGCCGAGTGGGGAGCGCGGTGGCCGCTCACTGCTAGGAGAATGGGTTCCAGAGGTCGTGAGTTCAAGCCTCGGTCGGGGCGGATGGTGGAGCTCCAACAAAAGTGAATTTCTCTGTGCTTTATATATATATATATATATATATATATATATATATATATCTTATATTTGTTTAAAAATAATGTAAAGTATGGAATTACCAATTTTTTGACCAAATGACTCGTGGCAAACAAGGTAAACTGATTCAATGTGTTTATAGATAATATGATAAACAAAAAAAACACATTTGATTTAGACATATACCAATAAAACACATATGTAAACCATAGCATTGTTTACAAAACAAAGATTTGCAAACTCTGTATCTTGTTTATAACTCAATATTTGACTTTTAAATTTTGATAAAGCATTAAAATTACCCATATTAGCCATTCTAAACATTAAAATTGGAAAATATTATTTTCAATATTGAGTTTAAATCGTGTTCAAGTTCCTTTAATGTAATACTAATATGAATTCTTCAACAACATGATTATTGTGAATAGAATCGTATGATTATCAAAAAACTAATACATAATAAAGTATAAAGAGCCTCTTTCGATGGAGCAGAACTTGAGAGAAACAATATTTGAACAGCTAAACAAAATGGAATAATATTTAGTATCAATAATACTTATTGTACTTTCAGTACTTATACGTTCTTAAGGTATGCTATAAAATTAAAAACTATTGTGGTTAAAGGTATGAATGAAATAAGTAAAAATAACACTGCAAAACTGAAATGCGATTTAATTCCAATGAAGAGTTTCAAAGTGTAATGTATGCATAGCATACAAATATCCCAGGAAGTTTTTCTATGAGTTGTCAAAAAGTATAATTACAAAATATGAACCATGAAGTGTTCCAAATATTATTCATGGATGGTACAATCAATAATTACAACTTCTCCATATCTTGGGAATTCTTTTAAAAATATTGAAAAAATATTATTAGAGATTTTTTTAAAGCATGTATTCCTGTAAAAACAATTGATTTATTTTCCTTTGAATTGTCTTCACGCCTACCAGTGTGGAAATTATCCTCAGGTCATACATCAATTTCGTTTTTTTGTCTTATCAATGATAAAATCATAAAGCATCTTATAATACGCATTTATAGTGCATGCGCATACGTCAAGATGGACAGGTTGGGTTTTTTAACTTAGTGACTTGTATGTACTTGCTACTCTAATTGACCATTGTTTAATCTCAAGATGGTCAAGCTTGTCTATGATTAATGTGAGAAATGGCTGATGGTGAAAAGCGAAGGATGTCGTCAGACGGACAGACACCAAACCCTCTAGTAAAATGTTCAAAATGGCGGGCGTAAATAATGATCCGAAGGGTTATGATTTTGAGTCGAAAATGATAGACAAAATGACTTTATAAGCAGAATCAGTTAGTGATCTTCAAAAAGTTCAGAAAGAATACGTTCGTCTTTTGATATTGGATAAATTTCGTAAAGAATATTGACAAGCATTGAAGACGAATTCAAAGCAATGAAATCAGCTAACGACCTTGAAGTTGGTACGCACGACAGCTAAATTAACACACTGTCACGGTCTGTTGATTCGCTTATTGAAAGAATAGAAAGGGATGAGAATCTAGTCTCAGCGGGGGAACAGAGTCAGCTGTAAACACAAACAAGAAAACCAATTCGAACACACTGTAGGACGCAGATCGAACCATTATAGCAAGTAATATTACTCAAACCACAAAAGATGATATTTTTGAGATAGCCAAAGATCTTGTAAGACACCTAAGCGTTTCTGCAAAAGTACTTGCAGCGGTTCGATTTAGAAGTAGGGTTAATGACAAACCTGGTCTAGTAAAAAACCGGGTTTCAATCAGTACAACAGTAAAAAAAAAAGTCGTACGTAAAAGCGCGACTTAATGGTTACCCTGGCCAACAAATCTCTTTTTCTTAGATCATCGAAATCGCACACAGAATGGTTAATAGAACTCAATGCCAAAACCATTCTAAGTCAGATTCCAAACGGTAAACAATTCTGCATTTCCACTAATGGCCGAATTGTGAAAAAACCACACACCCAACATCTAATTGACCAACCTGTTTTCACCGATTAAATCCAGGAGGACCACAATAGCAAACTTCCCGGCCCAAAATTATAAAACTTGGTCACATTAACGTCTGTGGATGGCAAAAGCAACAAATTTTGAATTAACCATTGAGTCTAAAAAGCTAGAAAGAGTTGATAATTACTGTGGATTGGCAAATAATCGTGATGGTTTTTATATCACTATGTTCGCAATTCATCATTTTCCCGCGATATCAAACCCATCGTGAATACTATAATTTGTTTTCAAAAACGTTTCAATGCTTATATTCTGATCAATTGATTTTTTTGCAGCGTGAAATCATCGCAATTGGTGCTGTATGAGAAATCGTGAAATTTTAACACTGTGGAATTAAACGACTTACAGTATAAGTATCTGGGATTAAAACTCACTTACTTGGGAAATTTTTTTGGGAAATTGAGAAAGGCTAGCTAAAGCGGGGGGATGTGCTCTCGGGAAAATTATTTCCTCAATACATTATAATAAAGACTTGAGGCTTAATTCATACGAGAAACTATTCTACACTTGTGTCATTCCAGTTTTGGACTATGCATACAGTGTCTGGGGGTTCAAAACAATTCAAAGATTATGTTAAAAATGGAGTTATTCGTTATTTTCTTGGAGTTCATTGTTTTGCGCCAACTTTGTCAGTGTATAGGATGGATACCTAGTCAATATAGATGTTGGATTGATGTAATTAGATATTGCAATAGAGTTTTGACCTTTGACAATAAACGGATCACAAGAAATGCATTTGAAATTGATTACAACAGATGTAGGAATAATTGGTGTTGTGATTTAAAAGAAAATTTTCACTGTTTTGATTTAGATTACTACTTTGAGTCTACTTTGAGTCTAGAATCATCGTTGAGACAATAAGTTCAATAAAAAATACACTTCTTCTATTCAAATTTCCGAAATATGTAGATATGCTTAATCATTAGCGATCAATATTGGCTTAGTTTAGATGTAGGATTTTAATAGTGTAGAAAACGAAATTCGCTTTTTATTACTTTGTCCTTTATATAACGATAATAAATAGAAGAATCATTTTCGAAAATACTGGATCTAATCAAATCCTAGAATTGTCCGATACAGATACACCAATTGTTCTTATTTCAAATTATCCTCGGCGGGTTGCCAAATACTTAAATCATTCTATTACATGTAGACAAACTTTATTGTTCAGAAAATAAACATATACAGTATCATATAAACTGTGCAAACTCTAGGGTTCTAAAAAAACTTTATACTTATACATGTATATTTTCAATCATACCTGTGTTTACCGCTCGATGCTGTTATTTTCTTTTCTTATTTCCTGTATAATGTATTTAAAGTGGCATATAGGCCCGACAGGCCAGGTGTTAAATTTATGTTTACTGTTGTTGATATTACACTTGGAAATGCATACCCATGTAACTATAAATAAATAAATTACTTACTAATACATGTACTCAGTTCATCATTTTAAAGAACTAGCAACATACCGTTTGGAACAGAAGCTTTAGTACTTTTATGGTTTGTTGTGGAGACTAGTTTTGTGGTCGTTTCTTGAAACCCTTCATAAACAGAAAATTCGTAAATAAGTCGCACTTTTAATTCTATTTAACGAAGTAAAATACAATGATAAGCTACTAAAATCATAATAAAAAGAATTTAAAGACATTATGCAAGGAATGGATTGGGTTTGGTTACCTGTTATGTTCAGCACTATCGACTGGGATTGATATCGCTTTATTTCACCACTTGCAGTTACTGCGCTGAGAATGCATTGATATGACTCCATAACCTCTAGATATCTAACCGCTAATTTTGATATTTCAAAACGTAGATATGACGTCATGGTATTGTTAATAGAAGCTTTCACAGTTACTCCCGTTTTATTTTCTAACGCTTTATCTTGCCAGGCAATTTTGAATTTAGTTACTGATACAACATCGCTTTCAGATCTCTTCAGCTGAATGTTTGAAATGCCTATGAGATTGGTACCATTAACAACACAGGTAACATTTACACCTGATTTACCAAACTCTATCAATAAAGGTTCAACCTCTATTGATATGGAAGCAAGCACTGAAAAAAAAGTTTTTCAAAATAATCTCAGTTTAAATACATTTCAGTACAGACAGTTTGTTATTTATTGTTTCGAAGTTTTGTCAAGAAATTCATGAATTTTAAAATAAAATATACAAAAAGATAAGTAAATGATAAAGAACAATCTAAGCAATCGGCTGTTTTTCTAAAACTTAGCTTAAATGTATATCATCTAGAAGTTTTTATAGTCTTTTCAACTACAATAGTGTTATCATTTAAAACATTTATATTAAAAGGTACAAACCAATTCTAGTGATCAACGTCCACACGGAAATATAAACAATAGCCATTAGAATTGTTTGTCGTCATGAATTATCTCACATGGAAAGTAGATTAATGATTGGAAATATAATGCCTGGAGTCTGACTCAGAGGCTAGAAAATAGAAATGTAGTCATTTGAAAATATATCTCATACTTGACATTTTTGATTGCTTTATTCATTTTGTGCTTTTAAAAACAATAAATTGTTTTGCTTGTTGATTAAGGCAGGATATGGTGGCGACATAGCAGAAAAAAATACTTAAACCATTTAAGCGGGTTATCTAATTTTTTTGGCAATGATCGATTCCTTCATAACTCGCATGAATCATCAAAGAAACATTTTAAACTATTGTTTATAATTGCAATAACAAAGTAAAAGAATTGATTGTAAAAAGAAAGTAAATTTAAATAAACTACTGTTAATGTACATCAGTACGTTAGCTAAAAAAACTCATGTGAATTTGAGTCTGATATCATCATGATTATTTCGTGCAGTATGTGATTTTTCTTAAGTCGCTGTAGGTTTCGACCAATCGATATACGGGGCGTGTATATTTCAGTCCTGTCAGTTTCTTCAGAGATATAAATTGCAATCGCTGCTCGTTAGATTTAGAGGGAATCATACTAGGTTGATATAAATATGATGTTTTTATAAACAGAAATGACATTTATGCAAAATATTTCGCTATTTGCGTATTTTTCATTATTTGAACTTACCTTATGTTTTTGTCAAGAACAATAATGTAGGGCGCTACAATCTATATTGTTTTATGTCAGGAAAGAGCCATTTTAACAAGGCCTTGAACTTTCAGTACAATGTAACTATCTATTTTTTGCGTCAAAACAAGTTCAATTGACGCTGGTTTCAAGCGAAATATACACCTTTTGTGTAATCTTCGCCAGACAAATCTTGTTGATTTCAAATAGCCACGCCGAAGTGGCCTACAATGAAAAAGACAAACCTACGTCACAACACCGATTGACACAACTACCAAAAGTCCAAGCTCTTGTTAAGGGTTCTAAATTTACCCCTTTTGATATCATATCAATACAAAATACCATTTTTGTTTATATTCACTGTCATATATACATGTAGTCATGTTATGGAAGTAATATAAATTAAAGAATAATATGACGCTTAAAGCTTTCAATCAGTCAACACGATTTGAAAATTTTGAATTTTTATTACTTTAAATACAACAAATTCACATTGATAGCTTTCATACAAAACTAACATTAAACAAAAAATTGACGTCTTACCTGAATACCCAAATTCTAGAGTTGTAAACTTCTTACATCCTCGCTCGTTTTAGCATTTTTAATCATCAATCAGAATATTGTACATTAAATGACAAAATTGGTATATCATCATTGATACACTGCATATATTCTTAAAATAAACTGTTAAATATGAAATTCACAAAAAGATGATTTCAATGCAAGGACAAGTTTGATTGTACTGATGTATCTATATCGTAAAATAATTTGAGGAAATTATTTTCTGATTTGCCAGTATTAACTTCCTTATATATATACACAAACGATTGATTAAAAAAAATTATAATTATAAAAATATATTAAACTTCTAACGCCAATCAATTATTTGTGAGATTTTAGAGAATATAAGAAGTATGAAGTACGCATATTTAACTAAATTTGTTTCTTCACACGTTGATGCATTCAGATACTTATTATTACTTTAAAAATGTCAAGATACTTTCAGGCGGTCTTTTTTATCATTTGTTGTATTTCTAAATATGTACATGTACTTAAATATATTGAATGATACGAGCAATGATTTTGGCAGTAGCATTTTCCTTACAAGATTCATTTTTTTTCGCTTTTAGAATAATTCAACTACCCTTTACAACTGACACCAAATGAGTGTATGCCTCGTCGTTAAAAATGTGGTCGATTCTGAAAAAACTCGTCAAAAAGATAAACAAAATAACATTTTAGAAATAGCACTCAAGAACTGTAATTTATTAATGAAGTACAATGCAATGTTCCGCTGCAGAAATAAGGAAATGGGGTATATATTTTGTTCAGAAGTATTAAATTTTGAAAGGTGTAGTCACTTTTAAAATGAACAGACATATCACAATAAAAAAAATCGAATATCAGATTTACATTATACAAGAAAATATTTTACTGGAAATGATGTTGCCGTGTTTTACCACTTACTGATATGTGAATGCACAAATATGCATGTCCACCGGATATCCGACAATTAAATCAATAGTCTTCAAATGTAGATATAATGGCACAACTACCCCGTTACAGCTTCAATGTCTTTATCTTGCCAGACTTGGTGAAACTTCTGCACAACATTGCTTTCGGATTTTTTCATGCAGCTGATTGCTTGACATACCGATGGGATTGGCACCATTTACAATACAACTGATATCTACACCTGATTTACCAAACTCTAACAAGGAGGATTTAACCTCTACTAATATGTAAGCAAGTGCAAAAATTAAAAGGCTCCGTGGTACACGGTACTACAGGCTGCTTGTATCTTTACCATATTTAATAAACCTTATGTTGTGCCCCGAAAAAAAATATTTTAATTGATGGTTTAAATTTGTCAGTATTTTGCTGTCCCCTTTACATCACATAAGCAGTACGTTCTTTTTTAACTAGTGTCTGTTTAACAATATACATGCATAAAATGATACATAAAAAGCCATTATGTGTTATGGATTTCAAACTGTTATTCAGAATATGAACTGAATATACTTATTATTCACCTGAACCGAAAGTCCCCAAGGGTAGGGTGTAGCCGCAATGCGGGTATCAAGTTTTACATAGGAATATATAGAGAAAAACCTTTTAAAATCTTCTAAATAAAGGAGTGGGCCAAAAAAGCTTAAGTTTGTTTGAAACCATCTTCTTGTAGTGTGGATTCAAGTTAGTTTAAATCATGCTCCCCGGGGTATGGTAGGGCAACAATTGAAAGCGTGATGTAAATTTTTACATGACATGATAACGAGCAAAGATCTTTTAAAATCGTCTAAGAAAGCAGCATTTAGCGAAAGAAAAACTAAAACTTGTTTAAAAGCACAGATTGTGTAGATTGAAGTTTGATCATTATTTCCTTTGAGAAAAGGTTGGAGGGGGGGGGAGAAAAATTGAAAACAACAAAAGGGGTTTGTTAATATGTGGATAAAAAATCGCAAGATTTTTAAACTGTTTGTGTTAGATTCTCGACTTAATTGTCAAGATGTTTTAAATTTGATAGTATGATGTTCGTTTATTCAGAGTTATGTCCATTGTTGATGAGCTGGGTAAGCGATGTGGAACCATGGGCCTCTTGTTCACGAATTTAATATGTGACTGGTTAAGATAAAAATATATATCGAAGTTGAACATACCCGTAAATGTATTTGAAATCAGATTTAAAATCAATTTGGAAACTGATAACATGTATACACTATGTAGACAATAAAAAATGAAAGATAGTGTGTCAACAAGTTAAAGCAGACCGCGCTATGCCTCATAAATATATTTAGATTGAAAAAAAAAACAAACAATAATGCACAAAAGCCTCAAGCGGGATCAACTCGGGATCTGCGGTTAACAAAAACGATACTTTAATTAAGGAGCTACAGTGATATTCCTTAAGAAGAACTAGCAATTTGATAGAACTTGTTTCTTATCATTTTAAGCAATCATTAACGTATGTTTAAAACAAAACAAGTGATATTCATTAAATTCTCACTCATGTGACGTTATGTCTTAAGGTAGACCCAGCCTTTTAAACATTTGTATTAACTCAAACTTTTCTCTTTTATATCTAAACACTTAAAACAACTTATAAACATACTAAAATGCCAAAATATTTATACCGTTATACTTTTTTTTCCTACCGTGAGCTCAGATGGTCCAAAAAATCAACAGACAGATTTTAAGAAAATTTAGCATTAGCTCATAATCTTTTAAAAGGGCATTGTTACGATTTCGGTCCAAATTTTTTCCCCGATTTTAATGTTTACAATGCTTAAGTGAGGCAGTCTTATAAGGCAACCAAAATTTGAGTGTAATTTGTTGAGTTAAAAACTACTTACAGAGCTGACAATTCTTTGCCATTTTAACAAAGCTTATTTTACATTTTGAATGTTGAAGTCTTATTTTCAATTCTAGCCATAAAATGAATGTGTTAAACGTTAGAAACTTTATATATGCTTAAAATTAAGAAGAAGATAGAAAATCAGCTTGAAAAAGGCTTTTTATTGGTATATTGAAGCTATGTAAATAAAACCAGGGCACGAGCCTTGTTTACATGACACAGATTTGTGAGCTTTGTATCTTGCTTAAAACTTAAAGACTGACTCTCAAATTGCATTTGATCATTAGAAATGCAGTTTTAAAGCATTATAAATGATAAAATTAGATCAAAATTGGGACCATGTCCATCTAAATTAAGAGCAAAAAAACTTCTTATTAGATACCGATTTTACAATGTTTAAATAGTCTTTTAATTAAAAAAGACTAATTGACTTTATACAGAAAATTGAAAAAAAAAATACATTTTTTCTTCAGACGACCTTCTAATAAATTAACGAAAATGCATATTTTTCGAAATTTTAAAAAATTATTCAGTTTACAAACTCTATTTATTGAACATTTGTTAGGAGTATATAACTTGTGTGCAAAAACATATTTTGTCGAAACTGGCAAGATAGTTTTAGCTTGATAGTCTCTTCCACATGCATACCCCATATTGTTGGACATAATTCTAAAAGTTGTTTTTTGCAAACATTCAAAAATTAAAAATATACTAAAATAGACATATTCTAACGGTCACTTAAAAACCATATACCAATTCAAATTGTATCATAAATATTACAATTTTGGTCCTAGCTGGTAAAATCGTAGAAACGAGTGTCGTAGCACCCTCTCCCTCCCTATTTTCTGTCTAGTACTTTTCCGTCTAGTAATTTTCCCCAAGTTTTTTTTCTTTTTACAAATTTATGGTTTTCCTCTCCTTTTGAAAATAAGAGCTATTATAATACATTTGTACTGAAGCCACTGAACCATACTTGTACAATAGTAAAAATTAATAACATGTCTTCTCGGACACGAAATACACTGGAGATTCCTTAAAATGTGTGCATTGATGAAACTTATAAGACAAAGTGCATATTGTGTCATATTTATAAAAAAAAAAAGCGGCTTCCTTTTCGTCTTCTGTGGGCATTCCAATAGTATTCATTTGACCCTTTAAAAGTACAGGTATCTGGGTTAACTTGTTGTTTTTTTTTAAAACGTTTTCAAAAATAATCATTTAATAAAGACTAAATAAACAAACTGAGTCAATATTCATAAATTATCTGTGTTTATTAGTGTATTAATACATATTACATATAATATTGAATGATAACCCTTACCAATATTTTCTCCATTATTATTCTCAATGACCCTAATGATTTCGAAAGATATTTTATAAATAGTAATTGTACATCAATTGAATTACAAATGATAAATATGTTTTTAATTATGTATGCTGATGATACTGTTCTTTTGGCGGACTTGCCCGAGGGTCTACAGGATATGCTGAACACATAGCAATAATATACTGATGAATGGAACTTATCTGTTAATGTACAAAAAAAACCAAAAATTGTAATTTTTAGAAACGGAAAACGTGTTAAAGATACTGAAAAATGGGAATACAATAGCAGATACGCAGAAGTAGTGAATTAGTTAAACTATCTTGGTATGTTGTTTAATTACAATGGTAAATTTTTATCTACACAAAAGCACTCTGTAGCACAGGGAAACAAAGCAATGTTCAGAATATCTAGTAAAATGAAAGATTTGAATTTTAATGTTGAAACTCAATAAAATGTTTTTAATACTTATGTAAAAAGCTATGGTGCTGAAATTTTGGATTCCATAAAGGCCAAAATGTAGAAAAAGTGCATATAAATTTTGTAAGAGGGTTTTGGGTGTGCGAAAAATACATGCAACCGTGCAGTATATTTTAAAGTAGGTAGATTTCCACTAGAAATCTTCAGGAAACCAATTAAAATCAAAGTACCGAAGAACTGACGGGAGTTGATTTTATTGATGTTAATTTATTTAAAATTCAATGATATGTTATTTTGCATGATAAGTGCAGGTAGTTTCTAACCTATATTTGAATTACACACATTTTTACAATATGAATTTTCGGACTTTTTCGACACAAGAATGTTGATAAAACCCCATATGAATCATGTTAAGTAATGTTTAAAGGAAGTGAACATGAAAAAAATAATTGTTGCTTAATAAATTCTAAAAGCCTTTTGAAACTTAAAAATGAGGTCTGTTACCTTTTTGTTTATTTCTATCAAGAGATTTTATCAATTTAACACTCTCAGTGAAAGGTTTATGGAGGTAATCCATTATTCCCCAGCATGCATCTGTTCTCTGACGTAGATAAGCCACATTGCTGCTGGTGACTGGGTCAATGTTGGAACTAGGCCAGTGTTGATGTACAGAGCTGATAAAAGTTAAGAAGAAAAAATATGCCTTGATGTGAAGAAAAATGTTGTGTTCTGTCATGAGA
Organism: Magallana gigas; assembly: GCF_902806645.1. Lineage (NCBI taxonomy): Eukaryota > Metazoa > Mollusca > Bivalvia > Ostreida > Ostreidae > Magallana > Magallana gigas. Next base: position 41,606,328 of record NC_047566.1, on the reverse strand, counting down.
AGACAAGGATTAAGTACATTTCTATAAATGAACCTCAGATAACTATTTATGATTTGTACAAAAAATGAATATAGATAAATTAATTTGTGAAATATAAGACCATCGCATTCCAGATGTTTGTACGGAGATGCATGTGGCAGTCAGTGTTTACATAAATAAAATGCTGTTTTTAGATTTCAATTTAAGTTAATATAAAATTGTAATTCCATTTTCTTTGTGGGGTTTCTTACCGTTACTTTTTATTTAAATGCCCTGGAAAATTTTCTGATTTGTTTTTTTTATACATAAGATCTTGATGATATGTAGGCCGATTCTGTTTATGCTGTAAGAAGAATAACAGGACTAAGACACTTTTTAAAAGTCAGGATCTGTGCAATGCACCTTGTGTGCTCATTTATGTAGCACACACAATGTTCAAACTCATAAACAAGAAATTCCCGAGTGCGAGAAAAAATAGGTCACAATAACACTGATCCAAGGACATTCCATTCTAGTTACATGTCACATTAACTGCTGGTGGGAATGCATCATTCTGAGATCCAAAATCTTCCTCCATAAACACTGTTTAAAATGACAACTCTTTACATTCCTTTCAAGTTTCCATTCACATTTTGATGATGGCATTTTATCTATGTTACTAAACGTGTGTAAAAATGCAATGTGTCTCACTGACGGCAGCATCAGTGCTGCCCTCTCTTGCCTTAGATGCTTAGAGATAACCCAGCAGGGAGGTAATGATTTTAACAATATGGCAGCGCTCATGGATTGCAAGAATAAGTTATTCTAAGTGGTATATTTTTTTACTGGGGAAAGCTCTGTCTAAATGGTTTTCAGATATCATTATACACATCAAACAGACAAATTTGAGCCCATGATAATTTTTTCATGTTCACTTCCTTTAAAGATAGAAATAATTTAATTCAATCAAACTATGTATCAGTGATAGATATATTTCTGGAAAGTTTAGGGATCCTTGAATTCGTCTCGATCAACCAAAAGCTCAGATGTCGCCGTTAATCTCCGACAAGCAAGAGAGACTTTCTGATTATCGGAGATTTACGGAAACAGCCGAGCGTCGAGTTGAACGAGACTATTTTGAACTCTGGCGTAAGAATACATACGACTACAAAAAGTATCTAAGTTGTTCGTACCATTTGAAATCTGGTTATTTTCAAGGTATTTATAAATAAGTTTCCTTTAAAAAAAAGCTATAGCGTACATTATTTCGAATTTATCAATTATTTTCAAGAACTAGGTCTTGTCAGCGCCGATGATTTGTGCTTTGGTCCAAACACTATTTCACTTTCGGTTTGTCAGATTAATTGCATAGGATAGTTGATTAAAATCAACTCCCAAAAATTAATACTGGTTTACATTCATAAAAATAAAAACTGTATTATAAAAGCATGCTACGAAGAAATGGTGAAAAATAATGACAGATGGATTTTAAATATTAGGAAAGAATTGTGCACCTTAGGCTTGGCCGATTTATATCACAGTACAACGAAAGAATCTGTTATCTCAGATATTATATATAATACAATGTATGATGTCTTTAAACAAAAAGTTGTAAACGATATAAGCAATGCATCAAAATGCTTATTATATATATTATATGTTGTTGATTATTTTTGTTTACAAGTTTATCTTAAGAAATTAATTCATGTAAAATATCGTAAATTAATAACACGCTTATGGTTGTCTTCACACGACTTAAAGATTGAAACAAGGAAGTATAATAATTAAAAACGAGGTTGTCGAAAATGTTACATTTGCAACTTAAATAAAATTGAAGATAAATTCCAATTTTTACTTATTTGTCCATCACTTCGTAGTTTATGACAAAAATTATTTTAAAAAACACTATTCCCGAAAACCAAGTGTTTATAAAGTTATACAGTTACAATCCATCTCTAATATAAAGAACTGTGTAATTAAGAGAAATATTTATATTATGCAAACAAGCAACGAACAACGCAAAGTGTGTACATGTATTTTCGTGTTCGGATGGGCAATGCTTCGTTCGCCGGGGCCTGGACAGCTAAAGACTACGCCAGTCACTCGTGGTGTGAGAGAAAGCTCGACTGCAGAGGCGGTTGAAAGCGATAATACGAAGGTAGATTGGTCGGAGGACGCTCAATGTGAATAAGACCATATCTCTGTGGCTGATAATATAGAGGATGACTTTAGGCGGCAGTGGTTGTAAGAGCGAATTCGGTATGATAAAAGTAAGTCTAGATCTGGTGATGTTTCTAATAAAACAGGTTTAAGCTCCAGAAAGCAAAACTCCTACTGATTCAAGCGCAAGTTTCAGTTCCTTTAATTCTAGTTTCTCTAGCTCCACAAGCTCTAGTTTCGAGTCTGACTCGGACTCGGATTCATTGTTATGTTCTGAGAGCACAAAATATAAGCCAACAATCACAAAAGACTTCCTAATTTGTCTTTAAGTGCAAAAGGAATTAACAAGACTAACAAACATGCTTTTGCTAAGATGTGTCCTATACCTCATTCTAAAAAGCTGCAGAGTTTTTTTTTCAAGAAGATGTATTTCAACCGAGAAAATGGAATTGAAAGATAGATAAAATAAAGTAAATACCAAGATGAAAATTTTATTAATTTGCATGTATACAGTATTTGATTTTCTTTTCAACATGAATCTTACTGATTGATGTTGTTACGTTTAAATGCTTTTAAAGGGCCTCTTTCCGTTTAAAGGAGCACGGCAGAGCCAATAAGCAAAAGAGGTACAAAAAATCATTGGGAAAATGTTAAATGGCAGTGATAATAAAGTTTGTTCATAAACAAAACAATTTTCTGATAGATACCGCCAGTTTTTCTTCAGACCTTCAGACAGACAGGCAATTCATTCAGAATCAGATACACCCAGTGCTCACATTGTAAGGATCAGGGAGCAAACCAGAAATACACAGTGCCCCCCCCCCCAAAAAAAAAATCAAAGGCCGAAACGGCCACAACGGCGTCGAGCTGACATTTTCTTTAATATAGAATATATATGATATCAATAATTAGAATTTCTCCAGGGCCAGTAATACTAACAATCGTATATCAAATAATACTAGAATAGAAAAGTAAATCAATGTAAATTATGTTTCGTGCTGCTTTAAAAACAAAAGTCAGTATATTCCCTTATAAAATAGGTAGTGATGCGTTTATAATACAATAACTCATCATGGATACAAAAATCGAAGAAATTTCAAAGTTCAAAAAAAAAATATTTTCTTTCGTTAAACAATTTTCACAGGTTCATAATTTGAATGATTAACAGTGTGTCCCCAATTAATATGTTTTACGGTGCGACTGTTTGGGCGAGCACAGCATGTGTTCAAACAATGTATTATGATAAATCAATAAAAATAAAATTAACAACGTATATTAAAATGATTGCAAAATAAAATAAAACATACTTATTTTTCAGGAAATTTACATTATACATAGTTTATAAGATTTGTTGTAGGTAGAACAATAGTTCAATCTCAGATACAACGTTTTTGAATGCATGTAATAAAGGTTTTAATGTAAATGTTCATTGCACTCTATCTCCTCTTTTAAAGTGATTGTAACGTACGTCAGTTCATCCCCTTTTTTGCAGTAGACATTTTTTCTTAAACTTACATACAAAAATTGACTTATCAGAGAGCCCCCCCCCCCATGTTAACATTTGTTTTTCAATCTGCACAAAGAAAAACGACTTATCATGGAGTTGCCCTCTCCACTTTTAAAAAAACCCACCTAACCCCCTTTTAAAAACGATGCTATGTGTACGTTCCTGGAAATTAACGTTACCGTTATTATAGTGAATAAAATAAATGTAAGCATTCATCCAAATGAGTGCAAGTTACCACTGTTTCTTATATCTGAAGAAATGTCCTCATTTTTTAGCTTTGCAAGATTTTGAGAGGAATTTCAGCAGATTTAAAAAAACTTTAGTTAGAGTTATTTCCCCTTATTGTGACGTCAAAGTGCACGTTGGTTAAGTGTCGTCTGACGTAAATTAAAACTCCCTAGAGAAATAAAAGTACGCGAAGTATACTGTTTTATATACTTAAAAGGCATGATGTTCTTAATATTACATGTACACAAGAACATATATATGTTCTTTGATTCTCGCGAGAATGTGAGGTTGGAAACCATTGGTACTATGGACGATTAAAACAATGCATTACTGGTCCGATTTACTGACGCCAAAAAAATCCGTTGAATGAATGTGCAACTAGTCCGAAATTTCTATTCACACACGCTCTGTCGGTAGAGCTCGCTTTGCGCTCGCTATAATAATAAAACATACTTTTATTTTTATCAATTCCCGTTTGAAACAAAATTACCTATGGCATGATTGTTTACAAACAAATCTACAACACGTGATATATAAAATGCTCGACCAAACCAACTGCATTATCGTGTTTACTTATTGCAACAAAATCACTAGATACGTTTATCGCTTAAATTTATTTTGGAGACCGTGCCCGATAAAAAATAAATTTACATATCAAATTTTATTTCTATCGGGCACGGTCTCTAATTAAAATGTAAGCAATAAACTCAGTTACTATTTAGTAAATGTTTACACCTTATTGTATTCATCCGCCATTTCTTGATTAAGCAAATTTATACTTATGCAATCAGTATTCAATAACCAGGGAGGCAAAGATCGGTTTTTTGTACACAATTTACTTGAATAAATGGAATAAAAATCTTGTAATACGTTTAATACTTAAAGGAACTTATTTCTTATGCGCATTTAAAAGGCGGTGCAGAGCATGAATATTTGGACGATTGCCAATCCAGACGATCGCTAGACGGCTGCCGAGCACTAGCTCGACGCCTTAAAAAAAAAGAAACTATTCACTCAATGAATCAGGTGAGTCTCGAAAGGGTAGAATTGTCAGAGATCGATCGGAATCTATCCTGTTTCACAATGCTGCAGAAATTCCCCAGTGCCAGTTGGGGTGTGTAAAACATTTCTAACAGAATTGGAAAGTTATTACACGGGATCCTTTAGTCGATGAAAGGGATAGAACTGAGAAGAAAATAAACAGAATTAATACGATCTTGTGAGTCGTCAGTCTCTCTACTCGGGATCTAGCTTAATTATTGGGACGCCTAACGGCTACAAATCAAGCGGTTTTATTTCACCGCTGTTTTCTCTAGTTATAGAAAACAAGAGCATTGCATACGGGAGGGAATTATGAACATCAAGTGCAATAAAACGCAATAAAAGTGCCACTTTGTAATTATTAACCAACATGGCAAACGCAGCTTTGATATCCTCTCCTCTTCAGATGTCGAAAAACTTTCCAGTTCTTATACCAATGGGTTTACCGAGAAACTTAACATCTTCCCAGGAGGAAATTCGCCCTCTGATAGTCAACAACACATTACAGCTATCAGAGTGGAAGTTAATAGGAGATATTACACTTTAGAAGGTTAATAAAAGCAAGTTTAAGAACTTCTCTTGCATTCATGGAAACCAGGCATAAAAACTGAAATTGAATAGCTGGTGTTTGGAATGGTCAATTTATCCCTTTTCAGCTCCCTTTGGTCTCTGTGCTAGACTTTTTAGCTTGGATGTTTTAGAGCTATAAAATTCGAACATTTAATTCCATAGATCAACCTATCTTCAGTGTTACTTCTGTTGGTCAGGTTCTTATTGTAAACCAATTAATTAGGGTGATATTAGACATTGAAATCGTTAAACATTACGTTCATTACTGTCAATTCTTTTGCAATAATTTTTTTTTATGTTGAGGAGTTACATGTAATATAACAGAGCAGACCATATTTTTATTTGAAACCTCTTGATTTAAGCATTAAATTGATAATTCTAGTACTTGCTTTGTTTCTAGTATTGTAGATTACTTAGATAGAACAGAAGTGTTTAGAAATAAATTGTTTCTCAATTGTTAATTTCAGCTCAAAAGCCGTATAAAACGATATGTCCTGGTACTTTAACTAGTTGGCTTATATTGTGTTTACAGAACGCCAAGAGAGATAATGATATCTATAAAGCGCATAGCGTTTGGGCGGCACCTTCGAAGGCAAAAAAAACCATCAGTTGTTCCGATTACTTCGATCATGGACAGTTTTGGTTTGGGCATCAGCTCAGACTTTTGTGAAATATGATAAAACGAGAAAAGAGATATTTTGTCAAAAATGAGGAATGAGTCAAATTGTATAAAGAAAATGTTGTAACTGTCTTTGAAAAACGTTTAATACATTACTCTTTAATCATGCATCAATAGACTCTAAAGTCTCAAATAACACAACGTGACTGAATGCTGGAGGAGAATTGAAAATTAAAAGAGACTTACCTATAAGGCAAACTTTGATTAAAATTCCCTGAGGCAATCAGGAACGTGGGGAAGATGCCCGACCCTGTCTGACACTTAGATAAGTGTTAACATTTGTAATTTATTCAAATTATTATTTCGTTTTGATTGATCACACGATTCTTTAAATACACATCCTGCCCAAACGTGCCTCGCCTTACAAGTAAGTATCCATTAATTTATCAAATATATCAGATGTAAACTTTCATTGACAAACTGACATGCTGAATAATCAGCGATATTTGTAAGTTTGAACTTCTTTTTTGTGTTTATTAAGTTCGATTTTATCGGTGTTCATTCAATAGTTAATAGCTATAGCCTAACCATTGCTTAAGCGCTTGTTTAATCAATGCTGATGAAAAATACATACAATTAAGTGCAAAACGCTTGCATGTAATCACGTTTTCAGCGGATTCAGATGTCATGTCTTACTCGAATTTTGTAATCAAATAATTATTGATTTGATCGGCAAGCGTTGGGCTTATTCGTAGTGCAAAGTGTATTGCTGCAGACCTCTCGGTTCACATTACAATACATTACAACATTACATTCACAATACATCACGAATACATTTGTATATCAATTGTGTACGACAGTGTGTCTAGGATCGACTTATATTCAAAGGCAATTGTTTTACCTGCCTAGATGGTCGAGTGATAAGCCGCCAACTATATTAATGGGTACGTAATTGTTTATTCAAGTGTCTTCTGTCAATAAAACAAATACAATTTCAATAAACAAATTACCTAATTGCTATGAGACAATACAAGAAACTACAGGCTATTTTCTTTGAATCAAAATACATTATAATCAAAACCATTTCAATCATAAAATATTTATAAATGAATATAATTGATATTACTGATTTTATGTTTTATTGCACATGCTCAAAATCCTTTAACAAGTCAACACGCATATTTTACTTTGACTAGAATGTTTAAATATATACTTTTACATGAGTTTGCGATGTATAAGTAAAACATATTTATATTATATACAAAGATAGACCACTATAATAGTGTTATCAAATGAGTTAAATAAAATAACATTTAGCTGCTCTTTACAAATCACTTTTCATATGACTAGAATAACAAATTACACACTAAATAATATAACGTTAGAACAAAAGGGATCCTCCAGCCATAAAAATGCTACAGCTAGTAGACATGGTAAACAACTACAAAAACGAAACTCAAGGGCGACTTGAAGAGCCGCAAACATTGACTAGAAAATACAAAATACAGAAGTATAGAAAGGTTTCCCTGGCACAAAAAAAGTTTTATATTTAACTAGTGCACATACTAGAAACACTACAAGGGGCAAGTTGACCACTTCGCTCGTTTATAGTCATTTATAGAGTAAATTTTTCATTATTTTCTCCAAATATTCTTATGTTTAAGCTTTCCGCTCTCGTCATTCAATTCTGTTCGCAATTAAGACGATTCAAGTGGCCGTCTTGTACAAATTCGTTTATAACTGAACCATCTCAAGATTTCCCGCTTCACTCTTTAAGTTAATAAAGTCAAATGCTTGGAGTTATAAGAAAGTTATTGTTTATGTCTATTCCTTGAATGATACATGTTATAGTTATTCATATCGATTCTCCATTTACGGATCTCAATTATAGAAAATGCAGATTCGAAGCATTATATCACAATTACGTATATAATTAGCAGGAAGATGAGCTTATATTTGTGAGTTTTTTGTATTTTAAAATGATATGAAAATGTTATGTTTTTAATAAAAGTGGGGGGGGGGGGGTGTTTGAGGTACTATTTCATATTTTTATAATAATTAATTAAACAGATTGATTTATAATTTTCTTGAAAATTTATGATACAAAAACAAAGTTATAGAATTATATTTGTTAACAGGCCCGTACAAACCAGAAGTATACGAAGGCGTACCCCTTTTCTCGTAATTTTGAAATCAAAACAATGATATGTGCTCAAATCACTTACAATACCATCACCTTTTAAATTGTTACAATGTTTAATTGTACAAATGTGTACGTTTAAGGCGTATAGAAAGTGTTTTCATTTTCTCATTTCTTTGATTTTGTGGGCTATATTCCGGTAAGAAGAGAAATTCGTGTCATCTTTTAAGCCTTACATCTAAGAAAAAAATTAGGTTTATTTTGTAGGTTAATGCTATCAGCAAATTGGTATAACATGTTTTAAAAAATTGACATAGTATTTATGATGTCAAATACGAAAAAAAAAACTATTTTTGTGAAATTATAAAAAAACATAAAAGTGAGTATTATGTATAGTGATCACACATATATTTTTTACATAGATAATTCGTGAATCACTTTAAAAAATCAAATTCTCTTCATGTATAGAAAACGTCGCCTGGATTTCTCTAAATTAGTTTTCAGTTATTTGCAATTCTCATAATAACTACATGCATAAAAAGAGAAAAACGCTAATTTTTCAATATTTTTCAGTAGAAAAGCGTCAAAATAGCAACACAAACAATTTAATCTCGAGGAGGTATTGAATCCATGTAAAAAACAACGTAGGCAAAGTTAATAAAAATAATTTATAATGGACTGTAAATACTAAGAAACGATTTGACAAGTTATCACTTAAGACAATTGTTTTAAAAAAAGGACTTTTAAAGAATTTTTTCTTTATATATTCCTATGTAAAATTCCCCCCCCCCCCAACCTATTGTGGCCCACCTTACCCGAGGGATCATTATTTGAACAAACTTGAATAAACATTATCTGAGAATGATTCTTCGCAAGTTAGAGTTTTTTCTCGCCAAATTGCTTTTAAGAGGAATGCTTTTAATGACGTTCCCTATCTTTTTCTATGTGAAAATTCAAACCTCAAATGTTGTACTAACCTATCCACGGGGATGATTACTTGAACAAACTTGAATCTAAACTACCCAATGATTCTTCCACACAAGAAATAGCGTTTCTGACCAAATGGTTTTTGAGAAGAAGATTTTTGAAAAATATTAACACACTTTCAATATACCGGGGAAATAACCATTTTACCTTCAAAGAAGGCCTGGTCCTTCATTTTACGAGACTCGAATTCATTTTTTGCAGTGTACAATATATTAGTCCGGCTGATTCGTGAAAAAAATTGCTCACTTAATGAAGAAAGCACCAACTTTGGCATAATGTGGTACGTATAGGTGTACCAATTAATATTAGCTATGGACCCACTCACAAATCATATGGCCGCCATTTTTTAAATGGCCACCATATAGCTCATCGTTTTTTAACTTTGTTCCATAGAATCACATTTTTTGATCCCAGAAGTTTAAAATTTTACACAGTTGATATTTTGTGGATGCTTTAGAAGTTTTAATATTCAATATAATAATATGTTATCATAGCCGCCATATTCAAAATGGCCGCCATGTAAAATATATGTTACATTTCCGTTTGTTTATAACAATACTACTTTTGCTGATAGTTCAAAATACAACTTTTTATCAACTGTGATTTAATTCGGAGCCTTAATAAATGATTAATTTTGATAATTTGATCTTTCAATATGGTTGCCATATTTTCTTTAAATGCTTTTAGATTAAAAAAAAATTAAATGAGTTCATTGATGACTGATATGAGATGAAAATGTTTTACATAAATTAATTATACTTAACTAGAATATCAAAAATTTATAATGTTTTCATACTTGGAATATGATGCAGACGACATAATAATTACACAGATAGGTCAGTTTTTACGTGTTTTAATAATCTGTTTATCATTTTCTGAATAGGCGATATATATGTATTCTTATATAAATATAATATTATATGAAAAACACTTATAAACATAAACAGTAAAATAACAAATATCAAATAGTTAATACAAGTTCCATCTCAAAATAGAGTATGGAACGGCATTGTGGTAAAAAAAATTGAATTTTTTTTAAGTATTATCATATAGCAGGCTATTTACTTTCTATGGGTGTTAGTTTTGAAACACTATCGTCTTATTTCAGACGATTTAATCAAAAAATATTGTTTATATAACCTTTCTAGTAATTGAAGATGTTGCTTGGCAAGTGATTGCGGAAATTAAGTAATAAAAGTAATCTTATGATAAGAGATGTCAAGACACATCGTAAATTCAGACATTGAGTCTTCATCATCAAATTCAACAATAAAATTTGATAGGGGAAAATGCATTCTGTACCATGACAATAGAGCTCATCTAAACCTCTGAAATGTTCAGCAAACATAAGAAGGTCTGAAAACGAAGTTAATGCTGGAATCGATCTCTGGAAACAATGCTCCTTTGATGTCAAAGTATAAATTTGTTTTCCACGACATGTAGACCTAACCAATTGAATGATGAAATGGGGATTGCGTGTAAGACATGTACATGAAGTGCCTCTGTTCTTTATACATATTAATGAAGCGCTCTTATGAGATATATAACAGAACAGGAACCTGAAAATTATCAGCTTGAATCTGAAGAATGGCGAGAATAAACAGAAATCAAAAGTCCTCTTTTCAACTTCTGATCTTTAACATCGAAGGTTGAAATTGCAATATTAGTTTTCATGAGATCATTGAGGGTAATTTCCGACTGTATAAAGACTCAATTTCACTTCTTATCCCTTTATTCTTTGCACTCGATCATCCGAACTATGCGAGATGGTTACCTGTTCGCCTACATGACATGGTTATGTTACAAGATAATGCACCAGATGTGGAAAAGGAGTTTGTAAATAAGAAATTTGTGGCAAAAAAAAACACAATAGATTTTCATCAATATTAGATTAGTCACATTAGAAGAACAATAAGTTAGTTAAGGGAGATGGTGGATCAATCGGCCGTACATAAAATATGGCTCAACTTCAAAGCTGGATGCTTTTGGGTCCAGAAGTAGCCAGAGTAATACATGAATTCGATTCTGCTCAAGAACAGCGATAGAAAAATCAAAGCAAGGGACCAGATGTTCGACACAAGAAACAAGCCAGGAGTCAATAAAACACCTTCGCAAAGCATGTGAAAATTTTCTGTTCAGTTGTAGAAGATATGGAAAATCCTTTTATAGAACAAAGCGAGGATTTACTTACCTGGTATATTGGACACACAAGATATTGTCGACAAAAATATAGCTGAAACAGTTAAAAAGATACAGAATATCTATATCTAGAAGACTAAAGGGGATTTAAAATAGGGCTTAATCAGACTCTTACGCTCCGGGAAATTGAATTCGTTTCTTAAGAGTACCGGTAGATGAGAACAAAAAGGAATTGTTTGTTTACCAAAATAACTAGTTACAGACAAAAGTTAGAGTGTTAAGAAATAGCTCGTCACTACGATAGGTAGCTCTGTCATGTGCCGAAAGAAAAGGGACACCAGTGTGACAACGCACTTTGAAAAAATTACGAACTTTGAACAAAAAATTCAAAGTGCGTAAAATTTTGGTCCAAATCAATTTTTCAAAGTGCGTTATGAGTGTAGACCAACATTTTGTACGTCATGACACTTAACGCACTTTGAAAAATAAATTCTAAAAAAAATTAACATTTAGATGTATAGTTGTGTTATATATGGAATTTAAATTGATATTTCGCTGAACACATAAGGCGATCCATTCTTTCAGCAAGGGAAATAATACCGTCAGATGGTATGGACAAGGACGTTTCCCATGCGCTGATCCATAATGGATGAGCTTCCTGAATGGAACTTTAATCCTACCGCTGGATTCAGTTCCTCCCAGAGGCCTTATGAATTGTGTTTGCCAGATCAGATACAAATGTATAGATTTATGGAACAATTCTTTAAAGGGGATTATTGCATCAAATTATGAAAACAAAATTATAAACTAGACAATAAAAAGAATTTTTTTTTTAAATTCTATTTTAACACTCTTTATACTGAATGTACATTTCAGCCAATTATAAATATATAACTTAATATTTAACACTAAATAATTTGACGGCTAATTATCTTGAAATAGCCCTTCAATTTGAAAAGAAAATTTTGAACTCGTCCTAAGATTCGCGTAAACAGGGATTTTAAAATGTAGATTTATAATATGTTATATGAGGGCTATTTGGTTTTTTAAAGGTATTCCATATACACCAAAAAAAATTAACTATCAATTTTTGGATAGTACTACCTTGTGCATCAGCATCATGCAATGAGCTTATTAAATGTCGATTCAAGCATCGGACTGGATGAAGAGGGGGATGCACAAGTGTTAAAGCTAATTTAACCGGCACTGCTCTTTGTAGTGTGATGCAAAATGTGACAGAGACTACATCTTGAACATTCTAAACATCAAAACCTTATAAAACATCCTTAGCATTTATTTAAAAAGCATTTTATTTAAAAAGGTCTGGGCTTTGTTCAGTTAAAATAGAATAAACAGTCCCTATTTGGTTAGAACAAATACTGTTTTTGGCAGAATAATGGCAAAAACGTCATAAAAAGCATCATATTTTACTGAACTTTGTTATGTCTGCAGTTACATGAAACGGTAAACTTTCTTTAGTGTTAAAACATCATTAGTAATTTAACAAATGTTGCTTTTCTGTAAAAACAATCTTTTCAGTGAAGGAAGTTTGTCAAATTTTATCCGTTTTCAGCCATTTAAAAAATGGCAGCCAAATTGGATTTTTGAAAGTGGGTCATCGCTGAAATTGAAACTGATAAATTACAAAATTTGTGTATTAAGTTCGATGCTTTCTTCGTCAAGTGAGCAATTTTACTAAACTTTTGCACAAATCAGGTTATGATTTGTACACAGTTTTAATTAAATTGGCCAAAGGTTTCTTGAAAAAAAAATCAGTTGAAAACATATTAAAGTAGACGGACGGACGCTCAGATGGACATCGGAAAAAACGTGATAAATAAAAACCTCACTTGAATTTTCAGCTTGACTGAGATTAAAAAAACAAAAACATTGGAATTAAACGCTGCATAGAATGGAGCGTTGGAGGTGTTATATATATATATATATATATATATATATATATATATATATATATATATATATATATATATATATATATATATATATATATATATACAATAAATGATTCAATAAATGTTTAAATGGATTTGGACACGATTTGACTTAAAATTTTCAAATTTTTTTTTTCCATTTTCAATGTTTATAATGATAAATCTATAAGTTTATAATACTATGTCAAAATTTGAAACTCAAATATCAAGTTATAAGCAAGATACAGAGTTTATAATTCTTTGTTTTGTAAACAAAACTCGAATATTGTCATCTTTTACATATTTGTTGTATTGGTGTAAATTTTCATCAAATGTAACTTTCTTTTGTTGATAATAGTATTTAAGAAGATATTGAATAAGTTTAAATTGTTTTTTACATGTCATTTTGTCTAAGAAATGATAATTCTCTACATTACATTTTACGTAAACAACTATAAGACTCGAGCTTTGTTTACATAACTATCAACTCTTACCTCTGTATCTCGCTTGTAACTTGACTTTAACATTTAATATTTTGGTCAATCATTTAAAATGCACCAATAAACCATTTTATACATAAAAAATAAAAATAAAATTTTTGATCTCAAATCGTGTCCAAGTCCCTTTAAATCAAATCAAATCATACAAAAAATATTTATATATAAATTGACTGCGCGGGGCTCTGATCGCTTGAAAGCTCAGTAAATTTCCATAAAGGTCAATTTTAATGACCGAATAAAAATGGCACTTTGTAAGTTACAACGATGGAAACATCCATATAAATCACCGTAACATTTAGCGAATTATCCGTAGACGATTCGGTGATTATTAATGGCCTAGCAATAAGTATGATTGTGATCAATTTAATAATTGGTATCTAAATGTTTTTTTGAAAGTTAAAACTTCTCTGTATTTAACTAGCTATGCAGTGAAAACTTAAGTCGGTCTCTTAAAAATAAATCCTAATCATATATAACACGTATAAGATCGTTCTAGATAATATTTTCAAAAAGTCGTATAGATCAACAAAGGAGTACAATGTATAATTGATTGAATGTTATAACGTTAGAAAATGAACTTCTTTGAATACATGAACTAATCCTCATCTTTAAAAATAAGATATTTTAGTTTATGATCCGACATTGTTGTTTTGAATTTATTTTACGTTGCAGGGAATATGATAGGCGCTTTTGTTCTTAGAAGAAACTTGTCACTTAAAAATCTTTTTGGATTGGGAATTGAGATGGAATCATAGATAACCTAATTTGTATTATAATTCATAAAAACGAACGCAATTTGCATGTCTTTGGTATTCCCACAACTTAATTTAGCGTAATCCTTAAAATTTAAGTCGGTACTGCAATAACTATGGCAATAAGCATCCATACAAACCATGGCCCTTTGGCAAATGTAGCGTGACTAGATGGACCTACATATAAACAAAAAAAAAAGAGCTTAATGGTTTCTAAAGTATATAAAAGTATGTATAACATGTTTTTGTTTTAGGGAAAGGACAGGCAAAAAGATAGAAGAGTTGAAATAATTTTATTCACCATAAAACTGATGTCAACCATTTAAATGTTCTTTAAGGTTGAATGCTACACCCAAATTTTATTTTATCGTTAGAGAGTCATTTCTGAAGCAGTAATGTGTTGTTAAAAGAAGGATATATGCCCTTAATTTTTTTTTTAATACGAATTTTTTTGTTTGTTTTACGAAAGGGTGGAACATCTGTTTTGGTTGCAAGTAATGCACTAAAATTTGATTCGATTTTAAAATCTAATAAACCAGACCAGTAATGTCAACATGTTGTTTTGAATTTTTAAATAAAAAATTATTTGCGTAACTAAAATATCTTTTGTTCATATCTTTTAAATCTACGGATAAAATCTTTTAAAAAGACGTGTCTCATTGAGAAGAAATATAAAGCAATTACTTTTTAAGAGAAATTGAATCAAATGGATGAAATTTTAGAAATATTTTTAATTTTCAAATTTAGGCCGATCCCGGTTAAAAACAAACTGATCCCGATCTAAACTGCAAAAAATGAAAATCAACAATATTTCTTCATGTGCAGACAAGATATCAATTGAATTTTTGACTGTTCTACTAATTTACAAACCACATAACAACCAAACAACCTAGTTTCTGAGTAAAATTGTTAGATATTAAAATGTTCTATCATTCAAGTCGGTATCAGTTTAATTTTTATCGGGTGTGGTTCAATTTTCAGAATTTGCCGTATCTCCAAAATTTCGCCAATTTTATTCAATTTCTTTTCAAAAAATGATTGTCTTATATTTCCTTTTTATAGAACACGTTTCTTTCAACATTTTATCTATAGGTTTGAAAAATATTATCAAAAGAAGTTTTTCATTTTCATAAATATTTGTTTTATCAAAAAAAACGTCTTATTGACACTACTGGACTTGATTTATTAGATATTTATATTATGCATTTATTCACATCAAATTTAAAACTCTACAGTGTGTTACTTGCAACCAAAGTAGATTTTCTACTTTATAATTAAAAATACCAAAAGAAAATGGTAGAAACATTTAAGGCATATATCCTTCTTTGAACAACGCAGTCTTGCTACAGAAATGATACTCTAACGATCCATAAAATTAAATTTTGCTGTAGCATTCCACCTTAACATAATCACAATTAAGCAACAAACACTGATTAGATACCAAAGTTTGACAAATGCGCCTTTTTTATGCTTTTCACTGTTTAGAGTTAAAATTTGTTTAACTTATCATCGGGATTTACTGCATAATCCAGATGACTTCCAAATGTTCTGATGATGTCAGCACACCACATCCACAGTTCTTATCAGTTCATACGTGTGGTCAATGTCCAGGAAAATTACTGTTATGAGTTTCTAAATAAGCCAGCTTGTCAGCCTTTAATTTTTTTTTTTTTTAATTATTTACACTGACTGAAGTTGTAGATAAATAGAAAAAAATATAATTAATTTGAATGTTTGACTATTGGTTTTTTTTTAATTTATCTATATTTTTACATAAATCAATCCTACTTTTTAGATAAGTGTTCTGGTGCACGCCCTTGTTGTTTCTTATACATTATAAAATTGATTAAAAGCACTGGAAAGAGCATCTTGATTTAAAATTAGTATATCAAATTGGTCATGGTCAGTTATACAACCTCGTTCTACCATATTCCCAGTTGTATAATAACATTGTTCACAACAATTGCATTTTTCGGCAGTTGACATGACCTCACGCTGTCCACAGGAAAACAACATGATTCATTTAATGTTGAAATAATTGGACTTAAATTATCACATGCAATAAGGTTTTTACGTTTCTTTTTAAAAATAATGTTCCGGTTTTAATGCATTTGGTATATCAAGTATCCCAAATATATTTTCTAGCTCCATTCTTGGAGAGTTATGTTATACACTTTGTTGATCAGTATATCGAAGTGGTGTGCTGACGTCAGATAGATTCTACCATGGCAACTTTCATGCGCATGCAGGAAGTTAACACTGACAAGATAATTAAATAGACTTTATGGCTTATTATGAGATAATGAGTTATGTGTAGCTGCATGACTGTAGCTCCCGTTCTGGAAAAATTCGGATGGACGACCTGGGAGCTACAGTGCCACCCATTAAAAAAATTGTGTATTTATTTTGCGCTAGTTTTGGACTGATTAACCTTGATAATACGCAAATTCTTTGGAAAAAAATTGTACAATCTAATTCCTCATGCAATTAACTACTGATGTCATGTCTTTACTTGCCTCTGACATTCTTTTAAACGCTATCACCAGCCTAGTAAAGTGAAGTGGTACAGTTTGTTTCCATGTAAAAATGGTGACTTTTGATCTTGATGTGAATTTAACATATTTGATTTCCCGAGGTCGGTAGCGAGTGCTGAAGAACGTCTGAGGCAATCAAAGAGACTATATCAGTAGTAAATTTCATGTAAAATTTAATGGTACTAATTGTTCTCGAAAATTTGCGTATAAATGAGGTTAATGAGTTCAAACTAGCGCACGTTTTTGTGCGCAATAAATTCAATTTTTTTTTAATGGGTGGCACTGTAGCTCCCAGGTCGTCCATCCAAATTTTTTTAGACCGGGAGCTACAGAACTGCAGCTAAGTTACATAATGTCAGTGTTTAAAACAAACTTTAGTTTATCTATTTCACTACAAATGTGTTATATACCTGACCTTTCCCTTTAACTGTTCAAATTAATCTAAAAAATTGTTTTGTTATTCATTATGATTTTATTTTTTTTAATTATTAAATTTAGTTCACCTGAATTTAATCCTAATGTTCCAATGAACTTTTCCGTCTTTACCTCTGTCTATCTGTCTGTCTGTCTGTCTGTCTGTAAACTGCCACTTTTCTCTTTTTCTCTTGAACCATTAGACCAAATCTAACTAAAATATGTACAACGTGCCCTTATGGACGGGGGTTCATGATCAAAATTATATTATTAAGGAACGGGACTTATTTTATCAGGGAAATTATTACGGTACAGTGATAATTATGGCACGCACAATTCACAAAAATTAGCTAATTATAGTTTCACAGTCGATAAACTATATTTTACATCTGTAAACCATAGTTAACGCGATCATCTATGTTTTAAGAAAGTAACACTATAATTAACACTGAATAAAACAATTTGCGACTGCAAAACATAGTTTATTTAATAAATAGAGTTTTAAGAATGTAAACTATGATTAACAATTCTTAACCATAGTTAACGAATGCAAATTATAGTTTACAGGTGTTAATTTATAATTATTAGCAAAATCTGTCGTTAACTTTATTTGCAGACGGATAAACATTATTATCATTTGTTTACTATATAATAGTTTACAACTGTTAAAGGTATATGTGGCGTATTTGGAGTAAAAATTTTGACTTGAGTTTTGGTAAAAATATACATCATGCTTCTTATAATTAGACGTTTTACAAACTCTAGGCCCGTAAAACATGTTCTTTCTTTAGTTATTTGTCTCTAAACTTTGCTACACGTCTGATGAATATTAACGAGATCGGCCATTTGTAACGCCACTGCGCACGAGTGCGGGAAAACCTAGCACTGAAAACACGATGGAAAAACAGTTTGTTTACAAATTAGAATCGCGTTTTTCAGGTCTTAAATTAGATAATTCTCATATCAGATGATACCCGAAGCATTAGTATTCCCTTATTCATTAATGCATCAACGACACGGTAAAATGAGTGAATACCCCCTTTCCTGAGGGATGCATGTACTGAGAGTGTTTATTAATTCTTTATTCAAATATTTCTCTAAACGAAACTCCACTTGTGGTTCATAACTTTAAAATAAAGTAAAGACATGGAACACATGGAGCACGTACGAACCAGACTAGCAAAACCCCTACAACTTCATGATAAAAACTTATAAAACTTACGTTTAATTCGGCTTTAATTCCTATTCCATCAATCTACATGGTCTCCGATGACAATATTCCCTTGCTCCTATCCTTTCAAGTTTGTCTTTTTTTTTCTTTCTTGGCCAAATCTGTCAAACTTAACGGTATTACGGGTATACCTATCTTTCTCGTCGTCGCCATTGTTGTTGTAATAGACTACGTGGCCGATTCAAGGCGAGGTTTATTCAAATGCTGTATTTATTGTGGACGCGAAAATAATTATAAAAATTATTTATCAATTTCTATATCTGTTTAATCCGATTGATATAAACTGCGTAATTTATAGTGAAGATATATCTTTATATAACATATTTAAATAAATCAATCAATCAAATATTTCTTACCATGAAAAAATACGCCACATATACCTTTAAATCTGGTTTTACAGAAAAAGACAATAGTAAACGGATCGTTAATTATAGTAAACAATTCGTGAACTATAATTTAGCGTCCGTAAACTATAGTTAACAGTTGATAAATTTAGTTTATCATCTGTGAAATCTTTATTTAACATCTGTAATCTATATTTAATGCGAGGATCTATGTTTCAGAATTGTAAATCTAACTAACACTGAAAACAACAATTTGAGATTGCAAAACATGATTTATCTGATAAATATAGTTTCACGATTGTGAAACTATGATCAGAAACTCTTCCCTATAGCTAACGAATGTAAATTATAGTTTATTGATATCAGCAAAATCTATTGTAAATGTTTTTTGCAGATAGATAAATTTGGATTATCGTTCGTAAACTATAGTTAACAACCGTTAAATATAGTTTTACAAATAAAAACTATTGTTAACGAATCGTTAACTACAGTTAGCGGTTCGTAAAATATAGTTGCCAGTCGATAAAACTACTCTATCAAATGTTAAACTATGTTTCGTTCATTTTTGTGAGTTTGGCGTGCCATAGATAGAGGATGACTGAATGTTTCTATAAATCTTCTCAAAAATCAACTCCTTAGGAATGTCAATATCTACATCAAAGATTCTTTACATGTATATAGTTATGTTAAAAATTGTTAAAATAATAAGCCCCGTCGCTGCCGTCACCAAATTATATAATCACTCAACTCAGTCCTCAACTCAAATTCTCAAAAGAGATTTACAAATATTTTAGGTCAAAACTCAGACTTGAGGCTGAGTATTCACTTGTAGAACCTTGATGGCGGCGGGGCGCCGAAAAGGGGTTCAAATTTTAAAACAGTAATATATAGGGAAACTGTTTAAAATGTTCTTCACAAGAACCACTATGCTGGAATGAGTGAGATTACTATGTAAGCATCTTTAGATCTTGTCAATTCTTAGTTGTTAAAATAATTGTGAACCCGGAATAATACTGTTGCCCTAAAAGGGGTTTAAAGTCTAACATAAACAAATATAGGGAAAATCTTTAAAACATTTCTTAAGAACCAATATGCTACAAATTGCAACACTACTATGCAAGAACACTCATACAATGTAGATTTTAAATTGTTCAAATCGTGACCCCCAGAGTTATACTGAGGCCTCAAGTGGGTTCATAGAAATATATATAAAAAAATGTTTTAAAATATCCTATGCTACAATTTGTGATTTAACTACGCAAGTATCCTCCGCAAGTGTTTATCCTAAACTGTTAAAATTGTGATCACCCTCTCCCCCAGAATAACACTGGTGCCCAAATAGGGGATTCAAAGTCTGATATACAAATATATCGAAAAAAAAAGCTCTTCTTAAGAACCACAATGCTACAATTCGTAAAAATACTATTCAAGCAATTTCAAATTGTGTAGATTTTGAATTGTTTAAAATGTGACTCCTAGACCAATTCTGGGGCCCAAAGATGGGGTTGAAGTTCAATATAGAAGATAACAGTATAAGAATGTTACAAATTTTCTTCTCAAGTAATGTATTGCTACGTCTAGTTCTTATACAATGTAAGCATCCTACATACAATATGTATGTATAACTTTATATACTCATATCTTTAGGTCACAGTGACTTTTACTTATTGTATTGTCTATTGGTTTTTTATGTTTTGTTTAATGTACTTGTTATAAATATATGAGTGTTTTACAATATTTGAAGAAGTCTCATTTTTAATTTTTAATTTTGAACTAGGATGATACATGTACAAGAAGTGTTGTTCCTTTAAGCGATGTGGCCCAAGGGCCTCTTTGGTTTTTCTGCTTTTTTGTTATAATTTTTTGGGGGGGTATATCTTTTCTTCATGAATGCATTATTTACAGTTATTACACCTATCCCGATTTTATTTGGGGGAGGCGGAATATAACTCCATAGATCTTCGTAATGCAAGTGGTTTAGATTAACAATACAAACAACTAAAAATGTGGTTGCGAATGACATCAAGTCGGTATATTAAATAGTATTTCTCCTATATGAAAAAAAAATCTTGAATTTCTTTACCATGTCAACTGACCATAATCAGTTTAATTTTGAACAGCAAATGAGACTTCAGAAGCGAATCTTACAGACATCTCTTAAATAAACATGAATGACGCACTGATTATGATATTACCATTGTCACTCATTATAGTGAAAGAATTAGGTATGACCAATTATCTAGCTTAAGAATTATTTTGATTAAGGTAATATCATTTCTAAGTGTTATTCTCTTAAACCATTTTCAATAATTAAAAATGGCTACTTAAAAACACAAATGGAAATTGCTGTACTTTATATTGTTTTGCTTTATATAGTGTTAATTTGCTCATCAATATAATTTGCTCATAAATAAACATAATAATCATATCTGCATAAATGTCTTTTTAAAAGCGATTCTTTAAATTCGAATGCAACCGATAAAAAAATAATTTTGCAAAATTACGAAGATCTCATGGAACTTTTGTCTTCTCTATACATACGTCTGGTAAAAAAGAAGTCGGCGACCACATTATTGAAGTTATGAATATATCAGATCATTGATAAAAATATCTGCCTCATCATAATTTTGAAACATACGAGTATTTAAGACTTTCAAAGTTGATGCATACTTACCACATTTATCTGTCTTTTCGTCGACAAACCCTAGGTAAATATTAAAATGTTAAGATGAACGATCTTACCGATAATTTTATTTTAAATTATCCTTACGCATATATATTCTGGAAATATAATTTTATGCCAGAAATGATGAATATCGTTGCAGGAAAAAGTATCTTAAGTTTATATCATTAATTTCGAACTTTTTTTATCGTACCGTGATTGTTTTTTTTTTATTATTATTATATATATATAGCTTGTAAATACATGTAGTTAAATTTAAAGCATGGAACCTTACCCGTTATATTCAAAGAGGTCTCTGTAGAATTCGAGTAGTAATTGGAGAAATCTTCTTTGGTAGCAGTGAGGTCACAGGAATAGGTTGCCTCATCTGTTCTCTCAACATTACAAGCTAAAATTGTCAGACGCAGGTATGATAACTGGACATTTTTTATGGAGGCATTTATCTGGCTTCGGGTTTCTAGAATCTTATCTTGCCAAATAGTACCAAACTCTGAAATTGACACGGTGTTTGTATTGGATTTCTTTAGCTGGATACCATCCGTGCTTTCGAGTGATGTTCCATTAACAATACAAAGAATGTCGATGTCTGTCTTTCCATATATGATAACTCTGTCGGTAACTTGGATCGATATAGTGGCATAAGCTGCAATAAAAAAAAATGAAAATTGTCATACTTGGTATATTATATTAGTTTTCTTTTAACTTCAGAATGCACTACCTTTACATCAATAAAAACATGTTTTGAGATAAAACTTTTTTTTATTTTTGATGTTATTTAAAAAATCAAAATTTAATAATTTACATGTGATATTTCGTTCTAATAATTTTAATGAATCATTAAGAAGATTTCCATCCATATCTGGAAGGCGCCATTTCATTAAATAACGAACCATTTGGTATGATGAAGGAAAACTACAATGTAGGTATTTCCGGTGAAGCCACTTTTATATTACACTTTTATATATAATTGTAAATGTAACATACTGCATCTAATTCCAAATTACATGTACGTGTTGTATACCTCTTTCGAAAATTGCAATCGTTTTCTCTCACAAACAAGTGTTAACTTGAATTCCAAGAGAATTTGTTTACCAAATTGTATATATGATATCCTTTTATTATTCTTTCTGAATAATCAGCGTTCGAAATAGAAAAAAAAGTTTTACACCACACCACTTCATGTACCTGTGTAGCATTCGTGGTGTGAAACAAACTTTCGAGCTGATTATAACATTTGTACGCTGTTACCCCGATCTAAACCAAACTCTCCTCAAAATATTTAACTACATTACGCAGAAACAGGCTTAGTGTTATCGTCCCTTGCAATTACATGTATGATTTACATAATTAGGATTCAAATGTATAATATAATAAATGTAGCACCATACATGCATGTACATTACCGGTATTTCGGTATGAATTTACTTATTATTGAAATTTGAATAGCATGGTAACTATTACGGCTTCTTAAACCTTCATATTCTCAAAAAAAATATTTTGTCTATACAAAGTTACTCGAATCACACAGTACTAGTTTATAAAATTCGTACTTGTTCATTAGTATTTATTTTGTAAACATTATGTTGAATTGCCTAAAACTATGAACTATTATACATTAATTTTACAAACCCATCAAAAATGAAAAAATTGATATTGTAAATTTGCATGCTCAAGATTAAAATATGTTCACATATCTTTTTATAAAATAAAAAAGAAAATATTCATTCCTAGATAAAATAATAAATCATACTTAATAAGAAATTCTAAATAAGATACTTATATTTTTGTTTCTTTAAAATGAAATTCATATGTGAAATATCTCATATAAAAATGATGCTATTAAATTGTTTAGAGCTTTGATAAATATTTGATTAAAAACTTTCAAAATATCAAACTACATGTAAATCTGCCATGTTTTTCACTTTATCTATTTGTCATCAAATTGCTGAATGATCGTGGCATAGGCGTTGGAACCGGAGGGCTATGGGGGCTAACCACCCCCCCCCCCCCACCTTTTTTTGCTAAGTTAAACCTAACCATTAGGCACATAGCAAAATAGAGGGTTCAGCCCCCCACTTTTTTTCGCAGGAAACATAATTGTTCCGTAATGTACGTTTGAAAGATTGTGAAGTTGGAGTCAAGGGCATACTAGCCCCCCCCCCCCCCCCCACACCCCGGAATAGGAATTTTGTTATATTTAAAAAAAAGAAAATTTGGTAGGTAAGTTTTTTTTTCTACTGGAACTATAGCTATAATCTCCCCTCCCCCCCCCCCCCACCTCGGATTAGGATTTCCATGATTTGGGGAAAAGAAATGTTATGGCCGGAAAGATTTTTTGTTTTGGAAATATAGGTTTACTCCCCCCCCCCCCCCCCTCTATGGATTAGGATTTTCATGATTTTGGGAATTACGTTTTGTTTTCTCAATATTTATGAGGATCAGTCTAGCCCCCCCCCCCCCCAAACTTTCAATTTGCTTCCGACGCCAGTGCGTGGTAATTTTTATACTGTGTTATTATCCTTGCGATAATGAGCTATAAAAATAACTTGATTTCTTTTCTTTAGTCAGAGTTGTATATGGTTTCTCTCTCTCTCTCTCTCTCTCTCTCTCTCTCTCTCTCTCTCTCTCTCTCTCTCTCTCTTACGCATGCATTGTTAATTATTAAGAAATACCACATATTGTATCATTATAATCTCTGTGTACCATTGTGCAATGGTGTTGAGATTGAAATAAATGAATGAATGAATGAATTACTATATAATATACAACTGTAGTTTGTTGCTTCCATCAAATTTAAGGTAGATCCGAGGGGTTATTTGAGCATCCAACATTCAGGTTTAAGATCAGGAATCAACAAGAAAGATTATCTCCCGTTGACTGTTAAAGCATCTTTTTTCTAACTCACACGTGTTTCCGTTGAACACATACTTCGCTAATCGGGTCACAGTATATAGGGCAACACATTCGATATACAACGGATAACTTAATGATATCATGTTAAAAACACGCTCCATGAATATTTAGTTCATTTTTAACAACTTGTTGAAAATTATTCATACAAAATATAAATCCTTAATAGTTAACTATTAAATAAAAATCATCGAAAACTAATATATACCTTATTCCTTTATCTAAAAAAATTTCTTGTATCCGGATTTTTTAGTTAACTTAGTGTCAGATTGTGAATTATAAAAATGTATACGATGACTTTAATCCCAGATACCCCGAGCATAAACAACAAATGAATCAACTTAAATTTAACAGAGACATAAATATCTATGTATCTGATTTTATTGATGAAACAGCAAGTACGTGGCGAGTGTTTGTCACAACTTATACATACAAAGACTGCATGAAATTACCCCTGGCGGAATCCAGGGAAACACTACCAGCCTACAGGAATGACCTCCCGTGCACCTGGCACAATAGCGCCCCCACAAGTGACTGTGGTGGGAACACTCATCTTTGTGCCCCCATCAAGAGTGCCTGCCATATACGAAGGAGGAAATCATGTTCTGGTTCAGGCCCTCTAACCTATCTCCCCTGGTTAAACACAAAAAGCTTGAGATAACAACCCCCAAAACTTGCCTTTGGTACCCGAGGCTGGTCCCTCGACATCAGGTTACACTGAAGTAACCCCAAATACCCCTCAAAGGTGTATACGATGACTTACACTTACATACCTCCATACTCGCCGTAACACATGCATCATTATCAGATGTCTAAAACTTTATGTCTTTAGTCTTGTCTTTTGTTAACAAATCGGACATTGGGAGGTTAAAAGTATCTAATATACATATGCATATTTATGACTACAGGTATGTTGAGTAATCCATTTTAATAGATTTTTATGTATTTTTATGTATTTAGACAAAACTGCTCTCAGGATCAGACAATATATATGTAACTCTTCCTTTACCTTTGACTTGTTAAAGAAAAATAATTTGTTCTAACATTAAGGGTCACACATTGTTTTGCTTTGATAAGATTCTGATAATGACATTTCCCCATAGGGGAAATATTGTAACCAAATATACTAGCAACACATGCATGAAACTCTACTCTAATCAGGAGGTGATGATAAAAGACCATTATTGAGTCATGCTCTCGGAGGATGCAATGTTGCAGTCGTTCACAAATGCCATTAATTAGATTAAACCGTGTGAAATGTTAAATGACAGGATAGGCAATTCATCTGACCCCAATTGCAATGTAGCAGATTAGGGACAGAAAAGGTTGTTATCAAATTTCTGCTGGGGAGGGAAATTTGGGCTTGATCGATGTTGACAGGTAATGTAAACAAACTTCAAATTTTAAATGCATTACACAGTGATAACAATTTAATGCTATGTACCAGTTTACAAATGTTTTGGATATCAATCAGACCAGTCTCTTAAAATGATGTTTAACTTTTAAATGAGAGATGGGGTGGGGGTAGAGACTCTTAGTTTTATAGTTAATCGCAAAATGGTATTGACACAATCTATTCCTTAACAATAGTAAGAGCAATGCTGTACATGCATTTCATAGGTATATTTTGTGTGTTTAGACATGGATTAAATTAGTTAAACTTGAACAATCGGTCACTTGTCATATAACTTTTTTCTAATGATTATTCCTTCAACATTAAAAAAACATTCATTTGAATTTTCAATTTCTGAATGAAATCAATAAAAATTTAATCTAAATCTAAAAAAATAAGAAGAAAAGTTTTAAAATTTGAGCCAAAATTTTTTGAAGAGGCCAAACGTGGGCCGGGTCAATATTTAAGGCAAGGCCAAATTTGAAGCCAGGCCAATTTTGAGGCCAAAAGTGAGGCCAGGCCAACTTTGAGGACTGGCCTGGCCCCATTAGCCTGGCCAGGCCAGGTTTTAGAGTATGCCGCCTTCGAGCATCATGCTTAATTCAAATCGATTGTTTTACATTCTGTGATCATCAGCTCAAGATTTATATTACATACCATAGCTTGTCATCAGGACACACACTAGCAGTAACAACTGTATGACTCGACACAGAACAGAGTTTGAAATGATGTTTGTTTTCTTCCTCACAAACATCATGTTTCCACTTCCTCCTTTACGTTGGTGCATCAAGCGATTGCGCACGCCGACAAAAATTATCCGTAATCTACCAGCTGTTTGTTTACAATACAGTCGAACATGTCTCATCCGGCTTAGGGGGTTCTGAGAAAAAAAAAACTAGTTAAATGAGGCAACATCAGGTTTGGAGAACGATGTTGCAAATTAATTTTAGTATTTAATGCAGTAGGTTTTAATTGTCTATTCTTGAAAAATATTCAATTCTATGAAGTATATTAGACCTCCTCGATCGTGATTACGAGGCTTCTTTTATTTTCATTTTTGATTTGGAAAACAGTTAAATTGCATAACGGAATACATACAATGAGCAGTCAAATCACCCGACTCGAGACAAGTTCTTAATTCCTAAATAAGCATTGATCACGCGAAAAATCAACAGGTGGCTGACTACGTAATTCAAGAACTGTTTTGGTGCAGGAAAAAATGGATAAATAATTATATACACGAGAATTTAATAAAGAATAGAGAATTTGACAGAATAAACTATAACCCTGTATATTTAAGAGTAACCATGGGCATTACAAACGCGGTATTCAGGATCACGGCTTGAAAAAAATGGAATGAAATATAATCTAGTTACCTAATTTTGGCTTTAAAAATGCATGGTTTTTTTTGTTTAAATCAGTTGCAACGACAGGAAAATTGATCGATAATAATGGAGCAGTTATTTTCCCGCATAAAGGATAGTTGCAGTGTAAAAAAGAATAATGGCCTCCGTAGAATTATGACTGGGGGGGGGGGGGGGGGGGGGGGTCAAATTTCGACGTTGAATAATGATTCCTCAGATGTAGAATTTTTTTTCTTCACCAGGGTATGTTTTTTTTTTTCATGTCAAACATGAGGAAAAATAACCCCCGTAGAAAAATGACCCATGACCTAAACAAGAATAGATATGTGTTACCCCATAGCCAAGATATTTGACTTTGAAAGTACTTAAATTTTCAGTCTGCTCAACTGATTTTGAAGTTAAAAACACCCAACTTTTAAAGAAATCACTGTATATAGTTTTTTTGTATCCGTAGCATACACGCCAGGTTATACATCGACACAAATTGGTTGTTAACAGTTAGATAGCTTTTCTCGTCGACTGACGCGGCACTGCGCAGGTGTTGCATAACTATTTCGTAATTAAAAAAAAAACACATTCATACAAATGCACAAAATGAATGATAAACATTTTCTCTCAGAGCAAACTGTGTTATACTAAACAAACAATGATCATGAGAATGTTATATAATTGTTGTAATGATACATGTATAATATTCATTGCTGAGCAAAAGTGACATAATTATATTTTCGTAAAAAGACGAAGGAGGCAGGTAGCGTAGTAATATAAATACTGCTTATTTACATTTCTTGAGAAAGGTGATTTTTTTTCAAAAATCATTTTACGTAAATTTTAGTTTTTTTCTTCTACGTATTACATAAAGAGTGATGTTCTCAACATTTGTTATACATGTAATGTGTATTTGCTGATCAGGAATATTAAGAACTATATTTTTTTTAACAATTGTATGGAGAGTACCCGACTATAGTAATATGTCTTAAATAGATAACAAACAATGATGGAATATATTTAAAAATATATTATTTCTAAAAGGGTTCATAAGGTTAAAAAAAAATAGTAAAGCATTAACATGTAGTTCACATTAAAGATTTCATTCTTTACGTAAACAAAGTTTCCATAGCAATTTTATATAAAAGTAAAATGGCCACGCCCATTGAGCCCTTTCAATATTTTGATTCAAGGTTCCTCGACACACAAATATTTTATTTGATGGATAGACAAAGAATTTTTCTTGAAATACGATTCACAAAACGGAGATTAATGTCTGCTTTTATGTACAGTCATTTTATTCATATTTTTAAAAAAATTATGCTAAGCTACATGTATGGTATGCGATTTCAATGATATTCTATGATATTTATTTTTCTTAGAATATGATTTCACAAAACAGAGACTAATATTTGCTTATATGTACAGTTAGTTCATGCATATCTTTTACAATTTTATGCCATGCTAAGGTAGGAGATTTCATTGATATGCTATGAGATTTTAATTCAATGTTATGGGATTTGTATGATATGAAAAATTGAAATTTAGAGCTTAATGATATTGTATGCTATTAATGGTATGTTACATGTATGTTATGAGTTTGAACTAAAACGCCTCGCTTTACAGAAGAGTTCCAAACATTTTTAAGTAAAATGATAATAAGTCAAAGTTTACCACTAACATGTAATGCGAACATTTATTCTAAAAAAAAACACAATTAAAATCGAGTTAAAATCATGGTTTATGCCATGTTATGCTATGGTATGGTCTGATATTATGTGGCAAATGAGAATCTATGAGATTGTACAGTCGTTTTACCGCTAACGAATATTTGCCAGTATCGAATAATTTTTAGAAAATTTATTTGTGAAAAAACGAAGTTAAGGTTTTAAAAAATCCAAGCTAGGTAATTATAATACAGAAATAAATATTCTGTCAGTGTGTGGAGTTGTTTGACATTTGCACGATTATTTACCGTATTATTTACAAATTAAAAAGGTGACCCAGATATGAACTGCCGGAAGTGCAAGGCAGAAAAAACGAAAGTGTGAAAACAATTGAACCAAACTATGAAAATAAGTTTGTTCTTGAACCCTTTTTTGTGGATAACTTGTAATTATAATCCATTCAATGAGTTGATGCATTGAATCAAATAATAATTGAGCTTTGAATGAAATTACGATTTCAGATAGAACCACGTGTGTCCACGTTTGTTCAGTGCGACAGAAATATTATTTGGCTGGATATATTGATAGATATACGGGCAAAACAAAGGCAAATGGCAACTACTTATCATCAATTACTATAATAAAGTGTTTTCATGAAAATTCAATTTTATCCTTTATATTTTCGTAAGTTTGATACTACAGTTTAGAAGGACAAAGAAACGTAATTTAAACAAAAAATGAAAACATTTGGAATTCCGATAATAATAGTCGCACGCACGACGAAACCTCATACTGATTCGTTACCGGTAAAATATGAGATTCCAATGCTACGGTATGAGATTTAAATGCAATACAATGCAGTGATATGCTTTGATGTATGTTGTAAAAGATATGCTTAAAATGACATTAATATTGGTGATTTGGCTGGGACTATGAGGAAAATTTAAATTTATAATGGGGTCATTATTCTACAGGGGTTATTTTTCTTCACGTAGAGTGTGTTCATGTTAATGAAAATGACACTTATTCTTTAGACAAAAGGGCCATTTTTCTACGTCGAAAAATGACCCCTGGTCATTATTTTACTGAGGTCATTATTCAATTAAACACTGAATTACGGGAGATAACTCTCACTAATTATTTATAAGCAGATGTATTTCTTTTCATCGCGGCCGGTTTGAACAAGTTGTTTTTTATTTGGCTGCGTTCACACAGCGATCCCAAAGAGCTGTTTCTGCGTTTTTCGCGCTCTCTTGACGTTTCTTCTGCGTTTACTAGCGTTTGTATTGCGCTCCCATGGCGTTTCTAGTGCGTTGTCATCCAGACCACGAAAACTGGAACAATGGCTGTTGTACAATAGCAAGCGATGTAGTAATTATCAAAATCGATGTGGATGACTATGTAAAACGTAGCATTTGCTAATATCCCATGACCTATAAAAGTACGTAGATGGAATTCACGCCAGTTGGTTCTGATGCTTCACATCTTTGCTATGTTTTCTAACAACTATTCTACTATAGTTATTGCCGAGATCAATGAGATGCCGCGGAGATTATTCTCCAATATACCACAAACGTCATCAGTAAATTATCAGATCAGAAATACCTATTTGTCTCGCACTGATCATGGAAGTACAACTTCAAACCGTAAAAAGTTTAAAACCATGTCAATTCCACGTGTTAGTTCCAGTCAAAACGATATGTATTGCCTCAAATGATCAACGTGACTGTTACTAAGACCTCCGTAGCACATTTTCACTGCGTGTTTTACATAAAATATATAACTTGTAGTTGTAATAATCGTATTTTGCCCTTAAAATATTACGAATATGATTCAAAGATATTTTATAAATATGTGAAAAGTATTCGAAATGTTGTGCGTTAGCCTCGGCTTTTATATTTCAAAACAATATTTCGAGAGCGGGGAGCTCCACCTCCGCCCCGGCTGGGGCTCGAACTCACGACATCTGGTACCCATTCTCCTAGCATTGAGCTGCCACCGCGCTAACCACTGGGCCATCTAGGCAAGACAATGAATTTTGCTTTCGATGACGAAGAGAAACTAGCGCGCTGGTTGCTCACTACACGGTCGTTTGAGATACAGGTAAAATGCAGTTAAACGACAATTTGAGAGGATCGGGACGATACACATTGCATAGATATATACATATAATAAGCACAAACATTGCAAATGTTTGTGCTAATTATATAAGCACTATTGTTGTTGTTATTGTTTATATTTATTATAAAAACTCTGTCCCGAGTTTTTGCTTCACCCACTTTTTGCTTGATATTTAAATAAAAGTAAATACCTTTGTGCTCAAACTACGGTCATACACTAATAATACCCTCTACCGCTTCAGGTTTCAACACACTTCCAAAAAATTGAAAGTCTACGGAGATTTTGCATTGCATCAGCCATAAATAAGCCCGGATGATAATGTTAAAAAATTGCGCGATGTATTCCGAGTGTATTCCGAATGGAGAAAAGATGTAAACATTTCCCATTACAAATCTCCGTAATAAAATCGTTTTCGTTCCTGTGAAATTTTATGCATTGGCGGATCCAGAGGGGGGGGGGGGGGGGGGGGTTCCGGGGGTCGGAACCCCCCTTTCTCTGGGACAAATGAATTTTTTTTTAACTTTTAATGCCTATTTAAAGACAATTTCCCCATTTATAATATAAATACTCTAATACTATATATATAGTAATCTCAAATAAATACTTTAAAGAATTTAGTACAACGTACCGTAATTTTGTTCCTATATGAAAAAAACCTTATCGATTTTTTTTATCAAAATAAAGTACTCTCCTTCAGCATCTTCAGCATCCTGTGTTTACTACACCGAATAAACACGTGGGTTATGCTATTTTTCTGGAATGCTAGCTACCCTCATACCCACATGAGACACAAAAAAGCCTTCTTTTTTTTGTTTTTTTTTTTCCAACAATCGGAAATTCTGTTACAAAACTACCGCGTAAAAGGGTTATATGTAAACCATTATGAAAATGCAGAACTTTTCAAAACTTTCCTAAATACATGTTTGATCGCATCTGTGCTACTACCAGATCATGTAGCGCACCCATTACAGAAATTCCCTGAGACGACAATTGCTTGTACCATTGTATTACACATGTACTATTTATTCAGCAGATAAATTATCCCCATTCTTTCGAATCGTTTGTCATATCCGATCATTTAGACCTTTATTTAAGAAGGCAATCGATAGAAATCAAAATCGATAAATAGTTCAGAATTTAAACATCAAAGACATAAAAAGTTACCCAAAAAATCCATTTTTTTAATAGTTTGTCGTAATTAGTCTGAGTTATTTTTTGTTTCTCAGTGTTTCTTTTCTATTAAGCATAGACGCACATTCTTATTGCTGGATACTTGGTTTATTTAAGGCTAGATATTATGCAAATCTTCTTTACCTAAACCAAAACAGCAAAACGCTCAATAATGCAGTGCACTCTGCTGTTGAAATAGATGTGAAATAGATAGTGATGAGATAAATGTTTATTAAATTTACGCACAAAAAACTTTCAAAAAGTCCTAGTTTATTGACAAGTAATGAATTTTGCACGTATTGATTTTCATCAATTGGAACCCCCCCCCCCCCCCTTTTTCCAAATTGCTGGATCCGCCTCTGTTATGAGTGAAAAGGGATACTTGTTCAATGAAGATATCTTGGATATATTCCCTTTCATCGATTTCAATTGTATTTCATTCACAGGTGTGTGTATTTTTATTAAAAGTCATCAAAAATTGATGGAAGCAATAACTTTGGACAGACTATAAGTGGTTTAAATTATCGCATTTGTCAAGCTGTTTTGGAAATAAACTACATAATTCATTTTTAATGCACGTTTGAAGTTAGAAAAGTAGTATTTATTGGAGGCTGACATGATGTAGAACTTTTTTGCATAAAAAAATACATGTAATGAATTATTTTGACGTAACACCATCAATTTCGGTTTGTTTTAAATACATTGTCTAAAGTCGGATTTACCATGCCGAAATAATGACGGCAATCATTTTCAACGGTTGACATCTGTTGACAATTTCCTAAACAAAGCGGAGATTCCTCCGACACGAATTCTGCTTTTAGATTTCATCAAACATGCTCGCAAAGTCAAAGGTAAAAAAAACTTAAATCGATATTGTTTCACGTTTTCCAGAACTGATCATTTTTAGCGAATATCACGATTTGCTAATACTGATGCATTGTTCATATAAGGATGGTGTGGCGTCATGGATTGAAGTTCCGTGGCAGCTCTCATAGCGGCGGTAAATATAATTTATATTATTTTATTATTTCAATGTTCCTTAAATGAAAATAAATACGATTTACAATTATGGTAGATGATAATTGAAATTTAGTACAACATATTTTTAGTTTCCTTCCCCTTAAACTGTCCAAAACTACGACAGCCTTGAAAATTAAAATTATTGATCGTCAATCGAAAAGAATGTTGATATTTATATATCCACGTATTGCTAACAAACCTGGCAACGTTGATTAAATGAAAGGTTAAGATAGTATCATAACTTAACATCGTTATCATTTTTTTCATGATTATGTACGTGTATATTCCATGTGGACTTACTATTTTTGATATAGATTATTAAGATACACTTTCATGGTTTTTTTTCTGAACATGATGCGTTATAATTACATATGATGTAAAACTCGTTATGTTATTGCTCATTACTTAACACGCAATTCATACAACGTCAGATATGGTGTTCTTTTGTCTTTGCTGCATGTCATTCGATCAGTTTCATACTCATAATTTTATAGTTAAATCCAGAAGGTATCCTTTAAACTGTTAGGAAACAAATTAATAACTTTTTAGAATTTAAGAAATATATATTCAAAATGCATTTGTACTTTTGTGAAAAGTTGATAATTTATCAAAATTTACATTTCACTGAATGACAAAAAAATTTCTATGTCTATCCCTGATAGACAGAGTAACAACCTAACGATTTTTATCGATTTCTCATCTCATTATAGAATTCTTAACTGGGGATTTTCTAGCAATTAAGGTAAGGTAAGGAGTATTTCTAGTAGGGCCACAAATCTCTCAAACAAGAGATGGTACCATCTCTATTTTGAACAGTAGTCGTTTGAACACTAGTAGATGGTTCTTTAAGATATCAAGGTTTTTTTAAAACAGCCCCAGGGTAGGGATCACCGAGGTTCCCGAGACTGATATTTATAATTCCCTAATAATAAATAGAGCATTTTCTTTAGGGCCTGGAATATAAAAAATAGAGATAAACAAATTACGATTCTTCGCAGAAATAATGGTTTTCAACTTGAAGTGGCCCCTAAAATGTCAGGTCCCAGGTTAAGTGGGACGAGGGCTTTGATGTTTACGATCCCGATAATGAACACAATGCTTAAAATCGTGATGATGCATAATGAGCGAAAAAAACACGTGTACTCGTGTGCATGCAATCACAAGAGGAAGGTAAAATTGCTCTTAGGGAGTGTATATAATAGGGTCCTTTACAATTTAGTGGTTTATTTACATTGTATAGACTAGTCAGAGGATAAGGGTTTTCTTCGTTTACGTACAAAATGTGTCATTTAATTAGCAAACTAAGACACCAGTGGGTTATTCCTCTTCCTATCGATGCAAGCAATAATTACACCATTAATTCAATGCTTTAATAAATACACGTATAATAATATGTTACGTGTTGTTGCAGAGCAAATCAAAATACACAGATACCATACACTTTCTAGCTTATATATAACCAGTGAACATTAAACAGTTTTTTATAGAAACATATTCACAATTCACACTTTATGTGCGAGTAGAGGAAAAAATAAGCAACCTATAATGGTTCTATACAATCATTTCTTCTATGAGAATTATTATTTTCCTATGGGGTATTGATTTTTAAAGGTAAATGTCTCAGCTGTCAGGTAAAACACACTAATAACAAAAGTGGTTACATACTCACTAAACAATGTTCTATCATTTTGTATATATGGATTTTTCCGAAACTGCATCTTAAGCGGGTGCGAAAATTCCACCTTGGCACTGGCATAATTATCTGGCCCAGTGTTATGTATGAAGTATAAATTTACATTGTTTATGTAGATAAATATATAGGAATATTAATAACCATTCTGATAAACTTACATAACTTGCTTAATAAGCTTAATATATAATAAGTCAATATAATTTGATAAAAAAGCTCGTTAAATTTGACAATATTTGGTCTAAAATGATAAAAGTTTGGTATATACTTCTCTTTTTCGTTGTTCATCTCGGTGCAACACAGTGAAATTCATATCCAATGTCTCTTTTACATAAATTACATAACCTGTTTCTTCTTTCTATGTCATTCCATCTACCAGTTTCAATAGATAATTTACGGTTTGAATTTCGAAATCTAGCTAAAACTTGTTTCATATAATACTTAAATTACAATTAACATACAGTTGGCATCTAAAGTCTAAATACTGGTAAGTAAAAACAAATTACATATAACACCTTTGGAGAATTATGGCAGATTGATTCCCAGTTTTGTTAAAACTGATCTTTCAGCATTTTTTTCAAGCTGTTGATTAGCCAATCATCATTAAGTACTTGGTTATTCATCCAAATATTACAATACCCACTCTCATCTAAAATTGAGTTCTTTAGCCATTTATATTCTTTACCATTTACCTATCTAGCATGAAGTAAACTATACATTATGTAACAATGTGTTGACTGATTTCCATAGATTATTTTTAACAATATGCAAATATTTTTGTCTCAATATGTACATGTACAATTAAAGGTACTCTCCCTAATTCTCCATTTATTATATAATATGAAGTAGAAGACTTAAGGTGAGAAAGCAGTTTAACAAGGTGTATTCTTTCTATTATATCAACATTCACAGGACGAAAAACAATCTTTAAGCAGGTCCTTAAAGCTGGTTTAAAGGTAACTTAAAGGTGGCTTAAAGAAGTTTGGACATTAAGGACCTATAAGTTGTCCTTAAAGGTACATTGTAGCTTAAATATAGTCTTTAAGCTGCCTTTAAGTCATCTTTACACTTTCTTTAGGCCACCTTTAAGCAACACTTATAGCTTAAAGGTGGCTTAAAGATCGTCTTTAAGCTACCTTTAAGCACCTTTAAGTTAAGTTAAGGAGAACTTAAAGATGGTCATTCATCCTGTGATTAATATATCCCCATACTTCTCAGCCATATATAACAGTATAGGAACTACGATCTTATCAAACAAATGTACTGATCGTCTAAAGAAGGGTGCAATTGATAACCCTTTTTCAGAATCCCATACATAGCTCTTTCACCTGCATACCTTTTTGTCTGAAATATAGGATATGCTATATCTCCGGTAGAAACGTAAAATAAAAACACCACGCTATGAAATTAGGACATAACGGTGGACCTAATATGTTTAATATCATACTGAATAATAGCGATGTGATAATGGTAATACGGTTCAAATATAATCTCCTTGTTAAAGGCTTCAAATGGTATTCACAATTCAAAGAGTTGTGTGGCCTATTCAGCAGTGTATATAGTTAATTATTTTTAAAACAATATTGAGAGTTAACATGCAAAAAGTCTGATGTTGGTATGATTTTCAGAATTTAAAAAGCCAGCTATTACAATGTATCTGACATTGCAGAACTTCATAAACAGAAAAATTGGGTTTGATCTGTGAATTTAGTCTTCTCTGTTCCTTTCAATTAATGTATCTGGGGTCAATATGTGTCGTTTAATACTGCATGTACAATTAGGCATATAATGTGTTTAATTGTGTACACCTGCTGTCAATATCTAACTTAATCATGTGTACATTGGATTTGGTGTTTTCATGTCTCCCTTTTGTTATCATATTTAGGTCAATGGGATATCTTTTAGAATATTTTATTGCTTTTTATGATTGTTTAGTAAGGACCAAACTTAACCCAGTGGACACGCAACGTTGTTTCAACGTTGAGAAATGGTTAAAATCAAGTTTCAACGTTGATCAACCATTATACAACGTTGAATCAACGTTGAGGTATCAACGTTGAAACCCAAACCATAACTCAAAGTTGATTCCACGTTTAAGACCCAACTTATTTTCAACGTTGAAAGACATCATTCACTTTTCAACGTTGAAAAAAGTTTTAATATATAAATGAAACTGAACACATATTTTCAAATTTAGTCTTCCTTATCATGTGTTTGATTTAGGTGTTACTTATATTTTGTAAACTGGAAGCATTAAATTATGTGTTTTAAAAAATATTAATGTTAATTTGAATATATTTTTATGTCATATATTTTAGAATACAATTATTATATTATTGTATTATCCAATTAAAATGTCAATTTTTCTTTTAAATGAAACGTAAAAAAAATATTTCACATTACATTTTTTAAAAATAGATTGTTTTCATACAAGAAATTTGTGGCTAATTGCATACTAGGTCAGTGATAAGGGGATGCGGGGACACATCTCTACTGCAAGCATTGCTGATCTAGGGAGTTATGCAATTTACCAGGCTGCTTTATGTCAGCTTGACCGCTAAAGA
This sequence comes from Magallana gigas, assembly GCF_902806645.1. NCBI lineage: Eukaryota > Metazoa > Mollusca > Bivalvia > Ostreida > Ostreidae > Magallana > Magallana gigas. The sequence goes on along the minus strand of NC_047566.1, from coordinate 41,568,703 downwards.
CGCTATAGGTGAACAAAGAAAGTCAGTTCTTGGGTACACCTCGTGCAGTCACTTCGCAGATTTTATGTACAGTAAAATGCCGGGATTTTAGCTTTTGAATTATTGTGACTGTTTAATATTTTACATTGAAATATCTTGGGAGTTACTTTTTTTCAAAACAGTCTGCAGAATGCAAATGATGAACTGACTTTTGTGGATTCTACGTTTTTGTGTTGACATCCTTTGTTTCAGTCAATGAAAACAAGCATGGCTACCATTTGGCAGAATGTACATGGTTTCTTTGTGATCAATTTCCAACAGCCTTACTTAAAACATTTTAAAATACCAAGTTCAACTTTTCAACGATCGATCGAAGACTTTATACAAAAGTTATTTAGCGAAGGATATACTCAAATTCTTCTAGGATTAACATAAAGGGCGACTTTATACATTTTTTATAAAGTGTCAACACACCTAAAACAGCAAAACATAATAAAAATCAAAGTACTGAAAGTACTGTTAGACGGTGGCGCCGTTTGAAAGTGGCATATTACATGTATGGAAATAATTGTTGTCGAAAATCCACAGCCAGCATCTTATACATGTACTAGCACAACTGGTCATGAGTTACTTACATGGATAACTCTGTGGAAATCGTAGTTGTGTTCACAATCCACACTTTACAAATGTTGTGTCTCTTTATCGTCATCTTTTTGGGAAAACCCATAGATTTATCCAGTAGCCTCTGTAAGATTGAAGTTTGTATCTATATGTTTGTATCTATATGTTTGTATCTATATCAGTTGACATTAAAACTCCGTTTTCGGTAATACATGTACTACACACATGTATTTTGATTGCCCCAGAATGACTCATTAAATATGTGGGTTGCCACCACATATTGAATGAATAAATCAAATCCAAAGCGATTTCATCACAGTACACCCAACTATTTGATTGTATAAAGAAGGGGAATTTCGGTTTTTTCCCTTTTTGACCTTTGGGTTGACCCCGCAAAGGGGAACAACTTTTGAAAAGTGTGGATTGGACTATTGTGCTTTAAAGATATTGTAGATTTCTCCAAGTAACGAGAACAAATAAAGCTTTGGTATGATAAAATACTTAACAGGTTTTTACTAACTATTTGGGCATACATGTAGTATGTTTATTGTCCCTCTCGACAGCATTTTCCCTCAATTTCTTCAGGGGGAAAAAGTTGCATAATCACACTTGCTTGTGGACCATCACACTTGCTTTTGTCCTCATAGTAAGTTATACATTTAGGTGTACCGACAACGGAATGGTTTGCAAGAACCTGTTTGATAAAACTGGTATTGCTTTTGGAATGCACGTCACCATGAAACAGAAGAGTCAATCAATATTTTATCTTCGACTGTAGTGAATTATTTCCATTTGCTCACAACGAAAGTTAATAAAAATTTGAGAAAAAAATATCATACAATATTCAGTCGCGGCAGTTTCATTAATCAACGTTTTAAAGTACATTTGTTTTATTGTATTTAGCTAAAGATTTATTCAAATCATTTGAATGAATTTGGGAAAGTCACATGTATATTTTATTGCTTCTCAGTACACTTTAACATGCATAATTTACTTGCTACATCAAACTTTTCTAGTAAACTTACAAGAAATATAGATTAATTATTCAAAATTAGTTTTTAAAAACCAAAAACAAACAAAATCCAAGTTAAATGCATGTTTTTCTGACCGTACAGCTGTATATATAGATTTTATTTTATTCTTTGCATGTACTATAGTCTATACAATAGATCTAGGGTCCGCAAATCCCGGCAATATTTCCGAAAAGCTATAGTTCTGTAGCTCAGCAGAATACTACAGTCATCTATGAAGTACATTTTTTACCTTCATGTTTCATTATTTATCGCAAATATAGCATGGATGCATCCGCTACGGCCGATGTAGCATTTCGTTGAGTGATGACACTTTCTAACCGGTGTGAATTTCGATTGCGAGTCGCAACAAACTGGTGCATTTATATAGGCCCGCCTATTAGTACATGGAAACAAATGTCGAAGAAAGCTCATAATAGAGTTGTACTCGCGAGTTAAGATCTATTTGAGAACAAAAGGGGCGATATTTACGTACATGTGTAAATAATGTTATCTGTTTGCGAAAAAATCCCCCAAAACCAAAGAAAATGTTCTCAAATAGCAGAGACGGGCGCATATGGATTAAAGTCACAGATTCACACCTCACAGCCTACTCAATATTCAGGGTCATGAACCCTGGGGAGCATTCATTATTGTCCCCAAGAGAGACAACTCTTGAAAACATGCATTAACTATAGTCCGTTTCTTAAAGGGGCATGGTCACGATTTTGGTCAAAAATTCTTTTTTCGATTTTAATGTTTACAATGCTTCAGTAAGGCATTTTTAATAGGCAACCAAAATTTGAGTGTCATTTGATGAGTTATAAGCGAGTTACAAAGCTTACAATTCTTCGCTTTGTAAACAAAGTGTTTGTTTACATTTTGAATGTTGAAGTAAAAATTCCAGTTTTAGACCCAAAATAAAGGTATTAATCGTTAGGAACTGTTTATTTATGCTTTAAATGAATAATAAGATAGACAAACCAGCTTTAAAAAGATTTTTACTGGTATATTGAACCTAGGTAAACAAAAACAGGGCACGATCCTTGTTTACATGGCGAAGAATTGTGAGTTCTGTATCTTGCTTAAAACTCAATGACTGGCACCCAAATTTTATTTGGTAATTAGAAATGCATTCCTAAAGCATTGCAAATAATAAAAACAGAAAAATAAAATTTGACCAAAATCGTGACCATGCCCATTTAATCTTATTAAAATAAATAAATTGATAAAAGTTTTCAAAGTATTTTAATTATAAATAAATTAATACATATAACAATGAGTAAAAGGCATGAAAAAGGCAAGAAAGAAGTACATTTATTCATCAAATATAGTAGGCGGTACATGTACCTGGTGAATATTAAATGTATATTGCTTGTAGGTACATGTACATAAATCTACACAACTACATTCAATTAATACACTGTGTTATGTAAACTGAAAAAAAAATACACAGGTTGTAAGTCTAGAGATCTTTTTTAAAATGAATTTTCTTAAAATGAAAAATAAATTAATGAAATTGCATATATCATTCTAAAAAAATCATTATACTAATAGACACGAAGTTCAACATAAATAAAGTGATACATTAGATGGATAGGATATAATGTACAGCAATTTAAGATTTAGATGTCATTTTTCATATGAAAGGTAATTAAAACTCCATACCATTTAAACAATGAAAAGAATGTGTTTTATTGGTGTAAGTTTCATTCAAATGTTGCTTTTTTTTATTAATAATATCATTTATGATCACATCGAATCAGTTTACCTTCTTTTCTATGAATCATTTTCTCAAAGAAGTGTTATTTTCATACTTTATATTATTTTTAAACAAACATAAGACTCGAGCTTTGTTTACATAACAATAAATTCTTACCCCTGTATCTCTTTTATAACTTGACTTCTAACATTCAAATTATGGTCAATTATTCAAAATGTGCAAGTATATCATTTTATGCATAAAGAAATTGAAATCAAAATTTTGATCTAAAATCGTGTCCAAGTCCCTATAAAAAAAACTTGTATAAAATAGTAAGGCTAAATTCCAATTTAAAAAAAATAGCTGTTTCCAAAAATGTTACATGTATATGAATATGTTATATAAAAACATATGTTAGATGGATGGGTAGGAAAAATACAAATTAAGTGCACTCGATAAAAAGTTTGCTGGTATTCATTATGTGAACACAATTCATCCAGTTACATGTAAATTTATGCAACATAAATAAGAATGTTATGAATGATGTGTATAGAACAAATTCTTCTGTGGTTGGCTCCATAAATCTTGAAAAGATGGTGTGAGTTGGTAAAAAGGCAGAATAAGGTTCCATTCTAATCCTCATGCATTCCATTCAAGAAATATTCATTAATGTCATGGTCTGGAAACTAAAATAGAATAAACATAAAGTGTTAAGAGAATTACATGTAATTTTTCAAACATTGTGCATGCACTCATCAAATGCTTACATGTATATATTCAATGACGTTATTTATGGAATGTGCAATTACTAACAATGTAATCTTTTCTAATATTGTACATACATGTATTACATCATTTTGCCACTAATTTTAAACCCAGCTGACAGTTTCTTTTTGTTATATATAGAGCGTCAAAAGATAGTTGCATCATGTGCATGTACTTTCAGTAATTTTAAAAGCCGTAAAAACATTTTAAATTTGTCAAATGATTTTACAAATGTAATATGTACTAATACACCAGTAAGTCACAAGTGATATATACTTTTTAAAGCAGTACAATGTATCACTTATAAGACAACATCAGGAAACCTGGCTCAATGAATTCTGCACACACATGATAAATGTAATGAATGTGTAACTTCAATGGTGTAACTTCAAAGATATTTAGATATCCAGTGGACAGAAAGATATTAAATATATTAAACAAAGATCAAAGTCACAAACACTTATGTAACACTTATGTAACATATGATTGTCTGTATGAGTTTCAACTATCAACATTCTATGTACACCAAAATATGATTGCGTCAATAACAAAAACTAATCTGAAAAACATATTTCCAGCATAAGAAATTCATGGGATTTCTGCAAATCCCATTTTCTCAGAGAGTGTAAAACACATCTCTTAAAGTTTATAATATTTTCAAACTCCTGGTATTCCTTTCAGAGGTTCCCACCCCTTAAAATACAGATAATCAAGCATATTTGCAACAAGATGCCCATATAAACCTTTCCCTTTTACACAAGACATTGTAGCTATTTAGATGACCTTGCTTAGCTTTCAATCATCTTAAACCAAATATATCTACATATGGAAGACAAGTTGTAAGTTTATTACATGACAAAGAAGTACCTTCTGGGCTTCAGCAGACATGACTGGGTCATTAGCAATATCAAATTGACAATATTTTCTATATTCCCGATCTTCAGATCATCTGGAAGCCGCAGGTAAATCTGTAGATTAGAAGAAAAAAGATACACTAGCTATCATTACAAAGCTAAATGCTGTCATTATCAAAACAAAAGGGTGTGTCCTAGATTACACTTTTTTATGGGCACATGCAGTATCTAAGACATGGTCAAAACATAACCATGATAACAGCTATAACAACTCATTAAGTGGGAAATGACATATAACTATAAAATTTGTTATGGCTTTTCATTCTCTCTCTCTCTCTCTCTCTCTCTCTCTCTCTCTCTCTCTCTCTCTCTCTCTCTCTCTCCATGATCTCTTTCAACATCTTTGTCAGCAATATTTTTAGTGCAATGTGGCATTATTGAAATATATATATGGTTCAATTGTGATAGTGGGTTGTCCCAAGAATTAAACAAGTCCACTTAAGGGTTCTTCAATCATTTATTCGGATACATGGATAGGATTAAAGGATTTAAACCCTGTAATATAATTCATAGATATCAGCATAAAAAGGATCAATGTTTACATAAGTTTCAGCATAAAAATATACAATCATATTCAAATACATATTCATGAAATACATTAATGCTCAGAGTTCACTAATCAAACTATTTGTAAAGAAGGATAACTCTGATTAAAATGCATCATAAATTCAGTGTCAAGAAGAGTTACTGCCCTTGAACACAATTTACAAAAATATAGAAATATGCTCTACATCTTTATCAATATCAATATTTAATTAAATAAAAACATATACTTTCAATGTAACTCCTTTGTAGATTACATTTTATCAAGATACATAAAATAAATATAAAAATATAACTTTGCAACGATCACCTGTTTATGGAACAAGGTTTCATGCACAATCCTGCAGATTACTCTGACAATGGTAGCTAGTCTCTAACTACAAGTATTAAATATGGTAACAATAACTAACCTTTCACATATATTAGAAATGAGATACTATAGCTTAAATATCAAAACTATGAATTACTGGGATAATTTATAAAATACATTCTTTCATAAATAAGGTATTATAACCTCAAAAAGTAGAATTAGCCAAACGTACCAATTAATAGAAAATATCATTATCATCTATTAAATTATTTATTAAAGTTCAAGAATACCAAAAAATAGAACACTTACTATAACTGACTGCTTCAAATGTGTTGATGAAATAAATAAATAAGTTAAATCGTCTCTTAAAGAAATCAGGTCTTACTCATAAGAATCCTAGCCCTGGTCTGTCACAAAGGCTACTCAGTTAAAGCGGGAAAAATCATAAAAACATACTATTGGCTAAGTAAACCACCTGATCTTGTCCACATGTATGTAAGTGACCGTACAGGTGAAATGACTTAGGGCTATAAAATATTAGAAACCACTAGAAAAGGTAATTAAGTAATGATTACTTGATAGATGCATAAAAGACAGGGAGTTATAGGGATATTAGTCTGTTTCTAAATATGTACATGTAAAATATGGAATATAGGATGATGATGATGAAATATGAATAATATGCATGAATGTAATTATCATAAAATGCACCCTATTACACAATCATGGAAGCAAGACAATCAATAACAATTACATGTACACTGTAAATACTCTCTCTCTCTCTCTCTCTCTGAGTCTATCTCTCTCTCATACTCTCAATCGTATAATGTTATATTTACATAACAAATGCAGACCCTTGATTCATAAACACTCTCATCGTTAATAGATAAATAAGACATAAAGTTAACAGTTTGAATGAGATACAGATATCAAAACCACATTTCTCCTGGGTACGTTTTCTCCAGCATCCATACATTGTACGTGTCGAGGAAATTCTGTAGTGTATGGAAATGACTGAAATCATGACTGATACAAACTCAATATTCTAGGAAAAACATACAATATTTTTTAACGTATGCTACATAACAATATGTGTAAAAACTGACTATAATACACCTGCATACACATTTCATACTAAAACATGTCTTTCAAGTCACATTTCATCAACGACCATTAATTATCGACATTTTTGTAACATGTGTACTAGACTTAATGCATTGTAGGCTTTTAAAAGAGTTTTTGAGTAGTTTAACAATGTAAGTAAGTATGTTCTTACCGACGAATGACTACTCCTTAGCACGTTTTAGATTGATGACAAAATCGAGGATTGCTGTTCAGACTGTTTCATGCTGAACAAAATTTAACGAGATAAGGCTAATCACCCCAAACTTCGACTTCATATTAATAAACAAATTTTCTGCAACTTTAAATAATTAAAAAGCTTGCCAATATAAGAAACAAAAACTTTTACTTACTTTTTCCATTTAAACTCCTCTCTCGATTTTCACGAGTATGAGACTGGTCTCGTTAAAATCCCGAGATATACGAAGTTTTGACTTTCTCGGGTTTTTTCATTCTTTCGAGAATATAAAAACCAGAAAGGTTCCGATTATGCTAATAAGGCTGTGAGGTGTGAGATTGTACTTCGCTCATCAAATTGCGTTATTTCAGTTTAGTGTGAAAAATTCGTCAAAAACTGTTAAGTGAACAAAATTATTATATCTTACATTATTTTCCGTTTACAATGTACCATAAATGTATATGGAATATTGCATGAGTTGAACCGATTGTTTTTTCTCACATAAAAGCTAGCGTTTGCTGCAAATTAGAGATACACGAGCTGACACGCCGAGAAATCCATAAGACGTTTTACAGCATGTCTTTAATCTTTAATTTGCTTACAAAAAATCTGAACTGAAAATCTTTGAAACATCGTAAAATGTTGTTTATTTAGACATGTATACATGTACATGTAAAATGGCGACTTGATTTGCACGTGAATTCTAAAATCCGAGGTCGATCGATTAGCGTGCTTGAGAGAAAGTCAGCAGCAAGTAAAGCGTCAACATCAGTAGTAAATATTGTCTGATGAATATTGAGGTGTATATGTAATAAAATTAATGTTCCTACAGACTGAGTGGGTTACAAAATTAGGTAAATCACAGGAGAGTTCAAAATTAAACACATTTATATCGTAAATTTCAAGTTTTTTGTATGTGAAAAAAACCCACCTGCACACATGTAGAAGAAAGTGTGCCATTGATCGGTTGAACTTCAATAAAATGTAATTTATCTTATATTCATTGTCAGTATATGAGTATCTGTTTTGAATTCTTCAGAATATGCTACAACAAAATAAATATTCTGCCTCAACTAAAATTAATGCGTTGAAATGAATTAATTTATCGATGAACCATACTTGCTGAAATATGAAATGGCAAACCTGTTTAAATAGTGTGTTTCTGACAATTGTTTACATCATAAACAAAACATGAAGCAAATACTCTTCGCCAATTATCGCAGTGATATAGATTATGCAGCCCTGATACAGAGTTTAACGTCACAACTGGCAGTTAGTGCATAAATTATCGATACCGCGTAAGCAGACAGGGTAACGGCTCATTTAAAATAAAACACAATTTCATAAATTATTTAAATATATGTACAAAATGATTAGCAGCTATAATGCTTAAAATATCTGATAAGATTAAAATTAGTTTTCATACTGAAATCGACACATAGATGTTATAAACATTGCATGTAACACTGCATACCTAACAGAGTTATCGTTCCTTATCCGCCACGGTCCCCGTGAGAAATACTCTTCCGGTCAGGACCGTAGCAATAGACCGTGGCTATTTATAGCCACCGTCTAAAAAAGGCATGTTTATAAACAACCTTTTGCAAAAAGTCACATTATTTTAACTTATTTTCATTGTCATATTTTTAATTTTTAACCAGATTTCAACACGATTTCTACGTTGAATCAACGTTACATTTTGACGTTGAAACAACGTTACATTTTCAACGTTGCCTCAACTTTCATATGCAACCTTATTTCAGTAAATTTTGCTTCTTTTGCACCAATTTAATACTTTAAAACAAGATATAAAGTTACAACATACTCACAGTAGTTTGTTATGGATTTTTATTAGTACTGCAAATACTTGACACTTGTTGTGGTCAACACATACGGTTAACGTTTTCTAATCAATTTGACATTTTTGATGAACTTTACAAAACAAAGTAATTCACTAAATCAATGAAAAGTTAAATTACATCGTTTTGTATATTGAGTACTGTCGTTTCCTCTAAGCTCCCAACCGCACCTCTGGCAAAGAACGATAATCATGTTACATGTACTTGTACAAAGTGTTTATGGTCGGCAAAATTTGTATTTAAAATCGATCTAATTACCTAGATAAATTAAAATCATGAATAAAAATAAATTGTTCATTTGAAACGATTTCTATCTGTGAACATTCTGATTTATTTCAATTTTAATGCAAAAATTATCTGGGGGAAAATGACAGCTGTTTCAGTGTTTTCTGCATGCTCCCGATTCCCTGTTTATTTTATACAAATTATCAGCAACGATGACTACTGCGATCTTTTTAACTTTCAAGCAAGGTTTTCGCCCGTTAATATTTCTCATTAACCTAGAACAATTTTCACAATAGCTTGGACTTTGGGTAGCTATGTCAAACATCAATGTGACGTAGGCCTGTCTATTTCACTGCAGGCCACTCAGCCATGGCCGTTTGAAATCAACAAGATTTGTCTGGCTTTTGAGCAAAGACTACGCAATTGGTGTATATTTCGCTTGAAACCGCATCGTTTTAAACTTGTTTCGACGCAAGAAATAGATAACTACCGAAAGTTCAAGGTCTCGTTAAAATGGTTCTAATTGTGCGTGAGAATGGTAACAACGGTAGCAAGGGCTTGCCATACTATTTTTGATCACACGCCATATTAATAGCAAGATATGAGAGGCTTTTCAGATACTATATATATGCAGAGAAAGGTTACCAAGAGGACGTAAGTTGATATTTCTCTCCTCCCTTTATCGGACAAATATCTTACATCTTAAAAGATGATTTAGGGGGGATTTTGTTTATTCATGCCATGTGGAATGCACCGTATGGTTAAATCCGTTGTAAACGGATGTGTTGGAGGACATATCGGAAGTCGGAGAGGTTCGCAAAAAGATTTACTTTCAAGCAATTCTAGCTGATGTGACAGTTTTAAATATATATCCAAGATGGATGTGATTTGTACCTCAAGTATTATTTATAAGTAGGGATGTTAACAAGTACTCGATTTTTGCTCGGTCAAACCGATCTTCGAATGAAATTTTTCAAATACTCGTTATAAAGTGAAAAATTAAATTCATTTCATTTTTTTTCATAAGGCGGAAGATGTGGGTCTTCAGATAAAAGAACGGGGTTTTTTTCTCGGCTTTTTTATACATGTTACCACTTTTACCATCGGCGTTCCGAGTGTATATAAGAGGTTTATAATGATCTCTTATGATTTTGTTTATCAAATGATTATTTTGAATAAAGGTAATAGGGTAGACATGAACTTGGGTGTTTAAGTACCGCAGTGGACAATGCAGTCGCTTATCACCGCTGCGACCTGAGTTCGATCCCCGTGATCAACAGTGGTTGGATGTGAAAGGGTATGGTGGTCGCCTGCTTGGAAACGTGGGTTTTCTCCGGGCATTCCAGCTTTCTCCCACATCAATGACGTTGACCCCGTCGTGCTAACATCCGTGCCAAGGAAATATATTAATTTTTCAAGATGTAGAACTTGTTTTTCAATCGTTGTTAATTAAATACATAAAGTTCAGTTTCACTTTGATGAGAACAAAGTTTTTCTTCTAATTAGTCATTCTATTGGGTTAGATGTCTGAATAATCATCAGTATAGTACATATTATCATAAGTTTTAAAATGATTTAGTAGCAATATATAATTAGAAACGGACATACAGTTTTAAAAAATCAACGAGTACTCGACTTTTCCCCGAATAAAGCCCCCGATTAATCGACTAATCAAACCGATTAATATTGACATTCCTATTCACCAGGTAGAGTTGTGAGAAAAATATACGTCAGATGAATGTGGAGAATACAAACTGTTGAGCTTGAAAGTTTCAGCCCCCCGGGATAAGAGCCTTCAAAGTGTTTAAAATCCCCTGATGATGAATACCTTTGCAACTTCTCGGACCGATCCGGCAGAGATCGGAAGAACATCTCGAATGTATTACATAGGCATGCATGACACCCCCTCTCTTTTAAACTTGATGTAAATACATGTATATGTGTCCTCCATGTTAAGGGCCTTTAATGTTTCCGAACCCGATGTTTAAATCCCCTGATAATGAATAGTGTATATTCAGTAGAACCCTGAATAAAAAAAAAGAGGTGACCACATCACTATTTTTCATAGTGGTAGAAAATTTATACTTGTAGTTGAATCTAAAAATTTCAGCCCCAAAGGACGTTTCCGCTCCCGACATTTAAAATCCTTTTATGATAAATAATGGTTTTATTTTAAATGTAGTAGGACCCCGATCTTAAAAAGCCAGAGTGACCACAGTGTTTGTGGTTTACCACCAATAGGTGACATTAAAAATTTCAGGCCATAATATAAAAATAGAAATATAATGTAAATTCCCAAGTAAGTTCTAAAATGCAGTTTACTTTTGAATTGCAAATAACCAACTGCATTTTAAAACATTTCGTACAATAGTAACTAATCTCCACACTATATCAATTTTAAAAATTTTAAAAAAAAAATGCACATTAAGTAATAACATTTCAATGAGAGATTAAAAAATATAATCAATAAAAGAATAGTTTTCCCCGCACTGGCAGTCCTCCAACACTAATGCCCCGCTCGCGCTAACATCCGAACCAACGAGATATTAATAGGTTGTAGAGCTTAATGTTTAAATAAAGGATTCATTTCAGTTCAATAGTACTCTCTACAGCCTCCGTAATTTTCTTTGATACGGTTATTCTCAGCATAAGTTGTAAATCTTCTGCATAATAATAAGGTATTTCTTATCACTTGCACAAACATACAAACTACACTAAATATAAATAAAGTATAAAAACCGAAGTTATGACGATTTTTGCTTACTAATATGATTATACATTTCAGCAATGTATCATTATTCTTTCAAGATTTGGTGTCATAACTGGCAGTTATGACACCACCGCTTTATAAAGAATAATGATACATTGCTGAAATTTCTTTACACACCGTTGCAGTCTGAAACGGTGTGTGCATACAAATTGAATATCGCACATAAGTTTGTTGGGACACTCTGTGTGCACACACCGTTGCAGTTTTGAGACCACATAAAAAAATGATTCAATGCTAATTTGTACGTTTTTTAACATTCCCTTTTCGCAATTATGATTTGATTTTGTTTTCAAAATGTCAGTTTTATTCAAAGAGTAATGTGAAAATTAACGGAAGAGCCATTGGAACAGCTGAATTATATTGACAAAATTAGTGCAAAATTTAATAACGCAACTTTATTATTCATTCTGCTATTTAATATAACTTTAAAAGTAAGAACAAAGAAGTAAAGGAATAAATATTTACACATCTTGAGAAACTAAAGACAAGTACATAATTCTTCTTTGTTGATACAAAAAAGTTGTAGTCCTGAAAAATATACACATTGAATAAATGACATAGACATGTATTTAGGCTATATTAAGAATGCAATATATTCTGATTCACATAATTTTCTGTATAGTGGTTTTACATGTAAAAAAAAATTCTATCATAATGAAACAATAACATTAATATTATGTTGGGTTTTTTTCTTGAAGGATGAATTTTGAATTGTTGAATATATAGTTAACTTATATTTTTTTTATTTATGACCAAAAAGTAGTGCGTGCTATGAAGAGATCTTTCGAAAATGAGATTTCGTTGTTTTCAATTTGGTTTTTAGAACTTACATTCCAACATGAGAAAAATATTTAAAAATCTTACTAGAGTTTGAAAGGATCTTTGGAGAGATGGAGTAATAAAAACATTTTATCCTATTACATACAAAAAAACGCTTTTAACTTGTTAGTCGCTGATATTTTCTATATTTTCAATCATCATCATCCTCGTTGAAATTTGTTGCAATGTAAAAATTTCTATGGCAATTAGCATCAATCAAAAGCGTGATCCTGTAAGACGGGGACTGCCATAAGATGTACCTATAGGTAGAGATCGATGAAAGTTTAACAAAACATAACAACCTATTGATAAAACGTATTGCTTATTTGTCAATATGATAGAAATATTTTTTTATTTTTTCCATTAAAATATCTGATTATATATATTATGTTTCTTTGAAATTCCAAAATGATGCAATCGGCTAGTACTTACCATTCTTACAATTATTCAAGGTCTTGCGATTGTCGCATGATGCCATCAGAAGCATTCCCGCATATTTTGTTCCGATATCAGTTTTAATATTAGTGCAATGTGTTGCATGATTTCATCAATATATCTTGGTGTTTTAACAAACTTTTACAGTTGAATAGAGTGCAATATGACCCAATATCTTTTAAAATTTACAATGTAGGGGGTCAAAGAATGGGACTCAATGTCGTGAATCCAACAAAAACATGTTCATGAATAGCAGTCTTAATGCACACCAATATTTTAACCTGGCAAGATAAATATTTTTGAAGATAAATATAGGTTATACATGTATAATAAATTTTTAAAAATCTAATTGTCAGTGGGTTCGAACCATTACTTAAAAAGTTGTAGATATTTAAAGTTGCTGTACTGTATTGTTTTGGTGTTGAACTAGCAAATTAACATAGCTTCAAATTGTTTAAAAACATGAAAAAAAGGTGTTTATTCTTACCACATGTCTCCTTATCATCAAAACCTGGATAAAAGATAAAATACAATAATGCATGATTTTACCGATAAATTAACACAGTTTAGGTATGTTTCGATAAGCACGATTATAAAATATTTTCTATCTTGAGTTGATACCTTTGCCTTTAAAAGTAATCTTAATAAATTCATATTTCCAAGTTGAACGAACTTCTATTCGTATCGACACAAAATCTTGAATGGTTTTGTATAAAAAGATCTCAAACCAAGAGTACATATGTGGTGGATGAGCTAAAATCTATCCACGATTTCAATAATTTATGCATCTAAAATCAATATTTTTCCTTACATCAAATGCAAAAGCCTCCAATATAAAATCAATACTATATTTGATTGCATTTATCAGAAAGTTCTTTCTGCATTTAAAAAGCCTATTCAGATAGTTTTTAGCTCACCGAGACGAAGTTTGGGGGACCTGGATAAAGTTTTTGGGTAAAAGTGCAGGTCATGTATCTAAATTAATACTTGTTCTATCTTCACTAAACTGGCATGGGTGGTGCATCTGGAAATACATATCGACGTAAAAGGCTAGGATGCTGAATATAGTTTCAGATGCTGGAGGATTTTAGCAGGTTAAAGTTTCTACAGCAGGTGCCCTTTGATAGCTACATCTAATACATGCAAGTAACTACTGGTCCTGACTTCACCAAACTTGCATGTATGGTGCGTCTTATGATACTGATTCACCATGCAGGCTTGAATGCTGATTCTGAGCAATGGGTTTCGGATTCATCAAACTTGCATGGATGATGCGTCTTATGATACTCATGCACCTGACAGGTCTAAATGCCGATTATGAGTCAAAGGTTTCGGACGCTGGATGAGGTTAAGGTTTTTGGGATGATTAAAGTTTTTTCAGAGTAAGTGGCCTTTGATGACTATATTGTACTTACTATTGGTCTAATATTCACCAAACATGCATGACTGGTGTCAGTCGTGTGTCTCATAATGTTAATGCACTTGACAAGCTTGAATGCTGAATCTATCAGCCATAGGTTTTTGATGCTTGATGAAGTTAACATTTTTGAGCTGGTTAAAGTTTTTGGAGTAGGTACCTTTCGATAGACATCCTTTAGTTATGAGTGGTTCAATCTTATCAACTTTGAATAGATAATGATACAGCCTGTGATTCTGATGCACTCCACAGGCGTGGATGCTAAATCTGAGTTATAGGTTTCAGTTGCTGGAGGAAGTTAATATTTTGGGACCTGGTCACATGTTTATATGAATAATAGTACTAATTCAAACCTGCATGGTTGATTTAACTATATCAATGAATCAAAGAAGTAGCTTCAGACACAGTGAGTGATCTTAAGCAGGTTAAAGATTTTAAAACATCTCAAAATATGTTAGGCGTTTTGAGCTGCGAATAAAATGAAGTAAATTCTGCTTATACATAGTGAGATCTAAACTGTTAATATAACAATGGGTGTGTCAAAAGAGGTGTCTTTAGATACATAGCTTGATGTTGATTATTTTGGATGCTGGAGCAGGTGTGAGTTTTTTAAGGACTTGTAATTGATATGTAATTTGGATAGAAGCTGTCCTTACTTACTTTCATCGATCATGTAACTTTGGATTTAAAGCATAAAGCTAGCTTCATGAAAATACAGAACCTGATCTCCGTTATCAACGCTGCTAAGAAAATGCATCTTCGCTAGCCAAGGGTTTTCGCTCCCCATAAACCATTGGCAGATCTCATTACGAAAACTAGAAGTTTATTTATAAGCGCATGTTTACAACGATGTGATTGACTGCAGCTGCGAGTAGCTGATCCAATCACATCGTTGTAAACAAGCGCTTATAAATAAACTCCTAAGGAAACACATGTGTGATATTTGGTAGAACAAGTGCTCGAGTACAATACCTCCACAAGGATGATCTAACCAGGTCACTTGAAAAAACGATATATTTTAACGCATACGATGACCGAGATTTACAAACTTGACAAGGCTCGTGTGATCACAGTATGGGGAATGAACATGACGAATAAAGAAGTTGCCTATCCCGTTAGCATATCGTCCCGGTTTATGGTTATTGTTTTAAAAGGATCAATGCGCTGTATTTTATTCAATTTCATTTGTCCACCGGCAATAATTACGTTAACGATACCTGATTTAATAGCTTGAATGCATTTATATATAGCGACTTTTTTACTCCCGAAACACGTCCCTACAAACACTATAAATAAAACATTCTTTGCTCTCTCTAGGTTATAACTTCCTGCCTATTTAATAGCATCGTTAATTATGTTCCTATTCTCGCTAGTAAACATGTTTTCAAGTTGTATTTAGGCTGTAGCGTGTATATTACCCGTTATTTCATTCGATTAAAATGTAAATATTCAAGGGGTGCATCTCAGGTTGCTCGCATCACCGAGTTTTCGTAATGAGATCTGTTTGCTTTTAAATGACATGTCATGATTCCTATTATATTGTACTGTATAATATATACAATTTTATTTTAAAAAATAGTACGGATATGAAATATTATAGTGTAATATTATATTGTATCATATAATACAATATTGTATAATATGATGGTGTCTCATATCGTTAATATAATTCCATATAATATTGTTTCATGTGATTTTGTACATGAAATCTGTATAATTTTGTTTTATATTATATTTAAACACATGATACAATTTCAGAAGTAATCTAATATATGAAACAATATATCATTTATTATTAAAATCAGATGATACAATATAATTCATATAATACAATATCATACTAACTGATAGATATTTTATTTTAGGTTACAATATTGTAATGTATCATGAAATTCGAAAATGAATCATATGATACTATATTGCATCATATAATACGATACGATATTGTACAGACCCTGAAACGTACTACTACACCAAAAAAGCGTGCGACTTTCGTGCGAGAAACGTTTCGTGTAAACCGTTTAGCGTTTCGTGTAAACCGTTTAGCGTGTCGTGTGAATCGTGAAGCGTTTCGTGTAAACCGTTTAGCGTTTCGGGCAAAGCGTGCAGCGTTTTGGGCAAAGCGTGTAAATCGTTTCGGGCAAAGCGTGCGAGAACCGTGTGAAACGTTCATCAGATTTCATTCGGAACTCTCTGACAATTTAATTGTTTCAAATTAGCGCTCGTGTTTAACATTACTTTAAACTGATTGGCAAAACTCCTTTGAGATATTCTCGTGAAAAAATCCTATAAGAAATGATATACTTATCTTTTTACAAAATTGAATTAATTTTTAACAAACAAAAGAAAAGTACGCGTATTGAAAGAAGACTAGTTATAGAGACTATTCGGCTGTGTACAACCAGTACACATAACCTCGGACATCGGGTAAGACCTGCACCTGGCTGAACCTGTCAATCAAACTCTGTGTATTCGTTTTCATTGGATGGTCACGCGTCTCTTTTTTTGCCAATAGCCAATAGAAATTTAATGACTTCAAGATAGTCGGAATCGGTATTTGATGATGCACACAATTTCAATGATAGATTATTTAACATTAAATTTAACAAAATTAAATGTAATCATAGAAAAAATATATTTTGTTCATTTCTATGAAATGCGGGAAGTAAATTCTTCTGAATCTCGATTAAAAATATTTCTACAAGATATTATTTTAATTATTTAAACACTGATAACGGAAAACAACAAGTAATTAACAAACTGAAATTTTCGTAAAATGTACACATGCAACTAATTATTATGGGAATCTATATGCATGATACTTAATTCAAATAGATTATGATAGATAAATTGTACGCCGATATATTGTACGCCATCATGCGGGGCGCCGGTTATGTATACGAATATTGAGACAAAAATCTAAATCATTTTTTATTTTTTGTTCTTTCATAAATCCAAAATAGTAATGACAACTTTCTTTATTGTTTAATCCATTGATTTTTCTCTGTGATGTTATGTACGGAACATTTATTTACGCGAATGATTCGACATCGGTTGTTTTATAGCATTTTTCTAACTTATGTGACTAATTTTATCTTACATAACTTTCAAAATTTTCAATGTCAATAATTACAGGTTTATTTACAGTTTGTATGTTTACATCGTATTCTCTGAAACCAATAAAAATATTAATTTGAGAAGAAAAAACAAATCCCGCCGAATACTGAAAAACCAAATTATCAATGTAAATAATTACAGGTTTATTTAAAGTTAGTATTTTTACATTGTATTCTCTGAAACCAATAAAAATATTAAATTTAGAAGAAAAAACAAATCCCGCCGAATACTGAAAAATCGATTTCAGTTTGTAATCATACGGATTTTATTTTTGGTATTGAATATTGTGTTACGGTAACTTTTTTCTCTGGAATTTTTATTATTAACGGGACTTATAGGAATCATGGATATTTCTTTTGAGCAATAAATATAATTATAGAAGTAATATTTTTGGCTAATTCTGTGAATAAATAATTTTTTGCTTTAAACATAAGTACCAAATTAATTTAATTAATCAATTCAATACTTATGTACATATATGTTTCTAATATCAGTATTTCTATTATTTCGTGTTTTCTTAAAATTAATTCTTACTAATAGAGTCAGGGTAAAAATCCGAGAGGACCCGAATCGATCAGGATAAAAGCGTGTCCAAAGCGTGTGAAAAGCGAGCAAATCGTTTCGTGCGAGAATCGTTTCGTGTAAACCGTTCAGCGTTTCGTGTAAATCGTTTAGCGTTTCGGGCAAAGCGTTTCGTGTAAACCGTTCAGCGTTTCGTGTGAACCGTTTAGCGAGCGTGTAGCGAGCGTGCATCGATGCGTGTGGTGTAGTAGTACGTTTCAGGGTCTGTATCATGTGATACGAAACAATTTTGGATAGCAAGACGCAACATCATATAAATTGATACAATATCACATTGTTTCGTGATATTATACAGTATAATATTATATTTCATTATTATTTAACTGTGTCTGTATCATATGATATACGATATGGTGTCAAACCACAGTACTGTATCCATGAGTTATAGATAATTTGATAATGGTGGTCATTTTAAAGTGATGCCTCGTCTCGGTTAACTTTGTAATCTATCATAACATATGTTTTTGTCTGGCTTCACTGTTTTTCAACATTGTAGAAATAATGTTCAATGCAGCATATAAAGCTTGACAAAAATAACCTTTTTACCTGTTATATTCATATATATTTCGGAAGAACTCTGTAGAGACAAGGAAAAATCTTCTTCAATGGCAAAAAGGTCGCAAAAATAGGTTGCTTCATCTTTTCGCTCAACATTACAAGCAACATTTTTCAAATGCAGGTATGAAAACTGTACATTTTCTATGAAGGCATTTATCTTGCTTCGAGTCTCTAGAATCTTATCTTGCCAAAAAATACCAGAGTCTGAAATTAACACGATGTTTGTATTGGACTTCTTCAGTTGGATACTTTTAATGCTTTTGAGTGATGTTCCATTGACATTACAAAGAATGTCAATGTCTGTCTTTCCATATTTGATAACAGTGTCGGTAACTTGGATCGATATAGTCGCATTGGCTGCATTAGAAAAAAAATGAAAAATGTCATATTTGGGGGACACCATTTTGATTATATAACAAATAATTTAATTTGATTTAAAAAAAAATAGGTATTTCCGGGAAGCCGTTTTATACGCTCATTTCCGATTACATACAGTTAAACAATTATATAATGGTATAATTAACATATGACATTTAATGTCAAATTACGTGTTGACCTTTCTTTTGTAACGTTCGATCGATTTCTCTCACAGACCAGGGTTTACTTGCATTCCAAGAAATTTGTTTACCAAATCTATATATCGATTGCCTGATATTTCCTTCATTAAATCAGCTTTTGAAAATTGCTTGCTAACTAGAAAAGCAATGTCATATCAATAAATAGCAGATGTCGTGTAAAACATTTTTTTCAGGTAATGGTTTTTGTAAGATGTAGCCCGACAGCGAGTCATCAAATACATTTAACTGTTTATACTGAAACACACTTAGTGTTAAAGGACACTGGAATTATATATCGCAAAATCTGGGTTCCAAATGCATGATATAGCCCTTTATACATTACAGATATTACTGTATTAATTATTTTTTCTAGATTTTTACAGTTTTGAATTCATACTTGAATCAGACAGTACAAGTAATTCGTACATTTTAATTGGTATTCATATTGTAGAAATTGACATGGCTTAAAATATCATACACTTCTTTTAAAAATCCATGACAAATAAAAACAATCATATATTTTGATATTATTGTAAATAAAAAGAATTAATGTTCATAAGACATACAAATCTTAGTATAATCTAAAAGAATTGTTCAGTCCTAGATTAAAAAAACAAACAATTTTAAGGATAATGTAGAATTATACTATGCGAGATAGAGCACTAAAGTAAATTAAAAGATATTAAAAATTAAAAATTCAAATGTTTGATTTCTATGCTAAATAATAAAGGTTGTTGCTTTTGTCACATTTACGGTATATCCAAAGATTTATTGTAGCATCCAGCATTCACATAGAAAAAAATCAGGAATTCAGATCAAATCGATTTGTTTTCATAATATCTGACAGACTCAAGATTATTATTACATACCATAGTTATTCATCAGAAAACATAGAAACAGTATCATATGTTTGAATTGACAAGGAGTCGAGTCTAAGATGAGGTTCGGTATTTTCATCACAAGTAATATATCATACTTCCTCTAGATCGTGTGGCAGCAAGTGAGTGCACGTGCCAACACTAATTACTTGCATTTTGACCAGCTGATTCTTAACTTTGTATTTATTTTTTATCAAATATACTCAAAATGTCATGTCTCAGTTTCAACCGATTAAATTATTTAATGAGATTCTATCAATTTTTTGAAAATCCTCACTTTACAAAAAACTTTGTACATTTTATTTTAAAAATACATTTTATAACGAAAGTTCAATGCGTAGTGTTTTTATATAATGTTCTAAGTTTTTATCTCGAGAATTATATTTGGTAATTAAATAATTATACAAGTTTTAGATTTCTATTCAGATTACTAATTAACATTCAATATGAAATATTTTCAAAAGATCTTATCAGGTATTAGAAACATACTGTGGAATCATTAGAATTCGTGGTGGCTCAATTTTCGTGGTATTCGTGGGTACCCCTTGTCCACGAATTTACATCCTCAACGAAAACTAATTATTTAAGATTTAGTTTACCTACTCAAACTAAAAACTGACACATCCACGAAATTACATCCCCACAAATAAGCAAAAAATCCACAATCCATGAGAATTGGCCCCCACAAAATTAAATGATTCCACAGTAATCAATAACATGTATAAAAGTACAACAAGGGCAAAGACTAAAACTCTTTGAAAATTATAAACATCCTGGTATACAAATAGGTATAAATATTTTAATTATTTTAACCATAAGAGTAAAAGTTATCTGGGTCATTTATTCTACTTACATGTATCTCTCTTACAATCATATGTCATAAACTATTTCTTATCATTTATTCTCTTTACAGTGTCCATTCTTCCACAAGATTCAAACTCTTTCAATGCCTGAAATACTTGTCAATGTTCACAGCTCGGACGTTTAAAGGATACATATTTTTTGCGATTGAATGGAATAAATCTTTACCTAATGTATACCAACAATCATTTACATGATGTGATGAGGATTGAAGCTTATAATTCGTGATTCCTTTTTTTTTTAAAGTATTTAGATGTTTTCCATTTTCACGAATATGACCTGATGCGATTCGCCATGTCCCAAAATTATGATGCAAACGAACACCATGCCTTGTGCCAAAACTAATCCAAATGATTCCAAAATGTACCCAGATATATTCAAAATTAAGAATTAAAAAATATAATTCAAATTCTTATATAGATAAAAGCATGTCAAGAACACCTTCACTCAGATAAGTAGACAAAAACTTTCTCAAAAACATTATTAATCGCATGATAAGATGTGGTTTAATTAAAGATCTATTTTAGGAACTATTCTCTAAGATCTATAGAAACAAGCATTCTGAGAGCATCGCATAAGCAATACACGTCCCCTACCGGTTTGTGGAAATTGTGACAAGTATTCCTTTTAAAGGAATGATCGGCAATAATGATATATTGATAGCAAGAAGCATTCAACATGATCAGTTGGATGTAAAATAATTTAAAAAGTACTGTATTTTTAAAACATACAGAATATTTTGAATCTGTACACCATAATTTCACCATTATAAACTGTCAACAAATTTAATTTTGAAATAAATTTGGGGAAAGCCGTTCGTAAACTCCTTGTCTAGTTTTATATTTTTAACGTAATTATTAAATGTTAATGTATTTTCTTCTTCAGAATACTGAGTAGGGCTCTAAAAGAGCATTTACACGTATACAAAAAAAGAGTTGTATTAAAATAATTTAATGCGACTGAAAAACATTGAATGCCATCATAGCTTGCTATTGAGGTCTCATTATAACGTAACCTCGTTTATAAATCAAGCCGTCTTCCTAGCTACTATTATGCAACATCAATAGATCGAGGTTAGTTCATGGAGCATCTTCTTATGATTGAGGTCAGTTCATCGAGGTCAACTGCATTACTGAATGAAACTTTCGATCGAAATTCTTACGCGTGAGACAAAATGTGCATTCTTAAATTAACAGGTCGACCTGTATTTAATGTATGTTTGCATCTCTTAAGGTAAATGAATTGAAATAAAACTGAGTAAAATGTTATATAAATACTAAACCAAACTTCAAGTTTTTATAAGAACTACTTATGCAAGCGGAATGTGTGCGCACATGTAGGCATTTGCCGGATGCCTCATATGGACACAATAGTGATCGGCCGAAGCCGATCACAAAAACAATTAATGCACTGTTATGCAGAATATCGAACCCGAACATTAAAAAATTGGAATATAAAAAATTAATTTTCTAGAAAATATGTCAACCAGACGCTAAAAAAGTGTAAACTTGATCTGTAGTTTGACATTTTGAAGCTGTTCAGCAAATTTTATAGTATTCCTCAAATGCATAAAGAAAAAAAAGTGTGGAAAACTGAAGTGGGACAGACAGACGGACGGACAGACAGACGGACTGACGGACGCAGAGAAAATTTATAGTCCCCTCCGGTGAAAATCGGTAGGGGACTAAAAGGCGATTTAAAACATTGCTTGTCAAGAAGGAAAAAAAACATAAGTACTGTCACATGTATTTCTGTAAATTAACTATCAAGCCGATATGTTTCAAACCTAGATCCAATTAAGTTTGTGTACACGTGTGCATGTAATCACGTGAGAGACACACGAAAAATTGTTTAATAAGGTATTTTACAATATATTTGTTTATTTATAGACGAGTTACTGGACAAATTTTCCTTCCTGTATATAACATCCAGTTAGCAAAATAGGGCAACATTAAGTTACTCCTCCGTACTGTCTACATAACCTACAGACTTGTGTATTTGGGTTACTTCTCTTTACTTATTACATTATCAATTCAATATCTGTATAAAGTACCAGTGTTTTGGGATAATGTGTCTGGGGTCAATATGTGTGGTTTAATGCCGCATCACTCTCCGGCATATGATGTATTTTATTGTGTACACCTGCTTTCAATAACCTTAATCCTGTATACATTTAATTTGTGTGCAAGCTTCTTTTTGATATCATAGTTAGGTCAATGACATGCACTTAACATCATTTTTGAAAGTGGGGGGGGGGGGCAGACACATCCAAAAAAATCTTGACAAGCAAAAAAAAAAAAGAAAAAGAAAAGGTTAATTTCCAAAATTCTGGTAGAACATTTCTGAGTGGCACAGAGCCCGTCAAAGATGCATCAAAATTAGCTGATCTGTGACCATAACACTCAAGGTTAATGCCTCAAAATTCATGAAAACAGTGGAAAGTAATGGCAGATGTATACACGCTTTGTGATACCACCAATTTAAAAGCTGTTGGCATATCGGAGGTGCATTTCATTTTTAAGCGTATTTGAAAGTACGAAAGATCTCTTGCAGATTGCAAAAAACAGGGTACGATTACAGATTGCCCTCTACCTTAAATTTAAATTCATTGTTCTTCTGTTAGATGCTCAAAAAAGCTGAATGCATGATTATGATATTCATGAAGCTCTCTATCTAAATTGTGAAATTCCATACAGAATGGACAGGGCTTAACGACCCTTAGGTAGAGGCAATGGGGCCATATAGTGTATTGAACAAATAATATTTGTTTCTAAGATAGTTGTTGGAGATGAAATAATTACATTATCATTATATGTATGATCATATTGTCTTGTTATTTAATTGTAAAATTTACTGCCCCTGGGCAGAAGTTGAGCCTTTTTTATTTGGAAAGAAAGAAGAGGGACAAATATGGGCCGAATAGTGAAAATGTTTCATTCTTACGGTTTATTGCTGTTTGTCGTCCATAATCAATTTTAACTTCATATTGAAAACTACAAGGCATATTGTTACTTTGCAATATTTAATTGAATATATGTTTTACGTACTCTTATTTCCTGTGCATTTATATTTCAGTGTGAAGAGATAAATTGTGTGCATGATGTATACATTATAAATGAAACTGTGAATATTATAAGCGATTGACCATTTACGTCCCACGGGTCTCTTTTTACCAAAAAGTATACACTTTTAGGCATCTTGAGCTTGGGTATAGATCATCCCAGACTCTTTCGACTCTTGACCCCCCCCCCCCCCATTTTCATGAATAATTATTTTAAAACATTAAAATAATAAAAGCGGGTGTAACAGTCATAGGAGTTTCTACGTTAGGTTTAGACTCCAAAATGAAGCTTAAAATACAAACATGGGACTCTGTAACATCTTATTCTAAGGAATATGGGACTGGTGACCGCTAAGGCATGTGAGTCTCTTTTTGTTTTTGTAAGTTGTATATATTGATATGAATCAAAATAGAACCAGAACCATTTTAACAAGAGCTTGGACTTTGGTTAATTGTGTCAAACAGCACTGTGACGTAAGCATAGCTGGCCACTCAGTCGATATGACTCTTTGAAATCAACAAGATTTGTCTGGCTACGCAATCGTTGCATATGTCGTTTGAAACTGCGTCATTTTTAACTTGTTTTTACGCAAAAAATAGATAGCTACGCCCTACTGAATGTCCAAGCTCTTGTTATAATGGTTCTATGTACCTATAATGTCTGGTACATGTAACCTGTTTGTATGATTAAGCGTTTTTCTTCAAATAATGATACCTTTGAAGGTTGAAATTTAACAAATTATTATATATATTTTAAAACAATTAAGAAATATATACAATAAAAATTAACAAGAAGAACAATTGATAATTTAAATCTGGCAGAAGATATGACATGAAATATATTTTTTCATATGTTCATTTTTTCGTACGACCTTGCTGGAAGTAATTATACTATGACTTCAAATATTAATGTCAACAAAAACAGAAGATCCTGTCCACGACAGACGGCCTGACATCATTAGTCACGTGGTTAACGGGTACTTTGATAGGGTGTTTATATTTTTCTGGGGGAATAAGACACACCCAACAAAGATGTTTTATGCACTAGGAGCACTACGTCTGGCTGATATAAGTAAGGCTGTTTTACCATCTCTTAGATTATAATTTTGTTTGATTTTATCTGTATGTTGCACGTGGGCCAGGAGTATTTGATTCTTGCCGTTCTGTTGACCTATTGCGCATGATTGTTTATTCTATATTGGGGCGAACTTATGAAAATTGCAACAGGTACCTAAGGTGCAAGCACTTTGCTTAATTAGCTTCTTATTTAACAAGCGACAACATCCATTGATAAATTAAAATGTAACTATACACATGAATGTGAAAGCCATTGATTGAATATTCCGAACTTTTGTAAATTTAAAGCCTGGGTCACACTTAACAAAACTTCTAAGCGTTCACCATGATAAATAGAATAATTTGAAAATTAGTAATGAAATAATATGACATCTTCAACATTTTGGAGCTGTCTTCTCAACAATAGCAAATGTGAACTAAAGCAAAACCTGATTAAAACTACTAATACTGGTCGAAACCTCAAAACAAGAATATTTAGCACCTCCTTCTTATCAATAGCATTTTTTCCAATTGACATTAAATAGTCTATAGTACTGTATTAGTTCAAATGAGAAAATATCCGATTTATATAGAATTGTCCAACGACCATTAGAAAGAAACCAGAGCCGCTGGAATGTTGGTGTCTGAATTGTGCTTCCGACATATGCCCTTAAGTACTTTTTTTTTAATCTTATGTT